>MUAA02000163.1:0-316504 GCA_014180765.2 Marchantia paleacea
CGAATTGAAGAACCATGCAACGTTACGTAGTTAACGCTGAGAGTGCTTGCAAGAGGTTTGCCCTCACGTCCAAGATCAGTTGCATTTACTTCGTAGGTACCATATAGTACAGTAACTGTAGCTATCCTTGAAAGCATCTCCCCATGATAAAATAAAACAACATAATAAGAGAATATGGATTATATATATTTATTTATTTATTTATTTTCAGCGTGTACTTTAGTTTCAAACTCAGCTGAACAATTATTCATGGGTTTCCCAGATTTAGTATCTTATTGAGTAAATCGCGACTTTTTGTCTGACATAATGTTCTAGATATGTTTCCACCAATATTCTGCAATTATCGACATGAAATGCTCTTCGTAGCAGTATATTCAATTGAAATTGGGATTATTCATAAATTTCTCTGGACTTTGTTTATTATTGAGTAAACCGCAATTCTTTGTCTATCTTAACGTTTAAGAAACTGCTACAATCCAGTTGATTTTTTGCGTTGTAGAAATATAGCTACTGTGTTCATTTCAAAGAGCGTCAATCATACATATCTAATACATGTATTGCATACTCTAGTTGGATAGTTGCTACCGCTGCTCTCCGCAGATCCAGATGTAATCTAGTTACATCCGGAAGGACAATACGAGAGGAAGTAAGTATGAAAAAACTTGCTGACTCCACGATGTGATTTGATTTGTGAAGTAACCAGATACAGATGGACTATTGGATGATTCTCTTCACGTGTAAAGTTACTCTCGGAATCTACGAGTCTTTCAGATGTGTCAAGGAAGATCACAACGCGCCAGATCATATATATCATCTCCACAGAATTCTTCATCGTTCTAATACAATATTTGTATCACGAAGAGACATGCATGTTGCAGATTTTGGGTTTAAACCTTCAACAGAATTGGAGGTTCTACTTCCTGAGTATCCCATATTCCTTGTCAGGATTTGGCGTTTTTCCTGCGCCTGTATTCATTTATTTCAGGTCAATCAACTGTACCATTTCTATTTATCTCATATGACTTGAATTCCAAAAATATGTAAATTTGTCAAAAGAGTGTGAGAGACTCTTCATCTACACAGTAAGTCAATAAGCATAAATCAAAAGCAAGAAAAATAAAATAAAATGTGTGACTCTACTTTTCATCAATATTATTACATGTGTTTTACCCCACAACTTTTACTTTATAGATTTACTTGTCCAGGTCATGGGACGTATGGGAAGTGAACGTAGAAGTCGAAGGGCAAGTGTAGGACATTCTTAATTTTTCCGAGGAATCTTAGTCTTCATGCAGAGGTTCTCAGACTACAGTGATTCCATCAGGCAAAGTGTCAGTAATAATACCAGGTATTCACATCGTAATTGCCGCAAGAAAAAATAAGCATGATAGGATGCTCTCGACGTATACCGACCGCTATACGGTGTAGGAGAATTGGAGAGCGAGCAGTCCAGCCCAGTCCAGTAAAGGAACTTCAAGGAAGTAGAAGGAGGGAAACCTAATAATATAGCAAAAAGGATTATTATTATACTGTGTCGATTCGCAAAAAGGATGGGAAGACCCCATCGAGTCGTGCAGGGATGAAACCAAAGGGGTAGGATGGAGTTTAGGGGGAGTACATGCCAAGGTTACTTCTACCTACTGGTAGAGTAGCTAGAAGAGCTGTTAAGAGCCCGGGGATAACAAGTACAGGGAGCCGCCGTCCGTTCAACACTGATCGGTAACGCATAGGGAGAGCGGGGCGATAACAGGAAGCAGCAGGTGGACCATTGACCTTCCACCGTCTGTTTTTGAAACCTGAGGTGCAACCGGGAAAACGGAGTAACCTGCGCCATGTGAGGGAAGAAGAAGAAGAAGGCCGGGAAGGCGTCCGAGCGAGCGAGCCGGACGGAGGCTCTCGTGGAACCCTCCCTCTCTCTTCCAATAACAGCCAGGCCCCCGACTCCCGAGCTAAGCTCAAGCTCAGGCTCTTTAAGCAAAGGCCCGCGGTCTATCTCTCCTCCCTCTCTCCGTTTTCCTACCCTACCGTAGGGCCGAATCGGACCAATTAAGTACGTTCTACGTTCCACTGTAGGGCTGTGGAATGTTGTTGCTTTTGTCTTGGAGTGGTGCCGAAGGAGGAGAAGGGCGGACAGAGGAGGGAGAGGGCGGAGCGAGAGAAAGAGTGCAGCCGCGGAGAGGTCGAAGGAAAGCGGAAATTTGAGCGTCGGCACGGACGAAGAAGAAGAGGAAGCAGCAGCAGGAGCCTGAGCAGCAGAAGCAGCGGAAAGAAGAAGAAGCAGCAGCAGCAGAGGAAGAAGAAAACGCGGAAAAAGCAGCAAAGAAGAGAAAGAGAAAGAGGAGAGAAGAGAGGAGGCAGAGAGTGGGGAGAAAATCAAGGGTACAAGTGCGGTGTGTCTCTCTCTTGTTGTTCGTGCGCCTATCTGTGAGTTGAGCGAGGCTCAAGCTTCTCTCCTCCCTCCCTCCCTCTCTCTCTCTGCCCTCCCTCCCCGTCGGCTGTCCCTCTGTCCCTCTATCCTTACTTCTAATCTCATCTCGTCTCGTCTCGTCCCTTGTCGTCCCTCCTTGGGTCGGTCTGTCTGTCACCCGCGCATTGACGACGACGCCAGAGACCTGACATTTGCCTCCTTTCGTTTCATTTCCATCTTCTTCTTCTCTCCTCCTCCTATAGCGAAGTAGATCATGGAACTGTCGCGCGGATTGGTCCAGTGATCAGATCATCGACAGCATTGTTGAGCTTTGGTGCGCGAGGAAGCGAGTCTCGAGTGTCAGGTGGAAGACGGACGTTTTGTTCCGCGTGTGGTTCGTCTGGCGTATGCGCTCCTGTTGAAGGGGAGGAGCAGGAGTAGAAGGACAGGGGAAGAAGTGGGGAGACCCAGGCCCTGCTAAGAAGCGAAGTGCAAGGAGGAGGAGAGGGGTGATATTCGTGTCGATGTGGATGTTGTTCTAGTCATTTGCTGAGTTTCGTGCGCCGCCGTGCTTTCAGTACAGGTGCACATTCTTGCATTGTTTTTTGTGATGTCGTGGCTTCTTTTGCATGTTTGTGATTGCGCATTCCCTCATTGCACTCGTTGGCGCTGGGACAATCTTTGGGCGGTATATGGGAGGTTTGAGCAGGGCGGAGTGCTGGTAATGATCAGGTTTTGGGCCTTCGTGGTGTAAAGTTTAACGGACTGGAGGGATTATGTGTCTACACTAAATTGTGTATACTGTCCTCAGATGATGCTAAGGCGTCCATCACGACCGATGTTGTTTGAATTTGGCAGTGGCAGATCGTTCGTGAAAGCAATGTGTGAAGATCTTGGAGGAGCTTGGGAGTACTTGCCTTGATTGGCTGTTATTGTTGGTTTATCTACTATGTCTGAAGATGAAAAACTACTCAAGGAATGTAAGAAGCTGTCATGGGAGGACAGGTTGGCACACAAGAATTGGAAGGTTAGAGTGGATGCCAATACCGATATCGCTGCGCTTTGTGACTCGATCAGCGATCCGAAGGATCCTAAGCTGAAAGACTTCGGTCCGCTATTTAGGAAGGCTGTGGCTGACGCAAATGCGCCGGCGCAAGAGAAGGCGCTTGACGCCTTGATTGCATACCTGAGAGTAGTCGATGCAGATTCCGGCAGGTACGCGAAGGAAATATGCGACTCGGTTGTAGTGAAATGCCTTACTGGTCGTGTGAAGACCATTGAGAAGGCACAGATGGTGCTTCTCCTCTGGGTGGAGCTCGAAGCGACGGAAGTATTCCTGGACGTGATGGAGAAAGCGATAAAAAACAAGGTAGCCAAGGCCGTTGTGCCTGCTATTGATGTAATGTATCAAGCCGTCAGTCAATTCGGGACCAAGGTCGTTCCTCCCAAGAGAATTTTGAAAATGCTCCCCGAGCTTTTTGATCATCAGGACCAAAATGTGAGGGCATCTGCCAAGGGATTAACAATCGAGCTGTGCCGCTGGATTAGTAAGGATACTGTCAAGTCCATTCTATTCGAGAAGATGCGAGACACCATGAAGAAGGAGCTTGAAGTGGAAGTGGATAACGTTACGGGACTTTCTAAGCCTGTGCGGAAGATCAGATCAGAGCAATTGAAGGAGTGTGAAGCGGACGTCCCAGTAGATACACCCGATGCTGCGTCGGCTGATGAACCAACCGTCCATCAGGAAACTGATGATTACGACTTGATGGACCCTGTGGAGATTTTGGGACCCCTTCAGAAGACGACCTTTTGGGAAGGTGTGAAAGCAACCAAATGGTCTGAAAGGAGGGATGCTGTTGCGGAACTCACCAAATTAGCATCTGCTAGAAGACTGGCCGTGGGCGACTACGTAGAAGTGTCTCGAATCTTGAAGAAACTCATTACGGATGTTAACCTGGCTGTAGCAGTGGAAGCAGTGCAAGCTGCGGGCAACCTAGCTAGGGGTCTACGTAAAGATTACAGTGGAGGTTCCAGGCTTCTACTACCTCTTCTACTGGAAAGATTGAAGGAGAAGAAGGCAGTCATGGTTGATGCAGTGATGGAAACTCTGCGAAACATGCACAAGAGTGGCTGTTTTGCTCTTGGGGATGTCATCGAAGAGGTGAAAGTTGCCACCAAAAACAAGGTGCCTTCAGTTAGATCCTCATGTCTAAACTGGGTTGGTTTCTGCATTGAGAGTAATAACAAAGCTTACATTATGAAGGTGTATAAGGAATATGTCCCAATCCTTCTGGAGAGTCTTACTGATGGTACCCCGGAAGTCAGAGATGCAGCATTCAGTGGCATTGCTGCTCTAGCGAAGCTAGTAGGCATGAAGCCCCTTGAAAAGTCATTGGAGAAGCTGGATGATGTCAGGAGAAAGAAGCTTGCCGAATTAATGGGTCCTGATCCTAGTAGCGCACCACCTCCGGTTGCGGCAAGAGGTTCGGCCAGCGGAGGTTTTGCAGGTGACTCGATGCCTATCGGTGGAAGTAAATCTGCAGCAAGCCTCTTGTCTGGCAAGAGACCGCTTCCAGCAGGGAAGAAGGCCACGACAGCCAAAGCAGCAGCAAGCACAACCAAGAAGGCCGAAGGAGCGAGCGCCGGACCAGCTAAGGCCGCAGCCCGGGTAGAGAAACCAGAAGATTTGGAAGGTGGAGACGTATCTCCAGAGGACTTAGAAGCCCGGATTGAGGGACAATTCGGAGGTGATATCGTAACAAACCTCAAGAGCGCAGTCTGGAAGGAAAGGCTGGAAGGGATTGGTAACTTGCAGAGGAAGTTGGAAGAGGCGACTGATCTGGACCCCTGGACAGAGACCCTTGTGCGGTTTCTCTCGATATTGCCTGGGTGGGCAGAGAAGAATGTCCAGGTCCAGCAGAAGAGCATGGAAATCATCAGCTTCACAGCAGAGAAGTCTAACCACTTTTCAAAGAGATGTGTCGTGCTTTGCCTTTCTGGAGTTGTAGAAAAGTCGTCAGATATCAAACTTCGCATACAAGCAACGAAGTGTCTTACCTCTTTCTGTGAAGTGGTGGAGCCTGCATTTGTTATCAACAGGCTGCTGACATTGTGGAAAGATCATAAGAACCCAAAGGTTGTAAGTGAGGGCCTTACTTGGTTACTGACAGCCCTGGAAGACTTCGGAGTTGGACTTATTCCAGTGAAGGAGGTGATAACTTTCTGCAAGGATGTGGCACTCCAGTCGAGTACGGCTGCCACGAGGAATGCTGCAGTGAAGTTGTTGGGTTTGCTTCACAAATTCTGTGGACCGGATATCAAAAACTACTTCTCCGATCTGAAGCCAGCTCTTCAGACGTTGGTGAATGCAGAATGTGACAAGAACCCCTATGTAGGTGAAGCTGTTGCTCCCAAAAGGTCAACTCGGGCAGTCGCGAGTGGAGCTGGCGGGGGTGGAGCTGAGGGTCTTCCTAGGGAAGACATTAGTGGAAAGGTTACAGCAGCTATTTTGAAAAACTTTATAAGTGCAGACTGGAAGGTGCGTCAAGAAGCGATCGAGGCTGTCAACACTATACTTCAGGAGGCTAACATGCGGATACAAGCGACGGGGACAGGTGAACTAATAGGAGCCTTAAAGGGTCGCTTGAGTGACTCGAATAAGAATCTTGTAATTATGACCCTGGCAACGCTGGGGAAGGTTGCTCAGGCAATGGGACCCGGCTTTGAAAAAAGTTTCAAGGTTATCCACGCAGATGTTTTGAAATGTCTCGGTGATAACAAAAAGATGATGAGGGAGGCTGCAGTGAAGACCCTGGACGCTTGGTTGTTGGTGCTGCAAATGAGCAAAATGCTTTCGTCTCTGACTCCAGCTCTTCTGGATACGAAACTCTGTGCGGATGGGCGGAAGGACATGTTCGACTGGTTCGCCAGACATGTGGCAGGAGCAGATGATATGAAAGAAGTGATCACGCTGATCAAACCTATTGTTACTGGTGTACAGGACAAGAGTGCAGAAGTCAGGAAGGCTGCGGAAGGCCTCCTCATAGAGGTTGTGAAAGCTTGTGGGCATGAAACCGTGGATCGGGCCTCGAGAAGTTTGCATGGTCCTGCTTTGACGTTATTGCAGTCCCTGTTGGAGAAGCATGGATTGAAGTCTGGAGGCGGTGCCCCTGCGGAGGCCTCAGTGGATGAAGCTCCAACTCGGGCTGGAAGGGGAGGTGCCGCTCAGAAGACTGTTGCCGGAGTCGCCCTGGCTGGTGGCAAGCGAGTCCCAATGGCTAGAGGTGTCGGTGGGAAGGAGCCCAAAACAGACGCGGCGGATGCAGCACAGCAAAACCAGGCACTTTTCAATCTGAAAGATTGCAACAAGGAGGAGAGAGAGAAGTTGCATTCTCGCAGACCCAAGTTTGATTCTGAGCAAAGAGGGGAGCAGATCCAGGATGTTGAGGGAGATGTAGTAAAGTACTTCCGAGAAGACGTACATCGAAGGCTTTTGAGTCCTGATTTTAAGAAGCAGGTGGAAGGGGTCGACATACTGCAAAAAGCGATTCCGACTCAAGTCAGGGAGATGATGGAGGTTCTCGATGTGTTACTTCGATGGATTGTGGTCCGTGTTTATGAAGGAAACACAACATGTCTGCTGAAGGTTTTGGACTTTCTCCAGGAGTTGGTGTTGGCTTTCAAGGCGGAGGGTTACTCAATGACGGACTGTGAAGCCAATTACATTTTCCCTTGTCTGGTTGAGAAGTCCGGTCACAATAGTGAGAAAGTACGGGAGAAGTTCAGGGAATTGGTGAGGCTCCTCTGCTGTCTGTACCCGTCATCGAAAATTTTTTCTTTCCTCCTTGATGGCCTGCGGTCAAAGAATAATCGGACGAAGATCGAGTGTGTGGAACAACTCGGATTTCTGATTGAACGGTACGGAGTGGAAGTTGGAGGATCTGGAAAGGGCTTGCAGTCGGTCGTTGCCTTGACAACTGAGCGAGATGGTGATCTACGAAAAGCAAGCCTGAATACTTTGGCAGTTGCTTATGCAATTCTAGGTGAGGATGTCTGGAGGTATATTGGGAGATTATCCGAAGTACAGAGAAGTTTATTAGACGAGAAATTCAAGTGGAAGGCGAGAGAGATGGAGAAGAAAAAGGAGGGAAAGCCGGGCGAGGCTCGAGGTGCTATGAGACGATCGCCCCGGGAGAATGGGGTCGATGATGCAGAGCAGATGGTTGAGACTAACCATCAAGCTGTATCAAGCATGGTTTCCAACAACTCCAATTCTTTGGAGTCGAATTTCAGGGGTACAGCTCACATGCAGCCTGTTGGGCCGCTTGACTGGAAGGATGCAATTTTTGTAATAGAAAATAGCACTGTCTCAGAACAGGTTGTCGAGGGTATGAAACTCATATGTTATGAGTTAGAACAAGCTATAGGGGATGCAGATGGCATACTTATGGAAGAACTTGTCAGTACTGCTGATCGGCTGGTGTGCAGTCTGTCTGCAAGAGTTGCTTCCACCTTCAAGGCTGGGCTCTCGGGATCATCGTCTAGGGCCTGTAAATACGTTTTGAACACTCTGATGCAAACATTTCAGATCAAAAGGCTTGCTTACGAGATCAAGGAAGAGAGTCTCCATTCTCTTTTCACTGAATTGCTGCTGTGGCTGCTGGATGATCGAGTACCTTTGCTGGATGATGGTAGTCAACTTCTGAAAGCGCTGAATGTGCTTGTGCTGAAGATTCTTGAGAATGCCAATCGTACATCTGCCTTTGTGGTACTCATTGATCTTCTGCAGCCAAGCGCAGGGAAAGGAGATAGAAATATGCTGTCGTCTCACAGGTTTTCGGATCTGGTCGTCAAGTGCCTCATCAAGCTCACGAAGGTTCTGGGTTCAACAATAAATGAAGTCGATTTGGATCGACTTCTGCAAAGCATTCACGACTACTTTCAGCAGCTGGGACTGGAAGAGATTCGGAAACGAGCCGGAGCTGATGACAAGCCTCTACGAATGGTGAAGACAGTGCTACATGAGCTCGTGAAGCTGAGGGGAACTTCAGTCAAAGGCCATTTGTCTATGGTTCCAATTGATTCTGAACCGCAGCCCATCATTCTTGCTTACATTGACCTCAACTTGCAAACCTTAGCCGCAGCGAGGACGCATATGCTGACCCCTGCAGGAACTGGATCCCAAGGGCACTGGCTGGATAATAGCGGTAATGGACCATCCTCGAATTCAACTAGCTCAGCTGAGACACAGCTAAAACAAGAGCTTGCTGCAATCTTCAAAAAGATTGGAGACAAGCAAACTTGTACGGTAGGGTTGTATGAGCTGTATCGAATAACGCAACTGTATCCACAAGTTGACATATTCTCACAGCTTCAGAATGCCAGCATGGCCTTCCGGACCTACATTCGAGATGGCTTGGCCCAGATGGAGAAGAGTGCTGCATCCGGAAGAACACCTGCTAGTATGTCGGTTGTCTCTCCTCCCCCCTTATCGTCATCAAACATGGGTTATCCCACGAAAGGAGCTCCAAATCACAATTCTTCTCATATGTCTAGTCACCACAATTCGTTCGGAGAGGATGCAGAAGTCGGTAGCGGTCGTCCTACTTCTTATGCAGTTGATTCTTCTGCAGTCAGGCAAGCAATGCATCAGAGGCACGTGGATACTTCTCCTTACGACTCTTCAGGGGATACGCACGGTGAGTCGAATGTGCAGAGTACTGTGGTAGGGGGAACTTTGAATGCTATCAGAGAAAGGATGAAGAATATTCAAGCAGCTGCAGCGGGGAGCACAGGAAGTGGGAACTACAACATTCCTCCAGTCACATCAGCCGAACCCATGTCTCAACATCTTGCGCCTCAGGGTGATGTGGAACACCGCCAAAGAGAACCATTACCAGATAAAGCTCTGTCCGGCCTACAGGCAAGGATGGAAAGGCTAAAGAACGGTGTTGTAGAGCCTGCTGTATTAGTGTGAAGAAGTACTTTTGCGATTAGACTAGTTCAGTCACGAACCTCCTGAGCAACTCAAACTTTAAGGAGCTTAGAATCACTGAAGTGTTCTCACACCAGATCAAGTAGTTGTTGGAGAAAGGGGAAAGTTGTACAGTTGAGATTTTGTCCATGATTAGAGAGACAGACATGCTTCCATAGATGGAGACAAAAGTCATGTCTTTTATTGCGATTCTTGTCTGTGCGCAGACAGAGTACAATCGTTTCTCTAGCAAATCTATCTGTTGAGAGAAGTCGTGGTTGATTAGGCCTTGGAGGAGTTTGTCTGTGACTACTTCAGTGAAACGAAAACTAGCGATTTTGTAAATGACATCAATCGTTGAAACCCTCAGAGTGCCCACTAAAGAGTCAACAAGTAAAGTAAACTCAAGATTCTTGGTCCCATGTATTTAGGAGGAGACTCCGTTCCAACTCATGAACGATCTCCCTCGGTTTTGTATGATATGTCCAGGGCTATATCCCTGCGTTGTTCGGTGCTCGTCGTTCGGGCACTTGTAGTATCGAAAACGAGAGTTAACACTCTCCGTTACTCAGCGACGAACGTCGCGAGGTGACATGTAGAGCTGCCAGACTACCCCAGCAGAGGACACACATTTGAGTGTGAATTGGTAGCGTTTAGTACATGATTCAGTGGTGTGAGCCTCGACCGAGCCGCACGTTGCAGTGTTTCTCAACAATATTACCGAACACTCGATTGAAAGGCTAGCAGGTGGATTTTAGTCGTGACCACTGTCTTCTAGGTTTCCTCGACATGCAATAGCTTAGCGCCTAACACATTGTTAGACGTGTATTTCCACGATTGCCTTGAGAATAGAAAGAAGATACTTCTTCTTTCCTTTTGTTCAACTCACTACCTACGATGATCCAGTCATGCATGATTTCTTCAGCTTCCAATGGCTGAGGAAGCTGAAGAAATCATGCAGCTTCCAATGGCTGAGGAATTCAGTTGTGTCGTGCAATTTCGTCTCATGTGGACTAGTTTTAAATTTCACCTTGCAATAGGGCGTGAATCTACCGAATTTGTCTTTTAGCACACGTAGGAATTGCCAACCTGCAAGGGAACAAGTGGGTCTCTTCACACTTTCGACTTTATGGGTTCCCATCCTTTTTGCTATCTTACTCGCTCTTTCACGGTCTCTTCACACGATCTACTATGCGACAATGGCAGTGAGCAACAATCGCCGTGGAGTGTTCTCCATGATATCAATCACTTTGTGTATATTTAGCTGTGCTGCAGGTATTTTGCAGGTATTTTGCACGTAATATTAAGCAGCGAAAATCATGTCTGATGCCTATATCGGTTGAAGTTGGTCACTCTTTAGAAGACTTTCTACTTTCTGAAGTCATTTGCCTACAACCTCTATTGATGTTTTCTTGTGACTTCGTTTTTTTGTTGGCACGAACATCTTATTTCTTAGCATTCTTTCGCACGAGTTTTCTTGCGACTTTGTCTCAGTCTAGATGCAATGAACATCCAAACGATGAACTTGCAAGTTTCGCGAGGAGTCAATGCATCGTGGTAACATATACGTTCACCTCGTAAAGCTAAGAAATAGTGTCTAAATCCCCCGGATACCTATTTCGCTACTGCATTTGATTCATATATAGAATCATACTCTACTTGATGAGGTGAAATGAGCAGTAAATGACAGTTGAGTGTTTCAAAACTTTGCCTTATGTTAACCACTCTTTGAATAGAAAATTTAGGCTTATTTTAGTAGATCTTGTGGGATCCACAAAATTCATCCAGTAGGTTACCATTTATGTAAATTCTCATAGCATGTGTGAAAATTTTGAGATCATGAATTGGTATAAGAGGTTTAATCTAGAACTTACCGTTAATTTATTCCTTCCTCCAATCAATAAATTAGCTGTAGAAGATTTTCAAAAGGTTTCGAGGTTATATCATGGAGACACTCAAATATTACAAAAAATTTATTTTGTGTTTTTTGTTACCGGTTGGCATGAAATATATATTTAACAAGATTTTGATCAACATCATATTCCTCATCATCTTTCATGAAAAACTTGTAGTTTGACCATCATTAGATTGGCGTAAGAGCAATTTTTGTTGAAAAAGAGGAATATATCCATATTGTGGAAAATGAGATTGGATTATATTCTGACAATTTTTTGTGTTCTGCAAAGTTTTTGGTCTAGGTACAAAATAAGTAGAATATAAATTTTTTGAATAAGTGAGTATTGTTTTAAAAAAGTGATCTTGTAATGATAATGAAGAAGTACATAAAGGTATAGTAGGTGGATTAGGTTAACTATGTACTATGTGCCAAAAGGATCCATGTGCATTATAAATTGTAAGAGGTTAGTGTCTATTATACATATCTAATGGAGTAAAGAAAAACAATATAAACCAAAGTTGTTTATCAATAGTTGTATGATGTCATTGAGCAAGAATTTTGAAAATTGAAATTACATGTTTGATGAACATGAGATCTATTTGCATTAGTTATTCTACACATTGTAGCACTTAATAGTGAATATTCTACAAAGGTTGAATATTATGTGTTGGAAACAATTTTTGGATTTGAAATATTTTTAAGATTTTCAAGTTTCATCTTACTTTTTTCAAAATTTTGTATATTCAAGCTATATGAGATAAGAATCAAATATATCATCTTAAAATGCTTTCAGAATAAAATTTTAGTACCCCAATACAACGTTCATTCCTCATTGATAGCGAAAAATTAATATTATCAACATATAAATAATATAATTTTTTAATATTAAAATCAAAATCAATAAAATACTATTTTTTGGATATAAATTGAAAATCATGTAAATATTTTAATTAAAAAGATATTTTTAGAAGTTTAAAGTGTATCAAATTATTTAAACTAAGTTGCTCTAGTTTCTAAAATTCACATGTGTCAATCTTTATTGTCATAATATTTCTTCATTCATGACAAAATAGTATGATAATAAAGAGTATAACATGATATTAAAATATAATATTTTATTTCTTATGGACTATTAAATAATTCAACATCATCTCTAAAATACTAATATAAATATATCTTGAACTTTATACTTATATGTAAAAAATAACTTCTTTCATCTTATTCAATCATCTTTGAATATCAAATTTTATTGTGAAAATAAATTGAATGTGCATTGCAATAAATATTCATTCATTAAAAATATAAAATTTAATTTCATTCATCATTATTAATAATCCTTTAAAATTTATAATATAATTTTTTTAATTATTATCGTTATTATCTCTTCAAATATTATAAATTTTTTATTAATAAAAAATTATGCTATACTTTTTAGTAAAATAAATTATATTGATAGTTCACATGTAGAATGAAATTGATTGTTCTAAATAAATAATACAATATGAATATTTATTTTTGTAAAAAATATATTTGAAATTTATAATGAGATGATAAAAATATAATTTTATATATATTTTCCTATCATAACATAAATTTTTCATAATAATTAATTTGATGATTATTTCATAACAATAAAAAAGTAGGCTGAACTTTTTTCATGATGATTTACTTATTTTCACATTGGCAAATCTAGATTTTGTGTATATTTTAATTTATATTTCAATAAATGTTTTTTTAAAAATCAATATATTAAATATATTATTTTTTCATTTTTCATGAGAAATAATTTTTAATACCTTTTATTTTTTAGAATTTTGATAATTTAGACTCTTATATTCGTGATTTTTATGTTTTATAAATAATCTAAAATTTTTTGAATGCAAGACATTTTGTTCAAAGAGTATGATGACATTTAAAATATAAATGTCTATTGATTGATCAATTTTTCCTTAGATGTGAATTGCTTTACTTTTATGGTTCTTCATATAATTTGAATAATCATTCATATGTGATTTAAATCTTGGTGAAATGTTATATAAAAAGAACTTATAATTTTTTATTTCTATTATAAACTTTTGTTGTAAATGTCTTTAGACTTGATCATCATAAAATAAATAATTATGCACAATAATGATTATAAAAACTAACAATTTATCATTTTTTTATTCCTAAATTGCAAAAGATGGTAATTCTATTAATATTTGATTTTGAAAAAATTAACCACTTATGTATTCTATAAATGAAATTAATAAAAAAATCTTTATGACCATTCAACGAAATATTATATACTTTGCATCTTGATCACTTGATATGAACATTGATACACTAAGAATCACAATAAATCCTACATGATATAGTGCACTAAACTATTTCAATTCATAAAAAGAGAATTAACTACGATTTTTCTGTCATAATTCAATTTCAAGTAATAATCAAAATTTTAAACTTTTGTAATTGAACTCCATTCTATTTATTTTTCATGCGGATTTTATTATTTTTTATATAAAAAGTGTATAAAATGTTTGCATTATTTTAGAAAATAACATATATTTTACAAATATGTCTAAAGTTATGGAACATTTTGAATCGTTAATATAAATTTCTAACAAAAATACTGTTATAATAAACAAAAATATGTCAATGTTAGATTGATCAATTCATCAATAAAGGAAAATGATTCATATAATTCTTTGGGCTAGATGAAAGTGCACCTTAATTTCAAGTTTTTTAAATTTCAATCTTCTTGTCAAACATTTAAAATGTCAAATTTGAAATTAATATATTTTTATTTAAAACAATTTTTAAGTATTAATATATAAACTTTATAAAGATGATATTTGTGATAAACAAAATCTTCATATTTATTATTTTGATATTTTCAATAAGCATAATCGTCACAACATTTGATAAAGATGATTATATGAATTTATTTTTATTTTTTTTAATGTATTTTGATCAAACCAAATCACTTATATCTAAGTTTTACTCAATAAATATAACTTAATAATTATGTGCATTTTTTTTCTTCAAATTATTTTCAATTCTTTTAAGGATCAAGTACACTTGAATCCACTACAATTTCTTTGAGTCATATTAAGAAGATATTATTTATCTTGACTACTCTTTATTATAAACCCTCCTTATGTATTTGGTAATCCCTTCATTATATTAGAAAATAGTCTTCATATGGTGCATGAGTCAAATATCTTAATGTAAATATTTTGGCTTATGCTCTTTAGTAAAAAAAACCTCATGTGTTGAGGTGAACCCCTCTTCTTCTTCAACTCATGTGCAAACTAATGAGAAATCCTTATTTTGTAGTTGATATCATTTAGGTTGTATTTGTATGTTACCTTTAACTTTTCATTTTCAACGAATATCAAAGAAATATACAATTTATATTTCTTGTCTATGTCAAAAAGTTCTTAAAAGTTCTAATGTATTTATATATTCAAATCAAAATTATTTTGGGATGTTATACATAATTCAATCAATAATTTTTTTTAAAATATTTATTTCATGAAATGACAAGAAATAAAAATAATTAAAACAAATTAATATACATAAAACAATATAGGTAATCTATGAGATCATATATGTAAATAGTGGAGATTAGATTAAAATGTTTTAAAATTAAAATAAATTATTTAAATGAATAAAATTATAAAATATTTATTTTTTGGTTAGATTTTAACTTTTTTCATTATCAAGTTTTATTTGAAAATGCACAAAAAATTAACCATTAAAATACTCACATAAAATTTTTCGATTTTAATATATATAGGAATTATATTGTTCATGAAAAATTTTAAAGTAGATATTTAATATTTTTCTGATCTATTTTTTAAAATTATAATTGTTGTTAAATTTATTTAATCAAGATTAAACTAATTTGATGACAAAATAATTTTATTTGGAATAAAAGTATGAAAGTATAAAAAATTTTGTATATAATAATTTTTAATTATTTCACAAATCTTATTTTGTTCTGAATTTGTTTGTGATACATGAGTTATTGTTTAAATTTAGAGACATATACATTTGATTCATTTATACACAAAAAAAATTGAAATATAAATTAAAATGAAATGAATTTAATGAAAAAAATTAAGATTTTATTTCGGTAAAAATAAATTGATTTTAAATTAAATTTTTATTCAAAATAATTTATTTTCATCAATTTTATCTTTTTTGGATTAATTTGTAATACATGAGTTAGTGTTTAAACTGAAATAGTAGAAATTAGGGTTATTAATCAAGAAGAAAGATTTTTCATTAATATTGATGGGAATTAAAAAATCTGTATTATAAAAAATTAATGTGATATATGGGTATATTATTTGTTGCAATTATTAGCAAATCAAGAAATGAAGTAAATTTATTTTTTACTTCAATTTTTTCATTTATGTGTTTATTTTTACCATGATCTTTGATTCTAAACCCTATCTTCTTAATTGTATATACATTTAGGTTCTTAATTTAAGTATAGGATAATGTAGAATAAATTATAATAATGATATGGTGGAATGTTTAGAAAAAAAATATACGGGTTTACTTTCTATTGTAATTTTGAATAGTATTTTGTTATTTTATCTTCATGAATACATCTATAAATATTTTTTCATTTTTGTATAAGCTCTATTGGCATATGAGTAGTAAAATGTATCAAAATATGATTGTGAACAATATTTTAGATTTTTGTTCCTTTGTTATATGGTGTAATTGACAACATGTATTATGAATTTTTTCATTATGATCTATTTGATTTATAATTATTGAAGCAATATTCAATAATCATTGAATATGATGTTGAGAAGACATTGTATTTGGATGAAACTAGTTTAAATTGGTTGAAATATATTATTGACAAGCTGTTAAATTTATTATGAAATTTTTGAAATAAAAGTTAAGTTTGCATGTTGGTATAAAATCAACAGCCTTGTTAGGTTGTTGTTTCTATATTATAAGTATTTTGGAAGCATACTAACTTAATGTAGCTAATGTTCTTTTTACACAGCAAGATAAACATTAAAAATTACAAAAACTAAAGCAAACATATAATATCCAATTTGAATTTTTTTTCAACCATATAGTAATGATAAAAAAATTTAATAATCTAAAGAATTTTGTTTTTATAAATATTCTGTACTTTTCTTTCACCATGTAGGGGTGCAGATTGCTAGAAAAGCAAAAGGTTCCACAGGTCAAGTGTTGTTACAATTGTTGGTACTTTTCCTGTTAATCCATAATGATCAGAAATCCATATATTAGGTCAATTAAACGGGTATTCCTACTGCACCTAGCCGTAAACGATGGATCTTATCGCTTTGGGTATAATTATCCACAATGCATATATGCATAAAAGTAATTCATGTGTATTTTTGACATCTATGTTTGTGTTTTAGTTGTAATGCAATACAAAGTCTTGCGAAGAATAAGTATTATATAACAAGTAAAACATAAATATATGATGTTAATATTAATCTAACATTTATATTGATATGAAATTAAATTATTGAAACAGCATGATAAAAAATATTTACAAAATAATTAACATTAAATCATATATATTATTAATTAATAAATATAATTTACATACCGAAATATACAACAATCTTAGGATTCAAGTAAATTACAATTATATTAATTTTAATGATGTATATATATATATAAAGACATTTTCAATATGATTAAGAATAAAAATGTAGATAATTTTTACTCTAGTTGTTGGTATACTTTTGATTGTACCATGTATATATAATAATATGTATAAGGATTTTTCATTTCTTGGTGTTAGACAGCATGTTGAGATACTCATAAAAAAAGAAGTTATTTGAGTTTACAGACATCTTGTTGAGTGATTAATCAAAGCACTGTTGTGTGAATATTGGTAGATTGATAGATGGGTGGGTCCTTGGGATTAGAGTATGAATCTGGATGATTTTATGTAAATGGATAGACATGATAATAACCAAGGCGTTTCAGGAAAGGGAGCTAGAACTCTATGGTGAAACATATATTTTTTTTTGAAAAGCACGTATTATCTTTTGCTTTTATTAAGGCGATTCAGCTATGTTAACGAGAAATTTATGGAAGACAGAACGAGTCACAGTTAACTTACCGGAGCGGCATCGCTTGCGAGGGTCATTCCACGATCCATCGTATGTTTGAGCCAGAACCCTAAATTTCATCCAGTGGTCCCAACGTATCGAGCGTGACGGCCAAGAGGGGCCCAAGACTTCCGCCACCATTGGTCTCGAGATATATATATTTCAATTTCATGTCTGGAAGATTCAAAACATCGAGAGCTGCTCAAGGTCGCTGGTAGTTTCTTTTGTTCTTCTAGGTTTGATTACCGACGGATACATGTCGACTGTCGAGTGGTGTTGCGTCTTCACAGTTATTCAATCTCTTTGGCGCAGTGTGGAAGGGTTGTTCACACAGTCAGGCAAGTTTCCGGTTCTGCTGTGAAAGACGCTGCTCTACCTCCTTCGGTGCCTCCGGTCGTGGACTTCTCATGTCGCAGGTCTGGAGGGTGCTGTGCGATGCCCTTCACATCAGTTTAGATTCTGTTTTCGACCAGTTTTGCCATGTCCATGATGATAACCTTAAGGCTTGTTTCTCAAACATTCGCAGTGGCCGCCCTAGAGTTTTCGCCTCGCCGGGCTTGAGAATTGATGCGGTTTTATCCTTCCTTGGATGTCTGAGACGTGGCTGTAGGAAAAATTACACCCCTTGCATACCCTTCGACTTCGGCTGTTGTATGCGGTCTGCTCAATTTCCAGAGGGTGTAGAGAGAAGTTGCTATGATGTTACCACAGCTCCCTCTACTGATTTCTATGAGGACACTGCTGGCACGAATCGAACTTAACTCAGCCGACACTGAGCACTTCTCTACTAAATCCCGAACAAACTCGTGTTTCAACCTGACGATGAGCGACACTATCTTCACCTCGTCCTTAACCAGTGAAGTGATGACTTTTGTTTCCCTATTGGTTTGACTGCCGTCATGATGGCATTTATTGCTTCAAACTTTCTGATCGCTGGTTTTGGAGACTACTGCAGTGTGCTTTCTGCTAACTAGAGGAGTCTTTCTAGCCCAACAGTACTGTTCAACTCCCATATGGAACCCTTCTCTTTCGAATCAGCACTGAAAACTCGATTCTTGAAACGTCTGCAAGAAAACAAGGCTTATTATCCAGGGTGCACAAAAGACAATCCTAATTAGAAAGACAGGACCCAGCATAGGCCCAGTGGGAATTAGTGTGGAAATAACTCAAATTCAAAGACTAGAAGAAAAACCAAAATCAAATAATCTGATGATGGGTAGAACATGAGAATTATCACCGGTCATATACGAACAAAAACCTTCAGAGAAGGTAGATGTAGAAACCTATGTAGCTGAATTTTAGTCGCTGAGAGAATATAAACGCTCCTAATCTTCAAGTCAGGTAAAACAGTACACCAAGAAAAGTAAACTTCCAGCGACCTTGAAAATCTTTGAGTAAGGTAGAAAGTCTGAAAGTCCGAAGATAAAATGTGACACCTAAAAGCGATGCGCCAAGACTTTAAGGGTAAGGTAAATTAAAGGTAAATTAAAGATACTGTCATACCATGCAGACACTCTCATCATGTGTAAACTTCTTACACGCTACCTAAGACCGAAGGAATAGGTTATAGGTAATCTATCTCCATGGGCAGTCTGATTCCACCGTCTTCCTCAAAAGCACCCGTTCTACCTACACCATCCAGCTTGCCAGAAGGGAGTGCCAACATCATCTGAAGCCAATGAACGGTTTTATTTTACCGAAGATAGAAAATCTTTTCCAATATATGTTTCATGTACTTCAAATATCAGTAAATCCCTCGAGATCCCTAACCAGCTTGGAAAAAAAAACCAATATATACTCTATCCTCTATTGCCCGGCAGTTTGATTCTTACTAGTTTCATGAGCATATCCTATACTTCCATGATACTTACTAATTTCATGGGCATATCCCATGCTTCAATGATATGTTAGTCAGTTCTTCTCGTAATCTATCTGTAACTCTCTTGTTACAAGACTTGCTCTGCATGTCCACACATATTATTATAAGATCCTACCCATCAGTGTACTATCCAAAACCTATCTTCCCACATAGTGAAAATGGTTACAATCAAGTTCTATTTTAGGATTGTACAAGACCCAGTATGTATGTTCATGCATTGACACTTCCGGTCCTGCCACCAACCACAGCATAGCATATTTCCTGCATATTCCTCCTGGCGTAGCTGACTAACGTAACAACATTCAGGCAACTGTATACCATGTTTCCTACTCAATTTCCACCAGTACCTAAACGATGCAATAGATGATTGTGTAGATCACTCGACTTTACGAGTGCGTAGGCACCTCCACCTCGTAGACTGAAAGATAAGAATCAGCAGTCTCATGATTTATGTACATTTTCCTCCACTCGGTAGTTGAGCACTCAGATTTTTTAATTCCGTAGTATTGCAAGGGCCCTTCTTCATCTGGTTCGGTTTCGAGTAATCTGCTCTGTCATGCGAGATATTAGAGCTTTTACTGGCTTCATTTCCGGGCTTCTGTGCCTGTCAATTAAAGCATAAAATGGATTTTATTCAGTGACGGATGAGTCTGCAGCAAGATTGCATTAGTTCCCACCAACCCAGTGTGTGAACTCCAAGCTTAACGACTGCCATGGACAATCACATCTGGTAATACATGTGACGGCCCCACACGGACAAGAATCACGCGCCATCAACCATATAAGCTGAGAAGATGCTTGGACAGGACTTAACAACCTGCAAACAGATTCTGAGTTTCTGATTACACTCAACAATGGAAGGCATTCGGAACTATACTCGGTAGACTCCGTTTAGTCCTGGTTTTCCCGTTCACATCAATCAGTTGCTGGCATTCTACTCTCCACCCGCGAGCAGCTCTTTTCTAAACAACCATATTTCACTAGAGTACTCGGTCATGTGTCTTGTTGTTCACTATACTGTAAGCTCTTATGATGCTGTGAGTCTTTCACATTGAAGGCAGCACATGAGATAAATACGCTGGTTCCTGTGCAGGAGGATCATGACCTTACAACACCGTTTTCATGTAAAAACAAGTCGGCCTGTTTGGGAGACGGTAACAGCAACTTCGTAAACATTATTCAGTTCAATTTTGCATCAAGGGAGTGAATTCTCGTCCACTGCAACCAGTCCCCTTCCGAATGGATACTCTTCGATAGTCATCATACTGCTTACCGGAACTAACTTTTGGTTCATAATCTCCGACAGTAATCCTTTGTCTACTTTACCTTTGTCCTACTGCTTTGGAGGACAAAATGTAAGACAAGTCCTAAAATTTCTCTTGACTAGTTACATGCACTTAGTAAATCAATATATGTATACGGTGCATTCTGCACATTAGTTTCACATGTGTGAGTTGCATTCATATCCTATAATGTTATTGACATTTTGATATGTAAATGATAATTTTACACACTTGTTATGTTAACTATTTAGATTATTCAGTATATAAATCAAATAAATATATTCATAATACGTTATAGATATATAGTGTATCTATAAATTAATTTTCGTTTATCATTTTTGGATATCTTCGCTCGAATAGATTAGATATCCAACGCAATCGATTGAATTATTTCTTAAATTTCATCGTCTCGTCTCTTAACAATGATTGAAAATAGATTATAATTTTTTTAATTGTAAATTATCGGACTAATTTCATTATATAAAATTTATTAAATGCAAGAAGTATATTTGAATAGTTAGTTGGCAATCAACTATATGCTTTTTGCAAGAGGTAAACAAACTCATCTCTTAATTGAACACACTTAGGGTCTTGTGATGGGATACTAAAATAGCTTAGAAACTCCTAAGTTTGAGATAATTTGAGTAATTTTTATTTCTTTCATATACCATTTTCAAGAGTCACAGAGTAGATAATATCACATATCATCCATCCAACTCATTGTGGATTGATAACATGACGCACATCATTATGTGTATATAGATTGTTGATGTGTCACATAAACACACCATAATCACAACATGATGAACTTATTGATTATTGACATGATATTTCAAATAATCAAACTAATAGTAAAAATAGATGAACTATCTGGATCATGTGTAAACTCTATTTTAGTTATTATTAACTAAAAATGTTTAGAACAAGAGTATAAATGATATTATTAAACTATTCGGTTTTGAAAATAAATCATTTAAAAAGATTTGTCTATACTTTATCCAAATTCCATGATTTTTTTAATTGATTAATTTGCATGAAGTTAAAGCTCTTGCTATGAAGTTGGAACTTTACATTTTATATTTTTGTGTGAAATATTTATAATTTTTTTGACCTTTTTATGATTAAGTGTAACCATTCACCTATTAAGAGTTTGGTGAACAATTTATATCACTTCACACCTTATTTTGACCTATTGTTGCTACAACTTAATACCTTAATGTCTAATGAGCTTGTTTTTCCTAAGTCTTTTTTAATTAATTTTTTTTTAAAATAGAGGTGAAAGGTTTTTGGCAAGTTAAAATGAACAATGTGATAAGTATGTAAAATTGACAAACTGAATTGCAGGAAACCAGTTTTGAAATGATGGGGTTGAGTAATTTTTGCGATAAGTTCTTGTTTTCAAGATTAATGTACAAATGATCTCTATCGAATCACACCATGATCAAAATTTCAGTGGAATCACAAGGTTCATGTCTGAATTATAAATCACTCTCAAACTGTATAATGTGTTTATATACTAAAATGCTACATTACATCCACTATGATGAAGAATGACTAAGTCATATCAAGCAATAGCATGACATCATAAATTATACAAAAACATGATTAGACATTTCATCAACTACTGTAGTTTGTGATTATGCAAGTCCTTTTCCATCACTTGGAATATGAAAAAAAAAGTTTGAAACCAATGGATACTCAAGTTAAAGTGGTAAAAAAATATGAATCAAGTAAATTTTTGATGTGGGTATCATCTCTATGTGAACGGAAGTTCATCGAAGACATGCAATATGGTTTTTATTCCTGTATTATAATAGAGATGCCAATACTCCCTTTTCCAAATCCAAGATGGGTTTATATGTTACCAAGAAATAATTTGGTTAGAGAGCGACAAGTCATCTAGGGTTATTTCAAGTTGTTTAGTTAGACTAATTGAAGAGATGAAATATTCATGGAGAAATCTTCTAAATTTTCTAGATGCTCAATATTTAAAAATATTGCTTTTTTCTTAGATTATAATAATATTTAACATATGAAAGATTAATTTGGTTGATCACATGTCATGAACTCATCTTTGACTTTCTATTATCATTTTAAGCATATTATTTTGATCAAGGTCAGCACGTCAGTTGGATTTATTGTGCTTTTACTATGCACAATGGTATTCATGTGAGTCTAAGGGGTACTACATCTCTCGACTTTTCATTAGTGAGAGTATACTGTAGCTGATTCCAACCCCTCAAACGCTGTTGAGTGCCCATGCTGCTCACAATAACCAGAATTGAACCTCCAAATCCATGCACCGAGAACTCTATGAATTTGGAGTTTGCAAAGCAAAAAATTAGTCTTCACATTACAAACGTTGATTTGTGAGGCCAGGAAGAATGTACATAAATTGCTCTCAGTGAGTTGGTTCACATCTTGGCGGATGGAAAGCAATTTACATTGCCAATTTTATTTTCACTCTTGACTTTACTCGATCTCAACAAGCACAAATGTGAACGAACGACAAACTCTTGGAATCATTGATGCCTGGCCAAACACCGTATACGAATGATCATCAACATGAACAAGAGTGAGCCAACACTGGCCCAGCAGATCTTCCCTTTCATCGAAAACAACAATCAGTCTTCTACCACGTCCACATGATTCAATATATATTCTATGATCACATGACCCGGTCAATTATTTAAAGATCATAAATATAGACACCAAAATAATATAGCAAAAAGATGGGAAGACCCCATGAAGTAGTACATGGATGAATCTAAAGATTTAAAGATGTAACTACTTTTCGACAGAATCCGCTACCTAAACCAATAAGCTAACGGTGTCATCCCAAGATGTATATCCACACGCTACTATATGTTCATCAACGCAAGTTGAGATGTGGCAGTTGGAACGTGCAATCATGCTTGAAGAGGTCATTCCAGACTGAGATCCACCAAAGAGAGTCCAAGGGAAACTGATCTCCTTCTGCATATGAAATTCACCTACCTTAGTAACAGTCTGCCTTCACAGGTGATAAAGGCCAGAATGCTATGACTTAGATATTTAAAAATTTTAAAATCTATCTTTAGAGTAAATAATAAAAGAATTTTATTGATGTATTTCAAAATCTTCAATTGTATAATTTTACAAATGCCATGCCCAAAATCTACTTATTAATATTACTTTTTATAAAAGTATTTTTCCACATGGCTTCCATCTGGGACGCTTTGGCCGAGTGGTTAAGGCGTGTGCCTGCTAAGTACATGGGGTTTCCCCGCGAGAGTTCGAATCTCTCAGGCGTCGTCCCACTCAGTCGCTTTTTGGGTCCCATAGAGGGACAAGCCCGTTATACTTGGGCTTTCCCCGCGAGAGTTCGAATATCTCAGGCGTACTCCCGTCGGTTTATGGGTCCCATAGAGGGACAAGCCGGTTCCATGTTGGGGCGTCCCGGGCAAGCGTTTCAGTGGATCAGGCATACCTCCAATCTTCCAGGAACCCGAAGTGGCAAGCCGCAAGTGGAATCCGTTGGAGTTCCGTGCCTCCAGGTCCTGCACCCAGTTCCACCCCCACAGGACTGTAAATATATTCATAAAGAAAGAAGGAATTCCCGAGTCTTGGCACTACCAGGTCGGTCGCTCATTCAACCACAGTCCCAGCCAATGCGCTGCTGCCATGGTCGCCTTCCTTTTGTCTCGACCAGCAAACCCAACAGGCATCAAAAGCACCACCATTGACCATCATAATGACGGAGAAGGTGGGCCCCGTTCTGGAAGGCCAGCAGCTTTCTAGGAGGAAGGAGTGAAAGATTTCGACGTACGAGCTGTGCTGCAGTGTCGTTCTGCTCTCGTAGTAATGTTGCACTGCTGTGCTGTCTCGTCCAGGTTGTCGAAAACGCGAAGCGAGAAGGAGAGAATAGGTACCATGCTTTCCACCTCCCGTCTCCTTCGGAAGGTGTTATTGACGGATTGATTGATTGAAGGAGCGCGAGATAAAGTCGAGTTTGAGCGGAGGGAGGATGATGGATCGCGGTTCCCGAGGGATGGAGAATGTGAGATCGAAGACGGTCTTAGGAAAGCTCCTTTTTTCGTTAGGGTGACACTCGGGGGTCGGAGGTTGTCGGAGGGGGAGGAGGGAGGTGGGGACGCTCGAAGGACTACTTGAGGCACTGAGAGGAGGAACGAAAGTATTAACTTTCTCTTCCCAGGTCGTCGGACAAGCGGGAGCAGGAGCAGCAGAATCGGATTATTGGAGATCAAGCTCTCGGAGCACGGATATGACGTGATCTATCACTCGTTGCTCGTGGTTGTCATCGTTCGTGGAGTGTGAGTATCGACTCCGGAGTCAGGAAGTTGTAGTGCCTCTCTCGTCTTCATTTCGTCATTTCCATCTGTGAAACGGTCGGTGCCGGAGTGATTGATCACCATGGAGATGGCGACCCGTGGGAGCGTGCAAAACGGATGGGAGAATTTGCGAATGCGGAGGAGAGCGCACTTGGTCGGATGGGCGTGGGGAGATTACAGATGACGACTCGTGGAGGGTGAGGTTGAGGTCTTGGGAGGGGATCACAACTCTCGAGGGTTGGCGGTGTGATCTGTAGAAGTTCTAGTAGCCGCAGGAGCAGCGACCATGAGTGGATCCACGAATGAGCCGTCGGCTGAGAATGGCAAGCCATTTGCGTCTTCAGGTCATGGAGGGCGGGCCAAGCTTTCCATGCTGCCGTTGGTGGCGCTGATATTTTATGAAGTATCGGGAGGCCCGTTCGGTGTGGAGGACTCAGTGAGAGCAGGAGGGCCTCTCCTTACTCTTTTAGGATTCATAATCTTTCCCCTTCTATGGAGCGTTCCGGAGGCCCTGGTTACGGCAGAATTGGCCACTGCATTTCCTGAGAATGGTGGGTATGTCGTCTGGATTGCTGCAGCTTTTGGGGATTTCTGGGGTTTCCAGGAAGGTTGGTGGAAATGGTTGAGTGGTGTGATCGACAACGCTCTGTACCCGGTTCTTTTCCTGGACTACCTCAAGCGAGCACTCCCGGAATTTGGACACGGCCCTGTTAGGTTGTTTTCACTCGTCATGCTCACGCTTTTTCTAACTTACCTCAACTATAGAGGGTTGACCATCGTGGGATACACGGCTGTCGCCCTCACCATCTTTTCGTTACTTCCTTTCATTGTCCTGGCAGTTCTGGCTATACCAAAAATCAAGCCCGAGAGATGGCTGGTAATTAACTTGGCCAACACAGACTGGCGAGGATTTATGAACAACGTGTTCTGGAATTTGAACTACTGGGACTCGGCCAGCACTTTAGCTGGAGAAGTGGACCAGCCGAGGAAAACGTTCCCCAGGGCCCTGGGACTGGCCGGTGCGCTGGTGATGTTAGCTTACCTCGTCCCATTGTTAGCAGGTATCGGGGCGGTCGACAGCCAACAATCGGAGTGGACGGACGGGTACTTCGCAGATGTTGGCCTGGCGATCGGAGGGGCAGGACTGGCATGGTGGATTACAGCTGCTTCTGCCATGTCGAATTTGGGTCTCTTCCAAGCGGAAATGAGCAGTGACTCTTATCAGCTGCTTGGAATGGGGGAGAGGGGGATGCTGCCACAGGTTTTTGCGTACAGATCTAAGTACGGCACTCCAGTCCTGGGTATCCTGTGCTCTGCAACTGGAGTGCTTCTGCTCTCGTGGATGAGTTTCCAAGAGATTATCGAGTGCCTCAATTTTCTGTACTGCCTCGGTATGCTTCTAGAATTTGCGGCTTTCATTCAGCTTAGAATGAAGCAACCGGAGCTCCCCCGTCCTTTCTACATCCCTCTGGGTACTGTGGGAATCACCATACTTCTGATCATACCCTCAGTATTTCTCATCCTCGTCATGGTCATTGCCTCCATGAGGACTGTAGTATTTGCTTTTCTAATATCTTTGGTTGGATTCGTAGCGCATCCGGCCCTTGAGTATATGAAGGAGCACAGGTGGATGAACTTCATAAACCCGGTGGAAGATGAGAACTCATTGTTCTCCTCTGAAGAGGAAGCAGGCCTCCTCTATGCTTCTGGAGGAACTCTCGAATCAAAGAGTCAAAAGTGACTATGATTGCAAAGTTGGTAAGAGTTTATGCATATATAGATTGTAGGAAAGAAACTCATCATTCAACTCAGCATAGTTTTTTCCGATTTAGAGATTTGTAAGGCGAATGAGTGCTTCACTTTTGTACATGTCAACCCTTGGTGCACCGCACCTCTTTTTCATCAGTTCCCGCCTTGAGTACTTTTACATTTGCCTCTGTGCTCCTTAGTTTGTAGACTGTGAATGTGAATGATGAAAGTTCGTCCTGAGTGATTGTGGAATTTCCGAATGTTCTGGAATACTTAAAGTTATCCAGTTACAACCAAATCTCCTGCATTCTTACTACAACTCGTGCGTTGAAAAAGCGAACCAACATGAGGATGTTTTTAAATCAATTCACGACTTGTAAAATGTAGGTCGTTCACAAAAACACCATTCTATTTCATTCAGAAGACTAGCCTTATCATACCATACGAGGGATGTCCGCTTCAGCTAGATAAATACTCGAGTTCTGTGTCTGCCAAATGCAAATCTCCTGTACTTCAGCATCAAATTGCGCGCGGGATCCAATAATTATTAGCAGATTAAGAGAATTGCCATAGCTTTTGTGGTGTTATTTTTGATTGTAATTTGCAGACTGATCGCGTGTACCCAGTAGTACGCGTGCACCCAACGGAACATGTGTCGTTGCCCTTAAGTCTTTTCATGAACACCTTTCAAGAAAGAAGTACCTCTCACTCCATACCCGTCATTTCCTTATGCAGTGATGGGAACTCATCATTCTGGAGAAGCGAATAATTGATTCTACTTTGCTTCACACTAGTCACTAGCGGAGATAGTACTTCCGAAATAGGCTACTGTGAAGTAGACTAGGTCACTCCTCATACGAGAAAGAGTGAGAATTATGGAATAAAAAGAACGATGGCAATAAAGCCCTGCCCCAGTTAACAAAGAATGACAAGCTAATAGTCCCTCTCCCGAGAAAACTCTATCTCACCCACTGTTATTCGAATATATCCTGCAATCAACTCGTAAGATTTAATGGAAACTCGGGGGTCTCCACATGCATCTTTAATCCTGAGGATCTTCCTCTCTATAATTGGAGCTACTGTTTGCTGAAGTGCTATACTAATGAGTTGTGTTAATTCAGAAAAAACCTAACTTCGGAAAGATAATGACAAATGTGATCGTTGTAGCCTATCATGGTCCAGTTGTGTGCAGTCGTTACATAACTATCCACATCACGTCCCAAGGCCCCATGCATCTACGTAGTCAAGAACAAAGACATGTACCCCCTAACAAACTCAATATAATTGACCCATGCATCTCCATGTACCCTACAGCGAACTCAATATAGATTATCAGTCGACACCGTGCTCGTTGACAACTGGGTAGTGCTTCTGAATATGCAAATGGGGTGAGATGATAACAAAGAGCCATTGTTAACGACAATTATTGACCATCATTGCATGAGGCAGACTGAATTTTAGTTCTTGACATCGGTGCATGAGCATATTGTAGTAACTGGTACAAAATCTCTCATGATGAAAGCTCTTGCATTGTGTTATGCTTTACAAGGTTCGTGAACAGTTAATATTCCACCTCTTCCTGCATGCCAAATATTCATATCCCCTCCCGTGATACGCTCATCTTCTTCAAACTATGCTGGTTACTATTGCATCATAACACACACCTCCGCCAGTCGGCGCTTATAACCCAAAAGATTTTTCCGTGCCTTTCACATCTGACGTTGACAGAAAGCAGCTGACTTAAAAGTGTACCAGGTTTCTTGCGTCCAGGTCCAACATTCCCAACACTGCTGCACGTGCGTGACTGAGGAGATATGGTCTTTCCAGTATTTGTTTTTGGAGGTACTAAGCCAGCTTTCACTTTCTCATTGAGTATGTTTTCAAGAGCTTTAGAAAAAAATCCAGCCGTCGGCATGCTGCATGCTCCCAACATGATTGCAAACATTGAAAGTGTAGTGCGCAAACGATAGAGTTTTTCAAAATTGTTGATATTCAGTGTTTTCACGACATGTGTTGCAAGTACCCTGCTTCTTTCCCTCGCTCTGCAGTTTCACTACTGAATCTTCGTGCATTAACTTTTCTGCACAGTTTCACAGTCAAAAACTTTTGCGGTGTGTCAATTTTCCTATCATTTCAGTATCTGTGTAGAATAATTTTTATCAATTAGTTTCGACTACACTTTCAATTCTTCTCTTCTCTGTTGTGTAGACAAAACAAGACAAAACAAGACCAAATCGATACTGTGTATGGAGGTGCATTGCTAATGTGTGCTCGATTATGTTGAGATCCACTGTGGAAGGGGAGGAAGTTTCAGTCAAATGCTGACTTGTTCCGACCGCTTGAGTGATACATGGGGATTCGCGCACCTAAAACCTCAGGAGAACACGCAAGAAAGAATACAGAGTGTTCACATATAAGTAGCCTGCGTCAGCTTTACCGACTAGATTTACTGTATGAATTTAAATCTTAAAGAAAGTGGCACCACAGGAGAGGATGGTGGCGTCTCCGTAGTGCCACAATCCACACATATTGAATTGGAGCCCACCAGAAATCAATCACACACAAGCACGACTCGGCTTTTTTTTTTTTATCTATAAACCACCACCACCCTTGAGAAACTGTCGATGGCCGCCAACTTCAAACTCCCGGATCTCAAAAATGGATGACTCTCTCGGCCTGGGATTGCTGGTGAATGGAAGGAAGTTGCGTAGTGGGCACAGGAAACTTCCTCTACAATACTTTCACATGAGCATTGAATGATTCTACGATAAAAGAACGACGAACTCTATAGTACATGGTTCTCAACCAATTCTCCATCGGTTGACTCAATGGGCTATCTACACTTAAATCCATGGTGGTACTGGCCTGGAATTCACCTCTACCACGCTAGTTAAAAAATTGGCCTCGCAATTATTGGAGGTGGTTGCAACGTAGAGAAAAAAATGATATTGCCTTCTTCAAGCTCAATGTATTCAGCTCAGGCGCTCAGAGATCTTCCTAATATGAACCAGGTGGTTGTCAGGATAGCTCCAACGCTGGTATGAACGAAGAATCGGTCCAAAATAAAACCATATACAGAAATCCCAGCCACGGAAGTAGACAGGAAGTTCACAAGGGCAGCTCGACGTGCACAAGAGTCCTGTCGTTGGCAGTACAGTTCCAATCTTTCCAACAAGTATTTACTGGGATTCTCTCCTCCATCTTCTGAGATTTTAGACAATGTGGGTGACGAGACCGGCAGAGTCCCGAGCGTCCGCTCGGCATGAATAAACGAGGCTCTCTTCACGATCCGTCTGTGCAAGTGAGCGATTTTCGAAGCAGATCTTAGACACAACCACGCCCCTGTGAGATTCACCACAGTCAACACGACGAGCTCTCCCCACAGGCACAGAGAGTACTGCTCGTGGAACGTATTCACCACCTCGTACATGGAAATCAAGGCCCCGGAGACAGAAATCACCCCCGTGGAAGCCAAAAAATGTCTGAACCTGTGGCTGGTGTGCCCGAGATCGCGAATGATTCTGTCGTACTCCAGCACGTAATACTCAGCGTCCAAACCCTGGGCGAGCATTTCAAAATACTGTCTCATTTTGAGCTCTTGCAGCTTGCAAACTTTCCAGAAGAGAACGCACGCGTAGAGATAAGTTGTCGTTTGGAATATCCAAGAGAGCCCCGTGAAGACGACGATTATGAGCAGGTCCACGGTCGAGTTGTGAATGTGCAGCGGCAGCGGTTTCAGATCCACTTGCGAGTAGAGCCATGTCAACTGGCAGATGTACAAGAGAAACGCCGGCACGAACAGCTTCACCAGCATTGTCGACCCGAAGTCGATGACGGTGTCGTAATCCTTGCGCACTTGGGCCACTTCGGCGGCCACCGAGTCCAGAAACAAGACTCCGCGGAGCCCATGCTTCCGAATGGCGTGGCTCAGAAACACGAACGAGACCAGCGACCGCGACACGCCGATGACAATCACCACCGGCTGGAAGACCAGCTGCCTCTTGGGCAGGTCGGACTCCGACTTCACGAACAGCACTTTGCACACCGGCACTACGACCAGCAACAGAAGTCCGACGATGTACGACACGAAGCCCCAGGACGAGGCCGTGTGATCCAACTGCAGAGTGCGCACCGTCTTTTGCACGCTCCGGAGCCTGATGAGCGAGGGAGGAGACGGTTCGCGGTTCGAAGGACCCCTGTCCAGAAGGTCCCAAGACGGCTTCAGATGCACGTTGATGTGATCCACATCCCTTCCGCTCTTGCTGAACGGGAGCAGCAGCGGCGCGGCGGTCGTCGTCTCAATCATACTTCCGGCCCAGTCCCCCACACATTCGTCGGCCTAAATTCTCAACGGCAAGCCGAATCCCAGCTCGCATCCACTCCTCTCCCCTGCTCCGCCTCGATGGAATCCCCGAACTTCTTCGCACCAAACGCTCCGATTCTACGAACACCAGTCCGTCCGTTCCATCCACCTGCTTGATCGATCGATCGAATGATATCGATGTCGATAGCTGCCTTCCCTGCTACACTACAACCCACAGCGCACGAGCGAGACCGACAACAATCGATTTCGGCCGATTCTAAAACGGGCCCAGGTCCGCAGAGTGCACTGCGCAGTAGCCACTCACTCACCAGAAGTGGACGGAGTGAGACAGTGAGCTTACAGTGTGCGATTGTTTATACAGGAGCTTTCGATAAGAAAGATCCGAGCACGGGAGTGGCACTCAGCGCCGATGGACGCGGGGGAAGATGTGATTTCCGGCGAGAATTGGGGGCGAGGGTGAGGGTGAGAAGGGGGCGCAGTGCCACGAGCGAATTATATTTTCCGTTCGCGCGCTCAGGTTTGGCTCCCCGCTACTTGCTCCTATGATTCCTCGAGGAAGAGATCCAGGTCGTGGGCCATGTGTCTACTGCGCTGTGGTCAACCGGCGACGCACCCCGCGGTCCACGTCTTCGGGGGCTGTTTCCCCCGGCGAAGACGAATGAGGTGGCAGGTGGGCGAGCGGATGAAGGAGCGCGCACAGGACAAGTGTCGTCCGAGGTTGCGGATGCGCGAAAGGCCCCCGACAGTTCTCCGCTGTCACCACATGCAAGATGGAGGACATGACGGTCCAGAAGACGGCAGAAGAGTGGCCAAAGAAAGCAAGGAGAGAGTTCGATTTGGATGAGACTACTTCTCCACAGCTTTTCCCGGTCTGCGAGAGATGGTGGTGACTCATCACCCCAACAATCTCAGCCCCTGTCAGACGAATCTTAACTCTCTTTGTGGGCAGCGATTTTTTTCGCCCTTGTCCCTTATCAAAAAAAGGCAGATGTCACTCGCAGCAATCTCTCTCCCGCATATGCACCCAGTCGATCCTGCACTTCCCTGCAAACTATCTTCGACCTACCTACGTGCGCATCGACCTGAAGCGCGCCTACCCCTCGGGGATGGCCCTCGAGCCTCGAGGTGGTGGACGTAAGCATTCGCGAGCTCGACCAGATAATGAGTCGCCTTGCCTTGCCGTGCCTTGCCTCGTCTACTTTCTCAAAGGTGCCGTTCTGGACCCCTTACGTCATATTCTTTTTCTTACAGTTTTCATTCTGGTTTGATGGACGATGTTTCGGACCAACGACCAGGCGTGAAACGTACCCCATTACTCGTTTTTCACAACAAATTGTTCAGAAGCGCAAAACTCGCTCGAACTGGGCACCCAACTCCGGAGAAGCCACTTAAGAGAGACGAGGGGCTCCGGCTCATGGTCGTTGATCGTTGGAGCTCTCAGAAGCTAGGTGGTACAAAGGAAGGCTGGAAGTAGGCCCGACCCATTTCGACCCTTCTGGGCTTGTACCTCAATTGATCCACTTAAACCAGAGGCGTGCAGCAAGAGTGGTGGTCAAGACACCCTGAGCCCATGAGAGGCTGAGGTTTATATGATGGCTTCTGAAATCGTGGAACCCAAATTCCTCAGGATCGGGCTGAATGAATTGCGGGGCTGGTATAATTCATGAATCCAAACAACGGGGAGAGAGGAATTCAGGACTGAGGACGAGGAGACACGGACGCAGTGTTGTTGGTTGACCAGTCAAGCAGCTCTTTGCTGCCCTCCCGATGCCGGTGCCCCCACTTCCCACTCTTGCAGTCCAACTGTAGCTTTACAGATGCGAATCTGATGAGCTCGAATTCAATGACAGTCAGTACATCTTAGATATAATCTCAGTCGGGCTCACTTCCTTATCGCACAATTCTTGTGTTATTATGGATATTCTTCACTGTTTGACAGCACCCAAATCGGCAAAGGACCCAGAGGGAAAAAACATGATTCTCAATGACAGCCTTCAAATGTAGCTTGACGTCTTCTCTTCATGAATCCTCCTTTGCCAGGTAGCTTAAAAAAGCAAGACATGTCTTTCCCACTGACTGAACTAGATGCTACCACAGTTCTCGGAAAGTTTATCTCTGTCCAGGTGTAAAGCCTGGACGAGTTTGGCGTGCGGTTCCAGTTGAGAGACTCGAATGATCTGGGCCAATGGAATTCGCCCACATTTTCACTCAGCCCGGACATACCCAAATGGCTGATTCTGCTTGGTGTATATACTAAGAATTTGTATCCTTTGCTTGGCGTTTCCAACTAACAGACAAGAGCATTCAATTACTGCTGATTTCTCTCGTGGTCATCTCAATTCATGTTTCTGAACACAGAGGGGGTTGAGAACATGACATGGCTTGGAGAGCCGATGACCTGAGAAGTGAAAAAATCCTACTTTCTAAATTGTATGGTCACTGGGTTCTTCAAATAAGTGCATGTTTGTAAGGAGGAATCCACTATTCCAAAAGGCTAAAACAGATCTGAGAAATCTTACAATTGGAAAGACATGGCTATTGTTATACTGTTATAGGCGGGAAATACATCTCTTGTAGTATTGAAACCCATAAAGGTTTGGCTATACCCAGGTTCTTTTGCAAATTCAGCGAAAAATATATCGAGTATCGATCGAGATATATATATATATATATATATACGTGAGCATAAGCAAATGGAAGGAAATGATGTCCAGTAAACGCAACTTACAGTCACAGGCCTCCCAGAATGCTGGAAAATATGCAATTTATATTTGGATTCCTTGTTCCACACCTAACCCATTCACTTTACCGTGCAAAGGAGTCAAGTCTAGTCGCTTCCAGACTTCCAGTCCATCGCTGCGTTGCTCTCGCTAAAGCATGCCTGTTGATTGTGTCTTCCATCCGTTGGACCACAAGGGTTATAATATTCAGCGGAAAACGCAGCACGGCTTTACATGGCGTGCAGAGGTGATCTCGGCCACAAGTGTCTAACGGGGGAATAAAGGACACAGTACCACAATGTCTAACCGGTTGATATGATATTTGACCCAAGAAACTAGCAACGAAGGATGTATATCCTGGATAAAATCCTATTCACAAGCTGGCAAGATTGATGTCTCTCGACATAACTCCCAGAAAACGACAAGATTGTTGATACTCTGAGTGACAGTCGGCAATAACGACAGCAAAGCTTATTCAAGTTGAGTACCTTCCGAACAATCTGTGGGTAAAATATATGCTATACCATGACTATTTAGATGTATATCTTATTTAATATGTTTTATAACAGATGAAAAAAATAAAGACAAGAAATAGAAGTGGATAGGGACAGCAGGCAAGCCAAGTAAAATAGCCAAAAAGATGAAAGATCCCATCAAGTCTTTCTTTGATGAAACCAATCAAGTAACATGGGCAGTCCCAATAGCATCATAATGGAAATACGTCATGCACCTAACATATACTAACTATCAAGGTACAATGGTATACAAATAACATAGCATCCTAAAAAGCATCACCTAAAATGATTATCGCTTGTGAATTGCACTAGTTAGTGTTCTTTATAGAGCAATGAAAACTTGTTATCTAAGATTAAGCAACATAATGATAATTAATTAAGATAGACTACAATACTTTCCCATTTAAATCACAATGTCCTTGTTGCTAAAAATCTCAAAAGTCTACAAACATACTTTTTCATTTACAACATGTGCCAAAAGTTGCCAAGTAACTTCATAAATTAGATATTTCTTCCATTAAACTAGATATTTGACTTTAAGGTTCTACTAAATCCTTATGCATTTCTTGATAATACTTTTCATCCGGTATTGCTCTACTCCTCCAATATTCTCTAATAAAAAAGTTGGTTGATGTGTGTTGTTAAAGCAAGAAGACATGATATGTATTTATGAAGGAGAGACACAAGAACAACAACATGATATATTTTCATGGGTGATGCAAGTCCAATTTGTATGAGACTTCTCTGATCTATTGAACTACTTGAAAAGATCTAATAAATCTTAGACTATAACGCACGTTTGTTGATTGATAATCACATATCACCTTGCTCCTTAAACTCAACATGTTTTTTATGAACATGGTTATGCATAATACTTCATTGGTCTCTATCCATTCATACAAATTACAAACAAAGCTCCTTCCAAATCCAGCAACGACAGTGATCCATTTTCAAAAATTTTATCTAGAACATAAGGTCTCATCCAACATAAATGCAATTTTCTTGGAAACTTCATGTACTAACTATCATATAATAAAACTTTATCTCCTCAAACAATTTTGATGATACAAAGATTCACATCATATTTCTCTTTCCTCTTAGCTTGAGTGATTTTAGTCAACTCTTCTTAATCATCTCTAGATTCTTCTAACTTTGCCAATTCTAACAACTCATGCAATTAGCTTTCATCCTCAAACAATCAATCTTCCACCAAAATCTGATAAGACAACACCTCAAATTTCAATGATGTAATGGGATGCATTTCATAAGTCAAATAAAAGGGTTTTTGATCTCTATATTGATTTAACTTGACAAGAGAAAGTTGCATGACGATTACTTTTAGTTACTAGCGTAACAATCTAAGTAATATAAATAGAAAGCTTGAGGAGCACCTCTCAAGTTAATTTTGAGGAAGCATTTTTTGGACAGTGAAGCTTTGTTTAGGGTTGGAGTCTTGTTTCAAGAAAATCTTTGATCATTAATAAAGTATATCTATCTTTTCAATGATATTTGAGTGTTTGAAAATTCTCATGAGATTATGGAGTTTTGAATTTGAGAGTTTGTATAAGAGAGTGCATTATGGCTATGGTCATCAGATTCAAATATATCGTTCTAGATTCATGATACGCTTCCAAAAAACCATTGAATGCAAACCTGAGTGATAGTCAGCCTAGAGGTCATAGACCAAGTAAACACCCTCGAGGTCATAGACCAAGTAAACACCCTCATATTGAAACATCTAAGCAAGAGCCTATAATCAATCTTGGTTAGTTACAGTTAGTTTAGTCAAATCATAGATTTGTCACTTAATCACTAAACGATAAAATATTGATATGCATGATCCAGTAAAATGAAAAGTAAATTTTGGCTTCCATGGATACATGATGAGGTCGCTATCATGCATTGATGAACTAGATAAGATGCTAGATGTACTTTATGAATTGATTATGATAAGATAATGAAGCATGTAATTTACACATGTTAATATTACTTTATCTCACAAACAATGAACAAAAAAAGATTTTTGACTTTTTCTAGTATTATAGTACATAAAGAAATGGAAGACATTGAAAAAACATCTCATCTTTGAAATTCATTATGAAGTCATAACCTTTAGTATAACAATGGTATCAGAGTAGGCTTATTATTCATATGAGTGTGGATCTCCCTTTTGGAGAAGTAATCTTGGTTGGTACTATAATTTGAGGAGAAAGTGTTTTGTTAGAGATTAGTAGTGGCCATTGAGCAGCAAATATTGTAGTGGGATTATTGTGGATACAAGTTATGCATGGGAGAGATAGAATAGTATCAAGATTCTCATTTCTTAATCATTTTCATGTCAAACTATTACATATTGAGAGAAAAAGATTGATTCAATATATTGTAGGGGGATTATTGTGGATACAAGTTATGCATGGGAGAGATAGAATAGTATCAAGATTCTCATTTCTTAATCATTTTCATGTCAAATTATTACATATTGAGAGAAAAAGATTGATTCAATATTTAGTTTATCATTTTGATGCCAATTTGTAACACAAAAGAAATGGGAGCAGACCAATTAAATAGCTTTAGAAGTTCAAAGTTTAGAGATAACCTCAATGGTTTTTCTTTCTCAATATATAGCTTTCCAAAATGTACAATATAGATAAGGTTTCACAACCACCATCTATCCAACTCATCGTGAATCGATGATGTGATAGACATCATTATAACCACCTTGATTGTTGACATGTTATTCTAACTAACATTTTAAAAGCAGAATCTAATGAACACATGGATTGTTGATGTGACATCTTAAAATAATCAACTTAAGACTATCTATCTCCACTTTGCGTAACCTCTACTTTAGTTTTCATTAATTAAAGATGATTACAGATCTCCCTCCTTTAAGTTATAACGTCCTAATTCTGTTCACGTTCAAACTCTTGAAAAATAAAAATGTTTTTACTTAATTGTTAGCCGGTTCCTAAGTTAACTTATATGATGAATGTCCTTTTCAATGCACCAAATACTTGATTTTTGGATATTTATGATCACGAATCCATTTTTGGAGTATCTTTCAAACCTCAAATTCTTCAAATAGTAGGTGAAGGAGGAGATGATGATGAATTTGTGATGGGTTTGTGAATTGATATAGTATTGATACATATTTTCATAGTCCTAACATCTTAAATGAGGGAGATTATCAACTTAGGAATTGTAATTATTGCAATGTAATACCTCTTAACTTTATTGCATTCTTTTTTCTCATCACTTTTTCCTATATGAAATTTGATGGCATATAACTTAATTATTACGTCAAAAATATAACACCTCATTTTCATTGCATTTATGTGCATAATATTAACCTTTATTGATGGATATTATTAATTTAATAAATTTGAAATCGTTAGTTGAGTTGGATCTTTTAAAACAAATTTCATGTAGTTTTTAAATCTTTAAACGTAATTTTCAAAATGTTTAGAATTTAAATAATTTTTGTTAATAAAAAAAGATGTTTATTATGTTAAATGCAATGAACTTTGCGGAACTAATCATTCCTTTATGCTTATTGGAGTTTGAGGCCCTAAAGGTATTGACAAAGAAGAGAATCATTTTATACTAGGGAAAAGACCTAAAGGTCAAAAACTCCAGATAAAATAATTAAGAATCATAAAGTTATCATTATTCTATTTGGTGATGAGAATGTTTGAAAAAATCTTATATTTATTTATCCTTCATGTATGGAAAAATTCTTGAGACATTGAGTGAAACATTGAGTCATGCTTAAATCATGAAGCATGATTCCATATTAAAAATCTAAATGTAATGAAATCTACTGATGGTACAACATTTCTTAATAAGCAATATTTGAACGTTGGATAAAAAATTATTTTCTTCCAAGATGTAGTTTCGTTAATTAAAGATCCATACAAACAAGAGCACATGCAGTTGCATCATGTGGGTTAGTCATATCTTCTTCATTGTTGGAAGAATTTAGTATTTTTTTGCTATCTAAATAGAATGTTGATTTATTTTAAATCTTCAATTACATCTATATGGGATGATCATTATTCATGTTGGGAGTTATCATTACACAAAAGTTCATATTTCTTTGTGATTTGAATGAAACATCTAATGTTGGAAATATTCATTCATAAAAAAATAATTTATCAAAATGTCATTGTGATAAATTTTTAATTTTTAATTTTCAGTTTCAAATCCATATATATATCCTCTCCCTACTACTTTCTCTTATGGCCTTACATCTTCCTTCTTGCTTATTGGTTGATTGCACCATCACTAGCTAGACATTTTTCTTGCTCAAAACGCACGCTCCTCTACACAATCTAGTCACATGGAATTTTGTCTTTATTTTTTAGTTTAGAACCACTACTCTCCAATTTTTTAGATTAGTAAAAGAGAGAAGCGTAAAGAATCAACAATGTGGAACATACTCTTAAAGTTAAAAGTGGGGAATCGAGTAACAACGATCATCATAGATATTCTAAGATTGACTTAATCAAGAAGGGAATATAGACAATGAATAAGAATTCTTTTGCTTGAATACCGTACCTGTTACTCATATGGCTTGAAAATGGATGTATGTTGAATTGTCACACATTAGGTTCTAAAATCGCAACTTCTTGATCTTCATAGTTCAAAAATCAAAAGTAAAACACATAATAAAATACCAAAAGGATGGTAAGATCCAATCAAGTTGTACAAGGATGAAATCAAACTAGTAACATGGGGTTGGGTCCCAATAGCATCAGACTGGGAAATATGTCCTATTGCATCTAAGATATCTGAACTATCTAGATCAAACGGTCTACAAACGTGATTATAAATCATCTAACGTGATTGATCTCTTATGGATTGCACCAGCTAGTGTTTTCTGTAGAGTAATGGAAATATATTACTTAAAATAGATTATATAATAAGCTAAAGAGAGTGATACTCCTTCTGCCTAATATGGTAGGCTCTCTTGCACTCCCTCACGAACATGTTGGAGTTGTTGTCCATAACTCTATATAACTCCAAAGCTAGAGGAACAAAGAGGTGACTTCTCTTCACACCTATATATTTGGAGACCTTGGCTATTGCTGCTCCACTCGTCACGCATCCTGAAAGATGGGTGATCAAGAGATTACCATGTTCTAAGATTACCATGCCACAATGGTCTTCCGTCATTGCTATGCATTCAATTCGCTCTTCAATTAGACCCCTCCTACTACTTGAGCTCCCCTCACTCTCAAAGTCTTATTCTTGGGAATTTATCACTTAATGTCTGCATTTTCTCCTTGAGAACTTGACTTCCTTTTATTGTGCACTTTCACATTTCATGATGCACAAGATTCCTGAGAAAAAAAGTATTTTTGACTTTCATATATTCAAGGAGACGAGACTATCAAGTATTGTAAGAGTAGATAAAGGTGTTAGATATATTTGAAATTGGCTAGTATTAGATAATGAAGCATCCAACCCACACATGATAGTCAAGAGTCATCAAGTAGATTTTGGACTATCACTCATGTAGTATTTAAAGCAAATGAAAAATTGTAGAAATACATTTCATATTTGAAAATCATTTTGAAATATAATATGATGAGTGTTAGAAAAATCATATACTTTCATTTTTCTTTTTTCATTGTTGCTTTTATTCTTCTTAAAGTACATGTCAAAACGCGGAACCTTACACTTATGAAGATATGCTATATAACGAAATCAATATAAGATCAACTTCACGAAGGATGAATGTTTAAAAATTTGAATGCATCACTTAATGATTTTCATTGTGCATGACTATTTTGAAAATGAAGGCATACTGATAATGACCATTGATGTTGCAAAAGATCACGGCTCAAAGAATCATTTATACTATAATTATTGTGAGAGAGTTTACTAACAATCTTTATTAGCCGAAAGTACATGGAGTTGAAAAATAGTATAATAATTGTAAGTAAGGGATCACAAATATACCATGCTTCATATAATACTTACAACATTTGTGTGAGAAGATTTCCTTACCGAATACTTGCACAATATACTCTCTTTCAATCAAAATTAAACAATAGTTCTTTTATGCATTCTTAATATGTTAGATGATATGTTATGAGTGTATATATTTGTATTATAGATGGATTGATTTTTTTCATACATTACGAAAAACGAATATTTATATTGTAATTTACTTAAGTTATATATATTAAATTTTAAATTTTTTTCTTGATTAAATGAAGAATGTTGCTTTTAAAATAATATTTATTCATTTACTTAATAATAATTCTGGACTTGCTGCAAGGCTGATTTATTTTAATTCAAATAATGGATGGTCAAAGTTGGAAGCAAAATGGTATCGTGCAACAAATCAATTAATGGGTGGTATAGTTGTACAAATTCATGTTAGAAAATGTGGATTACTCATTTCTATGAGTGCGAACAAAACTACTGGGCGATAGTATCATCACGGTAATGCGAGGAGAGTGAGAAACCTACCGGAGTCTATTTTCAGACAACGGAACTAAGATAAGTAAAATAGAAGTCAACAAGACCAGAAGAGAAACGTCTGGAAGTATTAACAACCACAGTTACACTACCCAGTAGTATAACTGGTCCGTAACTGCAGTAGAGGATGTCGTCATAGCAAGAACCCTAAAATTCATCCAGTGCTCCGAAAGCGCAGAGAACGACGGCCCTGTCTGCCACCAGGGCATCATTCATCCCCCTCGTTATATAAACTTGTTCTTCTGGCAGATCGAAACCATTGTGTAGCAGAAGATGTGTCGAACTTACTGGTACAAACCTCTATCAGCGCAACGCAAAGAGCTTACAGCACTTTGTAGAGCCTGTCCGTCGTCTTCGTTCTCAGGGAGATTGTGACAATGTTGTGAATGGCACTACTCTACTCCCTCCTGAGCTCCGAGTCTGGATCGCACCAGGACACAGGTCTGGAGGGTGCAGCGCGATGCCGTTCACAGTAGTGAGGGGTTTTGTGACGTAGGAAGGCCTCGTGTGACGTAGGAAGGCCTCGTCTATGATGATAACATTAAGGCTTGTTTCTCAAACATTCGCAGTGGCCGCCCTAGAGTTTTCGCCTCGCCGGGCTTGAGAATTGATGCGGTTTTCTCCTTCCTTGGATGTCTGAGACGAGGTCTGTCTTGATAAGTGTAGCGTAGAGTATCCAGAGATGAAATGCGCGTGATGATTTACATCAATCGGATTCCCTCAGATGCTTCGGCAACTGCTTGAGAATTTTGTACAATCTGATGCGTCTAGTGAAGAGTATAAGTTATTACGGGAGCCACTGAAAAGTCTGTGATGTTATCAAGCTCCCTTTACTGGTTTCCATGAGGACACAGCTGGCACGAATCGATCTAACCTAGATACACTGCGCAAACAGTTCAGTGGCTTGTTACGTTTCTAAAAATACGGTTACACAAGGGTCATCAATTAAACCGATCTGCTGATATAAATGGCTTATCGTGTCGGAAGGTGACAATAGTAACTGATTCGCCTCTTCTTTGCTTCAAATCTGCTCTGAGGCTTTGAGGCGAAGCAAACACAAAGTGAGCGTAGCATTCCACAATCCGTGTACTTGAATCCACGTTCATATATTATGTGCGTTGACTTGCAGGTCGTAGTGTGCCTTTCCGCCACACATGGAATTGTGAGAATAATCAGTCTGCACTGATCGTTAAAATTTGCAAGGAACGTTTCGGAGCCGAACCGTGAGAAAATTTATTAGCGATGATCGACTTAGACTGATCGTTTGACATTGCAGGAGCATCTTTGATATGTTCTCAATGGAGTTGTGATTCAGCTTGGTTCTATAGAGACAAGCTCCTAGTCTAATCGTGGAGCAACAGAATGGGGAAGTCGGAGATTGCGGTAGGTTCGGTGTATGACTACTTTTAGCCTCGAACGTGAACGATCAAAATGTAACTGTTCCAGATACACTGGTTGTGTTCTCCTTCTGGAACAATCGTTTACTCAAAGCTTTACTTGAAAAGAATACACACCTATGACGTAAGCTCAAGCATTTGAACGACCTAAGGCAAGCGTCTAACAGTGAAAGAACATCAATCGAATGAACATCAGAGAAGCTGGACGGATAATTCTTCCGTGTCGCAAAGAAGAATAAAACACGAAGAAAACCAAACTTCGAAGTACGCAGGCACGATGCTTGGAAATTATTGTACACGTACTCTACGTGATGAATGAGAAGAGGAAATGTATCGCTTAGGTACATAAATATAGTAAGTTACCAAGAGTACATAAGCTCATTTAAAACCCATGTCCTATGTAGTAAACATTTGAAAATTGTCGGCTAACAACGCTTGTCAACAAGTTTCCGTGGTGTAGTTGGTTATCACGTCAGTCTAACACACTGAAGGTCTCCAGTTCGAACCTGGACGGAAACATTTTTGATCTCCTAAACTTTTTGATCTCCGCGGTTGACTCGGCTTTACCCGAGAGCTCACGACTGGTTAATCTCACCTCACTACTGATTACGCCAACTGGAAAAAGCCAAAAGCGCTAAGTCTCCTCTAAACATCGCAAACTTCGTGCGTGGTAACGTGCTTCGAGTTATCTTCTAACTTTTAGCGCTTGCTTCCATTTGGATAGGCCACGGCCACGTGTGAAAACTGTGGCGGAATCGAATGTCCTCTCAGCACTAGGTTAAAATACACACATATTATAATCCTTTATATCCATAAAAAAACTCCTCGAAGACTCCCCACAAGTTCAAGAGAATTATGAGAAATGCGTACATTTGGATAGGCCAAGGCCACAGCCACGTGTGAAAACTGTGGCGGAATCGAATGACATGCCTCTCGGCACTAGGTTAAAATACACGCAAATGATAGTCGTTTATATCTAAAATAAAACTCCTCGAGGACTCCCCACCAGTTAAAGAGAATTATGAGAAATGCGTAATCGAGCATCTCCGCTTCCGACAGAGGGCATCTGCAAACAGCACTAATTCGAGCGGACGGTGGTCGATTGTTGTCAACAGTGGGTTTCTCTAAAGCCTCCTCAACGTAGAACTAAGATTTTTCAAAGATCCAATATTCCAGGTCCAGATCTTCTGAAACTGAGGATAGAATTAATCTCGGGGAATATACAATGTACGTAAGAGTCAGAATGCGTTGGTTCAAGGTACGTATGCTCGCTATGATTACAATTTATGTTGATCCGTAAGTAAAAAATCTGGAGTTGCAACATATTGCGGAAGGACTCAACGGAGACGGGCTTGATCATTGCCGTTGAGACTGCACGCAAGATGTCGGTAATCAACATCCTTTTCTATGACAAACAAACTGTATACTGCCGTGAGCAATCTTTGCTAGATTCTCTGCGGTGTATTCTAAGACCTTATATGAGGACGGAAAATTCATCTTCAATTACAGAGAAAAATGGATAAGGTCGAATTCCAGCTTCAAAACTATCTAGTTCGAGGAAAGTTTCTAAGCTATATATACCGAAAATATTATCGGATCTGCCTATAGCCTCAGGATTCCATGGGATTGGCAGTCGCTTGGGTGCTCATGAGGCCCCGGATCTTCACATCGTACAAAACCTCTTCAACTTTCTTCAAATCGTATTTCAGCCCTGCACAAGGTGTATTCAGGACTAGTAAATAAGTAAATAAGTTTTGAAGTAAAAGAATTAGTCCAGAAGAAAACTCCACAAATTGAAAAATCCAGAATTTTGTGTTCTAGTTTGCGTAGGCATTAGAGGACTGACCGCAGCAGCTGATCCAGCAAACATAAAAACCAATCACATGGCATAGTTACATGCAGTCATCAAATCATACAGCTGGATTATACATCGTGCATCCTGAAAACTGGAGTTAAAGTTACACTACTCACCATCAAAACGCTTCCGCAGAAGATCATTGCGAAGATTTAAAATTCGGAATGCCGAAAACAGGTCGCTTAAAAATGCAGAGACTTGTCGCGGGCAGTCGTAGTCTCCTGCAGTTACTCGATTGACAACATACCTGGGCTGCCAAAGGACACACACGGAATATAGGCTCCCGATCAGTCATTCCTATGAGAGTCCTAAAAGTTAATCAGATTGAACTCTTTGTATCTTCACGTGTACACCTCACTGAGAATGAAGATGAACTTACAAGCTCATTGGAAACATTGCACAGACCTGCACGAAAAGTAAACACGAAGATGAACAGTTAATGGACTTGAATACAAGGGCGATGCTCAACAGTGTAATGAAAAACCAGTTGCAAGCTAAACTGGTTTGAACCCAAGTTTAAAAGGATGAGAACTAACCAATGAGGTAATCTTCGATATCTATGCTAAACTCCTCAGACTTCACTGCATCCCACAAATCAATCAGGACTGTCAGTGCCATTCCTTGGGCTTCCAGCGAAATGCTTGCATATCCACATGGAACTGGTCACAGTAATCACTGATCACATCTGTGAGAGAAAGACAAACACTATATGCAGAAGTACTGGCGTATGAAAGTACAAGAGGTAATCGGAATGATGTAGAGTGCACATACCACTGAGCAAGGTCTCCACTTCCCTGTGGGATAAAAGGCCCTGGGTATCCAACCAGTGGACAAAGGCTAGTAGAAAGACCACCGTATGGGTTTGATTTCTCCAGTGGTCGTGGTATCTAGACACGAGACAAAAAAAAAGGAGGTCCCTTTCAGTAGGAAAAGTTGCAATTGGCAGAGGACCACAAGCATGTCAGAATACGAGTTCAGGTGTCGTCAGGAAGTCACCTGTAGTACTGTCCGGGGCGCTCTCGTATGATTTCAGAAAGCTGGGAATATATTTTTTGAAGCGAAGGTATGTAGCTCTTTGCTTTGTCCAGAACTTCTTTTCCTGGACATTCATAGATTCATTTTTCTCATCAGGAAGAGGACATCAAAGATCATCCGAGGAGCTCAAATGAGGAGAAAAAACGCGCTCATTACCTTGTAGAGTAGCATGATGCACTGGCAGAAGCGCGGCTTGCATCATACGGATCACATTGTCCAGGTCGGCAACCACAGTGCGAAGCCTCTCACGAACAGCTCCGCTGTCTTCGAGCTGAACTCGAAACGCTTCAAACTGCGCTTCCATAACCCTCCCGTCCACCATGGACATCATCAATACTTTGCCCCCTAAGTGTCCAGAATCTTAATCGGCCAACAAATGTCCTTCCCCAGCGATTCGAGATGACAATTCCACTTCTTCCCTCCTAAAGCCCTAAACCCTCTTCACCTTCAGCAGCACCACCAGCGCATTCACCGAAAGAAAACTCAGCCCAAGCAGACCTGGTTCGGAGCCTCTCTAGTGGCCCTGCTGGTTCACTTTCTCGACGGATACACGAAACCGGAAGGTATTGTAAATTTACTTTCGCTTCTCCCCTGTTTCGGAACATCGCGCCCTTCTGCACCGGCAGTTGTTGCCGGTAGCAACTGTCCATCTCTCACTTCCTCTACGCGGGCCAGTGGTAGACTCCCGACATCGCCCTTCCGTCTGGTTGCGGTCCCCGGTAAATGACCGTTAATGACATGGCATCTGTACGGTTCTCGACGATCATGCTGATTGAAGTCTACATAGAATCATAGATGCAATCATGAGAAGATGACAGATGAGTATAATGTTAGTTACGATGCCAAGTCTGAAACACCATGGATCAGTCAAGAGGCAAGGAAAGGGTCTGAATTCCCACTATCACTGTTGCTGAAAAATCAGATATACATTACATGGAATCAGCTCATTTAAGCGTGTAGACATGATATGGTAGTTGAATGGACCTGTAGTGTCTTCAAAATCAGTTGAAATATCGTTTGAGAGGAATTGATTGATTATCATGAAGGTTTTGTTGGTCACCAACTACCCTTAAGACCTATGTAATTAACTTCACCAACGTGAGATTCAGTTATGACCAAGTCATTCATTACCTGGAACATACAAGCATGCAAAGGACTTCCTAGAAAAAACCTCTTTTAACTGGAAATGTTTTGGAATATTATATCTCAACACAGAAGACTAGGTATAGTCAAGTCACTTGTCATGGATTAATTTATAATTTAACATTACATTAATTTATTGATGTGTTTACTCATCGTGCAGATTGGAGTGATCTCTATAAGAGTAGATATTCTTGCACATAAGAAGAAGAGAGCAAGATTTACAGAGGAGTCAATTTCAATGGAAGATCAACCAACCCGAAACACTCGATCCAGTGATGTGAATCAACTGAGAAAAAAATTGAGAATGTATGATTTTTCCATTTCATCTACATAGTTCAAATTTTGAAAGTATAAAAAATTAGAAACTATATGTTTCCATTGAGATTTTGTCCAATCTTTAAAATTTAAAGTTTTAATAATAAATTGTGAGAGAACTGGAGCATTTTCACGTGGTACCTTCATTCTTAAACTTTTACTTTCATTTGGTGTTACTGAGTCTCTATTAACCTCTTGGAACATAAATAGGTATATTAAAAAGATTAAATGGTCGGAAAGCGACCATTTAATGCAAGGTCAGATATCTTCTCCCAGGATTCAGGCTTGCAAATCGGCCCTGGAATCACGTCCTGGACGTCGAGACGTCTGATTAATTTCCTAAACTTGATCAAGGTTCTGTCTGTAACTTCTCAAACGTCGGCAATCGGTGCTGACATGGGCTCATGTTCTAATGTCGAAATTCTTCCATTTACTAGGGCTCATCTTGTTCTGTACAGTGACGAGGGTTTAAGGGTTCACTGCAAGAAGCAGCTTGTTCTACGTGTTAGGGTTTAGGAAAGACACAGGAAAACAACGGAAGCAGGATGTGTCGTTGAACTGGGCCAATTTGACCACGAATTCGATAAAGAGTTTTATCAGCGGATTCCGATGGGTGGAAAGAGGGGAAAGGAGAGAAGTGCAGATGTAGAAGAGGCGAAGTCATTGGGCCCGGCTTCTGTGGAGGATTCAGATTTGCACACTGTTTTCGTTCGGAATCTTCCTTTCTTTCTTAGTGATTCTCAGGTGATTTTTTCTTTTGAGACTAGTTCGATGAGAGGATACTGCACACCCTCACGTGTGTACAAACTCATGTGTAGTAGAGGATGTGGCATATATCCAGCGCGATTAGTGCACAGATTCCGGTTGACACTTCGTTTAATTTTCCAGGGCTCTGTTCGGAATACACCCGAATTTACATCTTGCCTTGTCTCATACTTGGATTGGACCATTTGCAGCTCGAGGACATTTTTAGTGAAGTCGGGCCTGTAAGGCATTGTTTCACAATCAAAGAGAAAGGTATAGGACCAAATTCCTTCGTTCAATGCTTTTCAACCTTTCGACGTTTTCCAATTCAAGTTTGTTTCAGATGAATGTGGGCGAAGACATGAGTGGGAATATGAAGTCCCAGTTTGCATCCTGCATTCCTCTTGCTGAATTGAGTTCACCAGTGCCTGATGCCCCTTGGGTGTTCATCATCTTGCAGTAACCTCATCAGATGAAAACTCAAAATATTGATTACTTACATGCTTGTAGAAAGTCACTGACTAATATGTACTTATGTGACTGCTTATACCACTCGAATTTGCAGGGTCTGATCAACATCGCGGATTCGGCTTTGTTCAGTTGTAAGTTCAAGTATACGTGGGCAGTGATTTGCGTCACATGTATTTTTCTGATGTTTGAATTCTCCACCCCTTTAAAGCTAAACTTCGTAGCACTGAATTTTCTCTTGTCAAACTTGGTATAAATACGAAGTTTCATACCTGATTGGTGGATTGAACCAATTACCAAATTCAGCTTACATGGAAAGCGACTATAATTATTTGTAATTATTTGTAATGCAACTTGTAGAATGCCATGTATTTTTTGTTTATATATTTCCGTGTATAATGTGGGGCGGATGTCATTCTACATCATGCACCTCAGTATGTCTGCTGAAAATTTCTGTTTTAATGCCGACCTGACTTTCTGTTGTCAACAGTGCTGTTGCCGAGGATGCACATCGCGCTGTGCAAGAGAAGAATGGAGCTTCATTGCAAGGACGTAAAATCAAAGTGGAAATTGCCAAGCGGCGAGCTCCACTTGACCAACGGCGTCCACCAAAACCTGATCCACCGAATCCTGAATTGATTGTAGAACAACAACAAGATCGAAAGCTCGATTCTGGAAAGACCGAGCCGAAAAAGAGGAAATCATCGGAGTTTCAAGTTACATCACCTGCTGACAAAGGCAGTACAGAACAGCCTGAATCCAAGAAGATAAAACCTGGTAAATTGCACGGACAAAGTCAAGCGTTGATTCCGTGAATGAGAGAAACTATTTTCGTGTATATGGAGTTTTCTCATCAATTTTATCATACATTCATCATTTAAGGTTGGAGGGTATGGGGTGTGAATTGATCTTGGTGGTTCGAGTTCAAAACCTTCTTGCTGACCATGTGCCATTCCCAAATATGTCGTTGTTGTGCAGATGGTGAATCCAAGGTTAGGGTCCAAAAAGCCGAGCAGAAGAAAGAAGAGGATGTGGTACCTGTCCCAGAGGAGCTAAAGAAGGACAAGAAGGAAAAGAAAGGTCACAAACAGAAAAGAAATGGTAATGGCCAACGCCAGATTTCACTATAGTAATAGTGGTTGTAAAGTATTGTGTAGTTGTTGGTTTGAAGGTTTCAGTTTTATATCTGTGAATGTTTCAGAGTTCCCGGTAGTTATGTGTCTCGTCGCTCTTGATTATGACTTTGATTTATTCAATAATCTAGGGTTGTCGCCAGGCTGTTCATTAGCGGCATGATCATGTAATCTTCTTTGGACAGATGGTAGAGCTCAAGTTGCAGTGAATGATGCTGAGACTAAGGAGCAAGAAGAACCACAGGGTTCTGCCAAACAAAGGTTTGTATATCCTGCAATAAAAAAAGCATTGTCTCGCTATGGTTATGCAAGATTCAAATACTGTGACGAAGTCTTATATAGAGGGTGTAGGGTTATGATGATTTGAGCTGATTTGGATTCACCTGCTCTTTTCCAATATCATGTGGATATGTAAGGATACAGCAAGATGGATATGAAGCAGGTCTTTGGATATTGGATGTGAACCAGATACGTAAATCCGTACCACGCGAAGGGTATGAAGAACTAAATTTGGTTTCCAATGTACTTCACTATATTTGTGCTGACCCATCCGTTTTGAGGTTGATTGCAGGCCTGCACGAACTGTGGTTGTGGGTGGTTTGTTGAATACAGAAATGTTTGAAGCAGTTCTCGCTGTTGCAAAAACTGTCGGCCCAGTGGAAAGTGTACAGAGGACCTTTTCTGAAATCGAATTACATAGTCGAGGTGAGCCATATCGAATGGCAATCTTGTTCTCAGTACTTTTATATGCCTGTAGTTGCAGTATTTCCAAGTGTTTTAACAAATACATTAGAATATAGAGCGATCAACAGGATCTCAAATCTGTTGCCTCGTCTCTTCTCCCGATGTTCATGTCTACAGTCGACTTTGAGCCCAACAATTTTATCTTCTGAACCGTATATCTGTGGATGGTAGTGAAAGGTGTTTTGATGGGAATATGGAAACCATCAACGAATTTCGCTCATTGGGAGACATATATAAGATAGACCCTGTTCACCCTCAAACAATATTCTCTCTTCCACTTCCGTCTTCATCCTATCTCTCTTCCTCCCAGTCTTTCACTACTAGCAGCACTCCCCCAGACGCGTCTACGCTCTGCAGGCTATGGCAGGCAGATCCTAAGATATGTTATCCCTTTTGACTTTTATTTTCTGGCATAACAGTAGACTAGATTTGGATGTTCACCATTTTCCCTAAGGAGTGGGTGGATGATTTTCCGTTCTGTAGGCTAAAGTACGTCATTTGCAATTTAGGGCTGGCAAAAGATGGGTGTAAGCCTCGAGCAGCTGCAATAGTCTTTCTTTCAGTCAAAGCGGCAAATCAAGCTGTGGCAGCGCTTCATACCAAATCCGTTGGGGGAGGTGTTGTTTGGGCTCGTCAGCTGGGCGGGGAGGTAAGCATTTCCCTTCAAGCGAATAGCGAGAGGACTTTTTTTATTACTTTTATTCTCCGTTCCCCGACGAGAAGGAATCAGAATTCTAGTGTTAACCAAAAGACATTCATATTTGGTTCACTTGCAATAAAATTGCAATATCTTGCAGTTTTTTTAATGACCTGATGATAACTGTCGTTTACAGTGAGTAATGAGATTCACCCAATATACCAAATTGTGCATCATCTGTGTATTGATTGGACATTGTGTCTTGTACGTTTGGTGTTGCAGGGTTCAAAATTGAAGAGTTTGAGGTTGATTGTACGAAATTTACCTTTTCAGGTATATTGATTGTTTAAGCACTGTCAATGTTTGCATTTATAATCTTTACATACTTGCCCGTGGAATACGCATGTATTACTTTTTGCACAACAAGCTGCTTAATGTGAAAGTACTGATGTCCCATCTGATTTGTCGAGATTTTTTTTCTTAGTCCCATGAATTTTTTCAATGTCAATTGTTTTGCAGATTACAGAATCGCAACTGAGAGAGATTTTTACTCCCGTGGGCTTCTTATGGGAGGTGACCATCCCACGTAAACCCGATGGCATGTAAGTGTATACTACGGGGCTGATGTGTGTAGTTTAGCAGGCGTTTTATGTTCACGCATGGAACTTTGAGTTCTGCTTTTGAAATGATAGCCGTCTTTCAAGATGAATGATAGTCCGTCTTATTCAAATGCCGTTTAGTCGCAAACAGATGATTGGAGGCGTTATCGACTTAGCACTTAATTTTTGAATCTTGTGTAGGTGTAAAGGTTTTGCGTTCGTCGGTTTCATCAACAGATCTGACGCAGAGAAGGTAACTGTTCAAACCCTTAAAGCTCATTACTATCCTTTGTTCGTCAATTGTTCGAGAATTTATTGACTTTTATCATGAAAGTATTCAGTCTATTTCTTTTCGTCATGTACATTCGTAGTAGCTCCTCGGGCCAATCATATGTTTGTGAGCTTTGCCATTTTTTGTTTAGGCCATCAAAGCCGTGAATGGGAAAAGTATCGGTAAAAGACCAGTTGCAGTGGATTGGGCGGTCGGTAAGAAGGAATATGAGACGGCTATATCCACAGCTAAGACCCCAGGTTTGTTCTGGTACAGAGCTCTTCCACATGGTTCCGTTTAATGTTTGCACTTCTTGTTTGTGTTCATCTGAAGCCAGTATCCCTTCTTGACTGGATTCTTTCTACTATCTTGAAGGTCTTGCATCAGTGATTCCCGATTTAGACGATGGCGACACTACAGCAAGTGATTCTGAAGATGATATGGAGGAAGAGCTTGACGATGAACCGGAATTGCCCAGTGTGGAAAATAAAGCCACAGCAAAAGCTGACAAGAAGTCTAAGAAGAAAAATATTCCCATAGAAGAGGAGACCGCCAGAGAAGAAGTGGCTGACAAGAAGTTGAAGAAAAAGAATCTTGCGCGAGACGAGGCTGCCGTTGAGGAGGAAGATGACATGGAGGTCGTTGTGAAGAAGACAAAGAGAAACAAGCTTGCCAGGGAAGAGGCGGACAAGCAGGTTTCATTGGATGAGATGGAAAAGAGGAAGCACGCTCACCTGGAAAACATGGACAGGAGCGAAGAGATGGACATGATGAAGAAGATATTAAACAAAGTTGTTTCCTCGACCCTTCAAGAAATTGATCCTCCAACTCTCGGTGATGATGAAGGAGAAGAAGAAGAAGAAATGACACCCGTTTCAAGTAAAGTCAAAAGTGCACACAAGGAAGCTGTCGAACCAGTGGAGGCCAATGGAAGGTCGAGCATAGCCAAGAAAGCTGTGGAGCCCGTTGTCCTAGAGAAAGATGAGGACCAAAACACTTTTGGAAGGACAGTGTTTATCAGGAATCTTCCCTTGGATGCCAAAGTTCCAGAGTTGCGGAAAATGTTTTCGGACTTTGGAGTTGTTAAGTCGCTTAGAATGGTTCTTCACCCAGTAACATTGTAAGGCACTCGTTTTCACGTTCAGCTGTGCCTATTTTGGACAAAGCAGTGTCTATCAAATGATCAACAATTAGGTGCTCCATTCTGGAGAGTAGGAGCTGTATACCACGAATTCTTCTCAAACCTAGAAAATGAGAAAATGTTATGGGTCTGTATTGTGCAGTGCTTTCTATTTCTTCAAGTACATACTAATGTTGCTTTACCTACGTTGTGACTAACTTTGGATTCTTTCTGGTCGTGAAGGAGGCCGAAAGGTACTGCGTTTTTAGAATACGCTACAAAAGAAGCTGCAGAGGCTGCTATTGCTGCTGCCTCTACAAATGGTGTAGATATGAACGGTCTGATGGTGAAGGGGCGTGTCATAAACGTCAGTTTAGCCGTAGACAGAGATGCTGCCCGAGATATAGCAAAAGACGCATCAAAGAAAAAGGACGAAGAAGATCGTAGAAATCTGGCTCTAGGAAAGGTGTGAGATCAAGTTCAATTGTTCATTTCCCCCATTTCTCCTTTCATTGGTTTCCAGAAGCAACAGGACAATGAGTTTGCTTTACTAAACCTTCTACTTATTAATATGTCGTATAATGGTTTCCTCATTGGTGGCAACACAGGAAGGATTCATACAGGAGGGCACTCCCGCCGCAGAAGGTGTTTCGAAGAAAGACCTACAAAAGAGACAAATGTAGGTTTTCATGTTCTTGAAGTATACTATCGAAGTCACATCTTGTTCTTTATTTACGTCTTGTTCTTTGAAGATTACAGACGCGTACACTAAGTACAAGTACCCCACTTTTTCTTGATTTGCTTGTTTATTTGAAGGTTGGAGTATGAAAAGTCCACAAAACTGCGGAGTCCGAATTTCCATGTTTCAAGGACGAGGTTATCCGTGCACAATGTCCCAAAGGGGTTCACTGAGAAAGCTCTGAAGAAGCTTTTCATTGAGGCAGTCAAATCACGTGCTTCCAAACAACAACCTGTTATTAAGCAGGTATGATATATTTCAACATATACGTCGAATTTACTCTGCAGTTGGATTACATTCTGATAAGACATAGTTCATCAGAGGGTTATGCCAAATGCGCCTGTGTCTTCATTTGAGCTCTATCAACGCTTGCCTAATCTCAAGAAAGCAAGTCATTTACTTGTCCAAAAACACCGTCGCCTGTTTATTGGCTTCGCAGTGATGAAATCGGCTTTCGCACACTCTGGACCATTTTATGTGCAGTCGCTGTCGAGCTGAATCATGTCATAAAGCCTCATTCTGCGCTGAACCTCTACATGCAGGTCAAAATATTGCGAGACGAGGAGACAGGCAAGGCTCGTGGGACCGCGTTTGTAGAGTTCACAGAACACCAACACGCCTTGGTCGCTTTGCGAGTTCTAAATAACAACCCTGGTGCGATACCTTAAAATCTCACTCAGCTATAAATATTGCACTTTCCTCTGTTCCAGCATATAACTCTGCGCTGGAACTTACCCACCTTGGACATATCTGGCGCTGTGTTTGTTGAATAAACTCTTAGCAATGCACACAGCTTGTAAGAATCCTCTTGTTTTGGAAGAAGTGTGTTGGTTTGTAGACTCAGGCATAGACTTCAAGCTTTTGAGTAACTCCAGGATCTTGTCAACTAGAACACTCTTGTTCATAAACAAAATCAGTTATAGATAGAGCTATAGTTCTATATCTGAAGTTGTAGATCCTCTACTGAAACGGTATTATCCTTTTTTCTTCGGACACAGGAGTGTCCGTCTGACTATGGACATAACAATATCCATATTATTGTTAACATGTGTCACTTGTGCCGCAATTACGTTCCCTTCTAGCGATCTGTTCGTCTTGTTTTGTCTTTCTTTCATACGTAGACCAGGGTTAGGTTTTCAACTGCTATGCAACATATTTGATGTTGCAAGCCGATCTTTTATTGAGATGATCTTAAGCTTAATAATTGCGTGAAAAGTCGAATGTAATCTGTCGTCAGCTGTATGTATCTGACCTGTATATGATGATTACGTTGCTTTCGGAATCTGTTCTGAATGGTGTTTACTGTAAATCCCACTCAGTTTTAGCTTTATTCTTAAGTTTACTTGTTCTTCATGCATGGTTGTTTCTAGTCTAGTTTCCAGTCGATCGAGACTCTCAGTCATTTCTGGGATTTTGTTTTCGATTTGCTATTGTGTTATTTTTCACAGGTAGATAGTGCTTGGCACTATTTGATATAGGTCTGAGCAACAGCCATCGTTTTCACCTTGGCTTGTTGGGCTTCGAGTTATCCTCAGCCCTGCGCGGTCCAGTGCAGAAATCTATGCACCTCCATATCCACTGATGAAGCAGCCGAATCTACGTGAGGGGAATATGACGCTTTCCGGTCAAATATTGTTGATGGTCAGTAGAGTACTTTCTTCCGTCGGACTGGTTCCTCCATATTGCTCACTTGGTTCTCCCAGTACTGTCAATCTGACAGCTGGTCTGCTCGCACTGCCTTCCATATTCCCCCGTTCTCCTACTCCTTGTCTTCTTCGACTTCCACATTTATTTGTCTTTCGTTCACTTCCTATTTCAGTTCATGAATGACATGTCTCGGTTTTTCTGTCATTGTCCTCATGCTTCTTGCCATGTACTATATCTCGTTGGCACCCTTAAGACGTACCGCCTAGATTTGAGTTGCGTGGGTATCTTGCATGCTAAGCCTTCGAAGGTGATCATGAACTATCTTGTCTGTCGTCAGCGGTATTGTAATTGTCATGTTTCTGTTGAGATTATCCTTTTCTGAATTGCTTTCTGAGATGCAACATCCATTTGTTATTGTGGTCTCCAGTTACGTTCACTGCAGAAAGTCGTCCTATTGTGGAGTTTGCGGTGGAGAACTCCTTAATTCTACGGAAACGTGCTGTTCAACTGGAAAAATCGAAGAGTATGCAGGCGGCTCCGAACAAACAGAACGTGGATGAAGGGCAGAAGCCCGCAGATAATATGAGAAAAGGACGAAAGTCACGACATGATGAACCTGAAGGCAAAGGTAGCAACATAGAATGTGAAGTATGGTTGCAAGACGTGAACATTTAGGCACTAACCATTGTGTCCACTTTGGTGTGAGAAGATCAGTATAAAACTCTGCCTGCCAGCATATCCAAGGGATTATATAAAGAGTTTACTGACAGTTCTGAACTGTTAGTAAACCCGTAGTCGCTAATGACCCTGATCTCAAAGGCACGGAGAGCTAGCAAAGTTTTGGGAAATGTTGGATGTTACCCAGGTGTCATTTTTGGATACCTAGTATGATTCGGAAATCAACACAGTGAACAACTAACGTACTGGTTGGTTGTTTCATGGTGAACAAAAGGTGCAAGAGTTGGTCAAGTCGAAGGTGGGGAGACTCCAACGAAAGCAGGGGGTTCTAAAAAAAGAGAGAAAAATCGTGAGAGTGGCAAAGATAGACCAGTTGAGTCGGAAGGTGTTTCAGAGGACCAGCCTCCATCGACTACAGGGCGCAAAAGAAAAAGAGACAAGAAAGATGCTGTAACAAGAAAGGCCGGAGATGCAGGCTTGGACAAGAAAGCATCTATGCAAGCAGGACAGGGAAGGCGGACAAAGACAGGAATCGCTGGACAGAATTTGAAAGGCAAGGCAGTGAATGGTGGAAAAGATGGCACTGTGATGAAAGATAAACATGCGAAATCAGCTGCTAACGGGAAACTTGCGAAATCAAAGCAGTCGAAGCAGCCAGCTGCTTCTAAACAAAGTCAATTAGCCAAGGTAGGAACATAAACTATCAACCTTTCGTTCCTCTAGAACTACGTGCAAGACTTGTGCTTAACTTGGTAATTTTTATTTCATATTCTTTTCATGTTGCAGGGGGGCCCAGCAAAAAAGCTTGCTCGTCAGCAGATTCAGGAGATGGATGAGGCCAGTCTGAGAGAAAAGAAAAGACAAAGGATGCTTTCAAAAGCAGGAGCCTCTGAATCCAAACTGGACAAATTAGTCACAGAGTATCGAACGAAGTATTTCTCAGACGGACCGACAAGCAAGAGCAAGAGCAAGGCCAAGAGCACAGGGGGGACGTCAGGGGCCGTAGGAGATTTTCGCAGATGGTTTGAGTGAAGCTTTTATGAAAACCCAGGGCCGTTCACAGCTCAGGCCAACCCTAAGCCCTTCACACATCGTTTATAATGGGATCAGGTTTTGTACCCTTGATTTTAACCAGGAGGAAAGTAGAGATATCGGATCGCAAGACTATTTTGGTCTCTTTTCCGACCGAGGAGAAAGTTACTTGTAGATTATTATTCGAAGGCGGTAAGTAGTGATATACTAGCATGGATAGAACGAGTTAAGTATCTTGGCGAATCTCTCCTCTAGCTTCCGAGTCAAATAGAACGGCATCGGTCCATTTGACCAGGTTGTGCAGAGACAAGGTTCAAAGCGAGTACCTATAGGTGATTCAGAGATCTTTAAAAGGCTGCTGCAAGTTTTGATACGTGAGAAAGTTTGACATGTGAGAAGCATGTGTTGTCCGATCAAATGAGTCAATAATGAACACCCATGTGAGCTATGGCCATATATCTTTTCTTGCACATTGTCTTTTATTCGTGAATCAACAAAGCTTGATTGGGTTAAGAGAATTCACGTCTCTGCGGCGCATATTGGTTGCAATTGATCGAAGATGCAACTGCTTTCCGCCTACGAATTTGAAAACATCTAAGCCTTTAGTTATGGATGGCCTCAATTCCCACTTTTAATCGAGTGGTATCGCAGGAAAAAATAGGTGCGGAGAAGAGCAATGACGTGTAGAACAGGATGTGGTTCTCTATGAATGTTTAGGCTCCATCACTTCAATTGTTGTAGCACGCTGAATTGTCTTTCTGTAGTTACTTCATCGAAGGTTTGGACTTCATGGACTTGATAGTCCACCTGTGCGGCACTCGGGTTTCATGCATGCCCTTTGTAAGTGGTTCTATCTTGGAACTTAGAAGTGTCCAGCGCACCCTGCATCGTCACAGACGAGACGATCTCCGTCGAGACGTGTCAAGCCACCAGGGTTTCTCTCAACCTCTTCAAAGCTCAACGTCAAGTAGACTTCGAGGTCTACTTGACCTAGAAATATGGAGTTTCTGATGGTACTTCGTGCAGTGCATTACTCGATGGTCAATGATTTTATTACATATCATGCACAAACATAGTTTTTTCCCGAGCACGGTTCAGGTGCCAGATCTACTGTATTAAGGAGCAGCCGGACGCCTGTCTGAAATTGCGTACCTCTTTCTTAGTTACAGAGTCTCAGACTCGGACAAACCAACTGGGACAATCTTCAGTATCAAATCTGTGCCAGATGTCAGAAGAGAGCACTCGAAGTAGATGCGAACTACGTAGTCAAGACGGAAAGTTAATTTTCTGGCGGGAGTAAGCGTCAACCGGCACATGTGACTTTGGTTAGCATGAGTTGATAGAGGAGGAAAGAAACTGCTCCTTGTTTCAGTGACGGGAGCCCGATCGATTGAGTTTGTACGACGCTTCGGTCCAGTGCTGCCCAGAAACGGATTTGTCTTTTTGGTGACGACTGACAATTGCACATTTTAAATTACTTCTTGTATCACCAAGAATCGTTGACAAAGATCGCTTTAGCGATCAATGTCTTTTGTTCGCACACTGAGTGTTTGTGTTCTGGCGGCTGCTCGGGACACAAGCATGACTCTGGTTAAATGTTTATGATTTTACTTTCTTCGATTTTTTTGTAGTTGTATACTTGCGTAACATGCTAGTTTGAGTATAAGGTTTCAAAGAGGCAATTTCAAGAAGACAATTTTTGTTTCCGGTCTCACAATCGAACGAGAAAAGAATTTACCTTCTCAGAGGAAAAAGTATTGTCCGCGAAGGAATCTGGACCGAACTCTTAAATCATCATTTAATCATGAGATTGATGGATAGATTCTTAAGTGAAAAACTACGCGCTACTATCTTTCCTGCAGCAACGGCATTTCTTGTCTCACTATCACTGGAATGTGTATTTTCCATCAAGATGGAAGATAAAATGAACATCAAGATGGAACACCAACAAGCATGAGAATCATATCAATCCGATTCCCTTTCGACCTTCTTTGGTTCAAGATCCCAATTCAAACTTCTACTATTTCATAATCGAAACCTTTGAATGTGTGAATGGAGGAAGTACACGAGTCATGTACTCTTGACAATCTTGTGTCTCACCGAACTATCATTCCAATCTTCATGCCGATTGGAACAAATTGAACGTCACTTGAACGTGAAGCTATCATAGCGCGGACCGAAACTCGAACAAATGTTTACTCCCGTTCTATTACTGATCTGATCTTTGCTTATCGAAGTTTTGCCGTAAATACTGGCGCCTACATTTCCAACTATGTGATATAATAGAGAGGTAGCCTCCAAATGAAACGTGGCATCATATGATGAAGCTTGGCCCATCTCATTGTCTGATGAAAGAAGCTTTGATCTGAATGGACAAAGTATAATAACAAAAGGGATGGGAAGACCCCATCAAAGCGTACAAGCTTTGATCTACAGTCCGTAGAGTTCTACACAATGGGCTCCACTAAAGGGTAAGGAAATTTAGCAAAATTCGGCACAGTTTAGCACCATATAATCTCAGCTCCTCAGCTAAAACATTGCACCACTGCCCTCCCGAAGTATAATCTCGTTGGGCATAAATTACGGAAATTTAGAGCCGATTTTTTTTCTTCAGGTCAACTATATTTTGTAAACGTAATCCACTTCTCTTCACCAGCAGATACTTCTAAGAGTTCCTTCCCTATAAGCTATAAAATTATCATATCTTAAAAGTAGCTATAGTAACCTTTACACTGACGCAAAGTACGTACCAGGTATACGTACTGCAGTGAACCAGACGATTAATTCATATACCATCCCGTAGAGCGGAATTTTTTCATGAAAAGGGAAAAGCCGGAGGGTAAAACCCACAGACACCCACAATCTGTTTGAAAGCTTCCTTGGTGGGCAAGTCGGGGCCTGGGGGCGGCCTGACAGACAGCGATCGTGAAAGACTGCTGACCGACGGTAAATAGTTGGTCTCAATGGGAAAAGGTTTCGTCGGCACTCGGAAGGCGGTCACGCTCAGACGAAGGCGCACATCGTAAAAAGGTGAATGGAGTAGAGCAGAGCGAAGCGAGGCAGGGCAGGGCAGGCAGGGGTAGACACAGGAGCAGCAGGAGGAGGAGAGAGAGGAGCACCCGGGCGTCAGGCGGGCAGCGGAAAAGGGCAGCCAGGGAGCCAGCAGCGGCACCAGCAGGAGGAGCCGGTGAGGGCCGAGACTCGAGCGAGAGGCTGGAGTGTGCGGGAGACTGGAAGAAAGGTTGGCTTAGTTGTAGAGGAGTCCGGAGGGAGAGGAGATCAGAGACGCAGACAGAGAGCGAGAGAGGAAGTGAGAGAGAGAGAGAGAGAGAGGAGAAGGGTTTTTAGGTTTGGGATCCGGAGGAGCGAGAGATCTATCGATGCATGCAGAGGACGGTGGATCCATCGATCGATCGAAAGGAGGAGCGATCGAGGAGAATCGGGGGCCGAAAAGAGAGTGAAATTCGGGAGTAAGTCGCGGAATTGGGCATGAATGTGTGAATAGTTGAGGAAGAATTGCAGGGAGGAAAGTTATAGTAGATTGTGGAAGGGAAGGTGGAGGAGGTGGATTTCCAGGGTCAGGTGGGGAAGACGAGGCAAGGGCGAGGAGGACGTAAAGCCGGGGATATGAAGTGCTGATGAGGGGAATCAGGAAAAGGAGGAGGAGAAGAACGCCGTGAAAAGGAAGAGTGTGCTTTGAATGTGGGGTATTTAGGAAGTTGAAGTAACTTGAGGCAATATGCAGCCACCGCCTAAGCCCGGGGGCCCCGGGGCACCAGGATACAGCCCTTTTAATCAGCCCCCGGCCTCACAAAATCAACCTTTAGCTCCTCCTGGTACGATCTCGAAGCTCGAGCTTTGCCCTACCTGGTTCTGCATGATGAATGGATTTCTGTGCAGCTCACTTGTCGTTCAGGGTGTGTCGATCTCTAATTTGGGCCCTTATGAACGGTTCGCTTTTACTGTGACTCGTTGTGTGATTCAGTCCGGGCAGTATAGCAATCGTCGAGATGCTATAATTCTTCAAATCGAGAAATAAGTCAGAATATCTTCGAATATTTATCATTAGCGCACCATGCGTTGGTTCTTTGCAATCTCACTTGAGCATAATGTGCCGAAATCACTCATGCTTACATACCACAATTTTTTCTGTAGTTCCTGTGATCGTCATGGTGTTCCTTTGTCGTCGGCAATTATTATGTGCCCAGCAGCTCGTACTGTGTAATTGGCTTAAGTTCTGCAGTATGACGCTGGCTATATCGTGGTGTCACTTTCAGGTTCTCAAAGGCCAGTACAGCCATGGCCACAGCCTGCCTCTGGAGTGGCACAACCATTTCGACCAGCGGGAAATTTTGCGAACCCCCCAGGAATACCAATGGGAGGTCCTCCCGCAGCTGCACCGGGTGCCATACCGCCAGTCGCAGGACCCGGAGGAGCGAGACCTCCAGGTCCTCCAGGAGCCTTCATTCCTGGACAGAATTTTAATGCCGTATCAGGACCTCCTCCTCCACCGTTTGCACGTCAACCTCCTGGTCCTCCTCCCCCCAGTGGATTTCGACCTTCTGGGCCCCCACCTCCTACAATCGGTGCATTAATTGGTGCAGGCCAAGGTCCTCTTCAGGTTTCAGGATTAGCTCCACCCCCGACCGGAGTTCAAGCGCCTCCTATGGGCCATACATTTTCTCAAGCTGCTTCGCCTGGAAAAATTCCAGGTTACCCAACTCAAGTACCATTAGCACCACCTCCCTCAAGCGGCCCTTTCAGCAACAACCCATCCACTCCAGTTCCACCTCAGTTTCCTGGTCATAGTGGTCCCCCTCCCACCTTTTCTACTCCTGCAACAGCACGGCCTCCTTTCAACGCTCCTCCGCAGATGCTCTCAGCACAGTACGGTCCACCTCAGCCTGGTCCTCAATTTGGGGCCCCTCCCAATAGCTTCTATGGTGCAACATCACCCAATTCCACGCTAATGCAAACACCAGATGGAAAATTAGGAAACTACGGACCTCCCCCAACGGCAGGATATGGCTATGATCCCACAACAAGAGGTCTTCCTGAAGAATTTCAGTCACTTTCAATGGTTCCACTTCCTGGATCAATGGACGCAGGGGTAGATCCTGGTTTGCTCCCGAGACCATTGGATGACATGGGACCAGTTCCATCAAGCTGGGCGGCTAATTGTCATCCGAGATATTTGCGCCTCACATGCAACTCGATGCCCAACTCTCATTCTCTTGTTTCTCGCTGGCATTTGCCTCTAGGTGCTGTTGTGCATCCGCTCGCAGAGGCTCCCCCAGGGGTAAGTGTGATCTTCCTTTTTTCTCCTGAAGACTGATATTTTCTTTCCTACTGGTGCGATGTGGGATGACTTCATGTATAATATTTGAAGAATTTTATGTTGCTTCAAATACAGGAAGAAGTCCCTGTTGTAAATTTTGGTGCTACGAGTATTGTGAGGTGTCGGAGATGTCGGACTTATATAAACGCATACGTTACCTTCACCGATGGTGGAAGACGTTGGCGCTGTAATGTCTGCGTCTTGCTGAACGAAGGTGAGCACACTGCACATAGAAAGTTTCAAAGCAATTTCAGCCGTTTCTCATCCGCTACGTTGTTCGATTGGAAAGGTTCAGAGACAATGTCAGAGCTAGTTTCACTCTTTAATCGCTGGATAATATTCTGGACGCTTTGTGACTCATGCTACTAACGCTAACAATCACAGTTTCAGCATCTAAATTATACTAAATTGATGCGACCCAAACGCGTATAAATATTGCGCATTTTGGTGTTACGTTACTTTTGCTTTCAGTGTGGATACTTAAGTGATCCTTCAAGTTCTGAGTTCAAATGGATCTCATATTTTAATGACGTGTTCAGATGATGCGTGCTTGCGCTGCGATTCAACGTGCCATGTCATTCTTATATAGCGATTTCCGAGATCGTATTTAGCTGGAAAGAAGGAAATTAACGACAACTCTAGTATTTCAAATGGTTATTTCATATAGGCAGATCAAGGAGATTAAATTGAGCTCGCTGTGCAAACTAATCTATGCGGAGTGAAAACAGAGTCGTGGCCATTTAGTCATCACACTTCCTGATACGAGTTTCTTGTGGAGTTTTCAATTTCAACAGTGCCCGTGGAGTATTTCTGCCCGTTAGACGCGAATGGAAAGCGAAAAGATGCGGAAGAAAGACCAGAACTTTCTCAGGGTAGTATAGAATTTGTTGCACCGACAGAGTATATGGTGCGGCCTCCAATGCCACCGGTGTACTTCTTCCTGATTGATGTGTCTGCATCAGCGATTAGAACGGGAATGTTGCAGGTACTTTTTTGCCATTCTCACGCACAATCAGGGAGTGTGGATCGGCCCCCTGTGTGTCATGCTTGTAGATCCGCAGGTTGTAGGGTATGAAGAGGAGTATGTGGATACCCAGGTGCCTAGGCATTACTTACAAATTGATATCTACTGGAAAGTTCCTTCTGTTTCTTATAAGTCGTTATCACCGCTCAGCGCGGGGTCAATGGTCTTCAAGCTACGGCAGGCAAATACGAATGAGAGCAGTCTTTTACGTTGTTGGATACTATATGGTGGGCTCAGGGTTCACGAGAAGTGGAAAGATATTCAATGTCTTAGCTGCCACATCAACTTGAGGCGCCGCTTTTGGGAAGGAGATGTTAGTGCACTTATTATACACAGGTCTTCTGGATCTTGTAGCGCCCAGAGATTCAGAGTTCCAGCTCACATTGTTTTTTCTAAACATCATATGAGCTTATTTTGTGATCTTTGTTGAATCTTTCAGATAGCTTGTGAGACCATGAAGGCTAGCTTGGACAAGTTGCCTGGCTACCCACGAACGCAAATTGGGTTCATAACGTTTGATAGTACTCTTCACTTTTACAACTTAAAGGTGATGAATTTTCGAGATGTAATTTATTGTATATCTTGTGTGTTATTTTTATTTTGCATGTACATATGAAAAAGAGATTTTGATCTTGTTCTGTTATTCCTTTCTTTCCATGTTGCATGATTCTCTAGACAATTCAATCTCTGGAGCTGTTGTAAATGTGCTGAGCCCGATTGTTGTTGTGCAGTCTTCATTGACCCAGCCCCAGATGATGGTTGTTGCTGAACTTGACGATCCGTTTTTACCTATGCCGGATGATTTGCTTGTCAACCTCTCCGAGTCACGCGCAGTGGTGGAGGCATTGCTAGACAGTCTTCCTTCAATGTTCCAAAATAATTTGAACATTGAATCGGCTCTTGGTCCTGCGTTGAAGGCTGCTTTCATGGTCATGGTAAGATTACATTTTTCATTTTATGCACAGTTCTTATATATACGACCCACCATTCCTTTTGCTCAAAATGTATGTATCACCCACATGCTCAGAACTCGAAGAGCCTGGCTGGTTTTTTCCTTGAATTGTCCAAGTACTTACCTGTGGCGACTCGTGTATCTCAACGGTGGTAGAGTTTGCTTCCTTTCCCCTTGCTGACTTGAACCGTTGGGGACCCAGAGTCAACTTGGAGGGAAACTGCTTGTGTTTCAAAGTACCTTGCCATCTTTAGGGGCTGGTAGACTGAAGCTGAGGGGAGATGACCCACGTCTATATGGAACGGACAAAGAATGTACTCTCCGTGTTACAGAAGAACAATTCTACAAGCAGATGGCTGCCGATTTTTCAAAGTACCAAATCGGGGTGAATATATATGCATTTGCCGATAAATATACCGACTTGGCCTCTTTAGGTAAGAGTCACATACCAACTACAGTGACTTATTCCGGAAGAACCGCCTGCTCGGTGTTTTACAACTATCAAAGCAGCTAGTGTATCAAATATTATTCGCTGAATTTGGGTAATCTTCCGGGGTCTTACTGCATGTACTTGATAATTTGCTAGTCGATGTTTGGGTGGCTTGAATCTGACTCTCTTGTTTTTCCCCTTAAGGTACGCTTCCCAAATATACCGGAGGACAGATTATCCATTATCCCGGGTTTCAGCCCGATTTTCATCGGCAGAAGTTTTCTTATGAACTTGGAAGAGATCTCTCGAGAGAGACAGCATGGGAGGCCGTCATGCGCATTCGTTGCGGCAAAGGTAATATATCTGAGATACTGTATATGAAACTGCTGAATTCAACTGTGACTGCTCACGACTAATTTTCTGTTAGGTTTTTTGTGAACGTATGTTAGACAGGTTAGAACTGAATTTCTTTTGCCTTAAGTGGTGTGTTTGTGAATCCCCTGGTTGCGGAGAAAAGGGTTAAAGTCAGATTCAAAGCGTATTTCCAACCACCTTCTTTGAAGCAACCTTATAGCACTATTCATCAGTCCCATTTCCGTTTAGGGTTATCAAATTCGTCTCATTCATCCACGGTAGCGGAGTATGGTCCACGTTCAGAGTCAGCTTTCGTCATCCAGCACTGTCATGTCATCTAGACGAGGAGCCACCAGAGCTTGTGAAGGGCAAAATGGTGGTTTGTCGAGTCCATGTTCACAGAACTGATCACTCCTTGTCTGTAACAGGAATCAGGTTTAGCACCTTCCATGGACACTTCATGCTACGAAGCTCCGACCTGCTTGCACTTCCTGCAGTTGATTGTGATAAAGCGTTTGCGATGCAGCTGACGTTGGAGGACACTTTGCTCACATCACAAACTGTTTACTTCCAAGTGGCTGTGCTGTATCCACCTTCCACGCAGTTCTATGGACTCTCTGCATGTCAAAGGAATGCTTCTCACGTCTTGGTTTCTGTTTGAATCTTTTGGATGCTTCAAGTACACCTTGCAGTTCACTCTTGCTTACAAATGTTCTGGGTCTTTCCAAAGATGTCAAGAGTCGTTTATTTTTGTTTACTTCTGTGGGCAAGTATGATTCTTTAACAAATTTTAGATACACATCATCATCAGGAGAAAGACGTATTAGAGTTCACACCATGGCAGCCCCTGTAACGGCGGATCTTGGTGAGATGTATAGATCTGCGGACGTGGGGGCCATTGCAAGTCTAATGAGCAGACTGGGTAAGTTTGGTCGCATCAAGTTTGCTTCATTATATGCCTTAACGGCATCCTTAATCCTCGAGTATGGTTTGGAGTGTAAATACTTGAAACTTGACGAATCGTTTGTGTCTGCAGCAATTGAGAAATCTATGTCTTCAAAACTTGAGGACGCACGTCAAGCAGGACAAGCGAGGTTGGTCAAAAGTCTTCGGGAGTATAAAACTTTATTCGCTGTGCAGCATCGTACAACTGGGAGGTTGATATATCCGGAATCACTCAAGTTGCTGCCACTCTATGTCCTTGCCATCAACAAGTCCTTAGCTTTACGAGGCGGTTTCAATGAAGTTCAAGCCGATGAAAGATCTGCTGCTGCTTTTGAGATGATGATTATGCCAGTTTCACGCCTCCTAAATTTGCTTTACCCTTCGCTATATCGAATTGAGGACTACATTTACCAGGTAATCCAACTCCTTGCATCAATCGTAATTGAAACTTGTAAACTTTACCCGATTTCACGTACGCTCATCTACTCAGGGCTCTCTCGGTATGAGGTGGAAGTCGGATCTCCGAATAGCTGCCATCCGTTCTGTTCTCATTATGTCCTTCTCCTTTCCTCACCGACTTTGCGAACGATGCTCAGGTGGTAAACTTGTTGAAGTAATGCTGAGAATTCAAAAGAGGAATTGTAAGAAAAAGAGGAAGCTTGGGCTTACGCTAATGAAAGTAAGTTATATCTGTTTGCAGACTGCCAAGAGCAAAGCGGATCCTGTTGAGTTGCCAGCAGCACTACCATTGACTGCAGAGAGACTTGATCCGCGTGGTGCATACCTTTACAATGATGGTTTGCGCTTTGTCCTTTGGGTGGGGAAAGTTTTATCATTGGATTTCGTTGGGCTCCTTTACGGCTCGGAAGTTGCCCAAGCTTCTGACTCAAGCAAGGTATGTCTTTATCCATCTAGTTGAAGTGAGATAATTGAACATCGTAATACATATTGCTCAAGTAATATCTCGTATGAAATGCTTACTTTTAGTTTTCAGCATTTAATTCTATTTAGCTCAGTTCCCCTGGGTAGCCGGTATGCGTTTTAAGCCAAAATTACCTTATGTTTCTGTCATGCCAGGCTTTTGTTGCTGAACATGACAACGATTTATCGAGGCGTTACATCTCTGTACTTGATAAGCTAAGGGAAAAGAACACAGCTTTGTATCAGGACTGTCTTCTTGTGAGGCAAGGCGAGCAGCCAAGAGAATCTATTTTACTGCTGCAAAATCTCGTAGAAGATCGGACTGTCCAACCATTTGGTTACGTCGATTGGATGATACAGATTTACCGCTCCGTTCAGCAGAACTCGTAAGTTTGCTGAGGGTGGTCCATTGGCCTTCTGCATAGCTCCTTTGGTGTGCAATGCCTTTCTTTACTCAATGGAAAATTTGATAAATGGGCAAGGTATAATTTTGAGGTGATGGAAAGGGATGGGTGTCAGGATTTTTAAAGGTTGGGGTAATTACTTGGTGTGGTTAAAGATCCCGAAGAGGTATTGAATGGCTGTTTGGCTGTTGTTGGTCCTACTCATCGCTGCTTCTTAGTTTGGGTAAAATAAATGTTAATTAGTGTTTCAAAGTATAGGTCAGTAGACCCATTTTTTTTCATCAGTCCCAGGTTCTGTGGGGTCTCTGTGATCCATGCACATTGCTAAATACTGGCACATCGATATATCAGGCGTCTATTGTAGAACGAGTATCCCTCTTTCCAAAGGCATTTCCTGGCTTTCAGGAGAAGTCGAGTAGCTGAAAATAAAGGAGATATGCAAGGTTGCAATTTTGGTTAGTTCAGAGCTTTGTTGGATTCTTGGCGTAAATTGGGGGATGTTTATCATTTGCCAATTTTTGTTGGAAGTCGTGCTTTCCATTATACTGCTTTTTGGGGAGTTGTTTCCGTGAAGTACAGCGCATGAAAGTGATCCTAGCGTTTACCACGCTAATGGCCCTGTCCCTTTTATGTCGTTCTATGCTGGAGATATCGTATGTATTGCCACTTACATTGTGCTCTCTCGTTTACACGATTTATGGATACTGTTGCTCGTGTAAACCAGTCTTTCCTTTCGGTTATCTGTACCTGCTTACTTGTAATTTAGATACCATTTTTATTTACAGGGTCGAAAATGTAGTTTTTGTGCTATTTATTTCTTGCATCGATTTTATTCAGTTTTTCTGCTTTCTGTATGGATTTTATGCAGTTTATCTTTTTTACGAAAGTAAGTTATTGTTAATTCTTTCAGGTTTTCAGAACTATGCCTCGCCACTCACATCGTTATTACATGCATGGTTGAACTCCCTACTGTTATCTACAATACCCGTCAATTTCCTGCACATCATATGAAGCGTATTTTGTATGCCCCACATATTTCAACAACATATTAGAGGAGTTACACATACGCAGTGCCAATGTTTTAACCGTGTCATCTACTGGCCTTCTTTATCGAACTTGGTGAACTCAGCGCGTCTTTACTCGATTTTTAGAAGGTTTAATCCATATTTTCAGTCTTTGAATAGAAAAAAAATGCACATTTGGGTCTCGGTTGACTATTTTAGAATAAGAACAATGAACGCGGTACATCAGTGGGGCTTGAATGCCACAAATCACTTTTCCAAACGGACATTGCTAATTAACAACATGGTCACACATGTTCCAGAAGGTTGCTCAATTGTCAATAGATATATTGATGGTATTGCAGGTCGTAAATCACCTTACCCACTTGTTTCCACTTGTTTTTCATGGTCTCATGTGTAATACATGTTTCCATACTTGACTTAACTCGCTGAGTTGGATAGAATAGTGCCTATCCGACTCAGCGAGTTAAGACAAGTATGGAAACAAGTATTCAGTTCATGTTTATATTACTGGTTACAAACTATCATAACAAAGGTAGCCTTTGCAAGGGAAGGAGCATCCATTGATTCAGAAGGTGCACATCTCTCATGGAAGCATATGTGGATGTAGTTCATTGATCCAATGTTGACATGGAATTCATAGAAATTTAATCCACATGCGCATTTCAAACAACTCAGCAAGGAGATTGTTTGGGGATGACAGAGAGCATAAGAAATTACAAAAGGAGATATAATGAAGTCTCACCTCACCGTTTGAGAATTCCATGGAGATGTTAAATAGTTTTATGAATGAAGAGTATCATGATATTATAAATGATAAAAAAACAATCATTTATTTTTTATGAAATAAATGGTTAAGTTTGTTATAATGGGAATTATTTATAGATTTTTGTAGTCACATATAATATGGTTTGAATGATCTTTTGTTTTATTTATCAAACATGAGTTAACGAGTTCATTTTTATGTTATAAAGATTAATAACAATACATTCATATTCATAAAAAAATGATGTATGTAAACAAAATTTGATGTCAATACACTTGAAAAGTCAATAGAATTATGTACAATAGTACATGTTAAATGGATGACTTATGAATAAAATGAAATATAATAATTTAGATCCAAATAAATTATTGGATTGAAAAAATTATATTTAAATGCAATTTATTTAGCCATTTAGCATCTTTAGATTACTTTAACATTCTAATGTTGATATATTTTGTGTTGATATTCTCTCCCTCATATTTTGAGTTTTACATGATAGTGCTCCACAAAGATTTCACATCTCTTTCCCCTCTTATGAATATATTCAGTCTATTTTTTACATGGTATCATAGCAAAAATTGTGATAAAAAATCATTGCAATGCTAGAGAGAGCTAACATATATGTTTGAGGAAACTCTAAAAGGAAAAAAATTCAAATCTCTTGGACATAAATGCAAATCTGGGACATAAAATCATACCTACACAAATTTCTTAGGAATTTTGTGTAGGTATGATCTCACAATGTGTCTCAAATTTGTCATATGTATATTTTCTGAAATTTTAGTGTGTCAAATTTCTCATATTTCAAATATCTCATATGTATGTCAAATTTTACTACATTTTATCCACATCTATTAGATTTGTGATTTCTCATTTTTAAAAAGTCTTATACATACATGAGCGTATCAATTTTATAATTTATTGTTAAACAATATAAAACTATTATATTGAAAGATTCAAAAGATTGGAGAATGCGTTAAATCTATTGTGTACTTTTGTTTGAAGTGCTATTTGTAAAATCAAGTAATTGTTTAATGTTTGATTCATCAAGTTTGATTACAAATGAAAAACAAAATATACAAAGAAATCCAACATAGAAATTTCACATTATGAACAATTTACTTAGTCTCAACCACCAAATTTTTATCCATGGATGGTAAATAATAAAATAATTAACATAGTTGTACAATGTACTATCCATGTCTTGTCATGAATTGCTTAGGGCAGTAAAATTGATAAATTTTATAAAACTGGATTGATTCACTACATTAAAATTAAGGAATTGTTGTTTAACATCTTTCTCACTAAGTTTGTGTAAAGATATAGAATTAGTTTGTTGTAAGGATATAGACATTCCTTTAATTAACTTTTCTTCATTAGATAAATTAGGTTTATTAATTGAAATAATAATATTTTTTATATCTTTATTTTTATTTATCGGTTATTATGGAATCATATCCAAAATTCCAATATAAGCAATTGTCCATGAAGTGTCCAAGGAGAAGGAGGAGATTAATCTGTTATTAGAGGAGAAGTCAATGTAACACATGCATAATCATGTAGCAAAGTACGCATTCCTGGAGATGGCATGGAACAAACAAATAGGAACATGTGATATTTTACTCAAACATAAAAAAAAACATGGACAAGAAATTTTTTATATGATTATTTCAAACTCTCCTGTTTGAAATAATCCAAACACATAACCATAGTACTAGCCGTACTTAATAATAGAAAGATTTGGCAAAAATATGTAAAATTGTCTATTATTAAATTATTATATACTAAATTGGCAACAGCTAGAGGTGAGCCAAGAATCAAGAAAGCTGTTAGAGACTTTTTTTCTAAGGGTTCCCTGCGCCAAATATCTCGACTTTCGTGATTGGTCACGCGTTTGCTTTTTGCATAAAAGCAAACTTCACAAGAGTGCGTCGGGTTGGACCTTGAAAATCCCATGAGACGCTTGATTCGGTTGTGTATAATTCTTACTCAAACATAAAAAAAATTCCAATCTCACAATCATCATTCTACACAACATCATCGAAGAGTGGTATGGGTCCCATGAGACGTTTCAACCGGTTATGTATAATTTTGACTCAAATATACAAAAAAATTCCAATCTCACAATCATCATTCTACACAATATCATCGAAGAGTGGTATGGGTCATTTTGTAAAATGTTGTGGTTCCAATTGGACAACATAACAAGAAAGAATAATAAAATATATGTGTTTGATTACCTTAATTGTTAGTCAAGAAGAACATTTCAGAAAAATGAAGTTAGAATTTTTTGTTTGTAGATCATACTGAACATCAAATTGATCAAAGGTTTAGTTGCTTCTCGAGATAATTGACACACAAGATGAGCACGCTATAGAAAATATTAGAAGAAAATTACATGCATACATCATATTGCAGAGTTTTAGAAGTCATCCTAGATTTTTGAATATTTGTGGCAAAAAATCCACCTTCAGCAATCAAAGACCTAAACAACATAAATTTTCAAAAATAGTTTTCAAGATCCGGTATTTTTGTAGCTTGTATGTTTTGATGCAGGTTCTTGAAATTGATGTATTTGCATGAAGAGTCAATTAGAAATAATTTTATTAGAAGATAACGCACAAAAAAATGCTAAACCACGCAAAGGAGTGTTAATTTTTTCATGACAAGGACAAAACAGTGATACATGTATCACTTCCAAATTACACAATAATACTCAAAGTATTGAAATCTTAGTTTTTTCTCCATCAGTTGATGGATGTAATGGTACATGTCACTATCCATCTTCATAACAATGCGTGTATTTTCCATGTAGTTAAGTCGGATCTTCCTTTGTATTTCAAACATTCTTCCTTATGTAACTTTAATTTCCAACCCAAGAACCTAAAATCTCCTTTATACTAGACAATAGTTCATCGGTGTTTGAGAGGATCTTACTCTATTCTTCAACTAAGAAGGTTTTGTCATGTTTTGGCTTTCAATTCAATACAAGTTGTGCATGAAAAAAATTGAATTTTGTCTGTAATTTTTTCTTTTTAAAGTATTCTTTCAATATGCAACAAATACAAATATGAAAGAACGGGTTGATATTGTGGTGTCTTAGGCATAGAGGCGCATAAGTGTCTAGTGCTCCACCTTTATGGATGTAAAAATTGTAGACTTCTCTCTTTGTGTAATTATTAGAAAAATGGAAAAATACTTTGTTTGGAAGTTGTTCCAAATTCTGCTTGAAGAAACTTTGACACCACTCTTTTGCAATCAAAAATAGTTTTGTTGAAAATTACCTCACATGGTCCCTAGTAACCTTTTGGATCATTAACTGACAGTAGTCATAATAGTTAGCTATTTTCCAAGTTGTACAACATCTTGAAAATGTAATAACACATAAGTTGCATCTTCACCTTGTACAATCATGAGTTTTTCTCACTCTTTTTTATGCAATGTTGTTAGACAAAGACATATTACATTTTTTTCTTAAAATTTTTTTTTCCAACATTCTATGAGCACCCTCGCTCCATAGAAACAAAACATTTGCGCATATAATATTTAAAGCAAAAAAGTTCTTTCAGTTTCCAATGCATCAAGTAAGTTGGTCAAAGCTTATCTCTTTGATATTGTTCTTGTAAAACAATTTTTTTTATTGGTAGTCAATTCAAAGGACTCACATAGAAGTCATTTCTTGATGGAGTTTCCAAACCAAGAACAAATTTGGCTAGATTGCACTTGTTCTTTCATCATATGATTTGTTGTTATTTTTTTCATGTCTTTTATGTGACGAAGTCTCATAGTTGAAATGAAAAGGTGAAATTCCTCTTACGTAAAATGAAAGGGATTGCCTCTTGTATGTAAGGTATCATGATCTTCTTCATTCATTAAAGTATTTAACAATTCCATGAAATTCTTCAACGGTGAGCTTAGACTTGGTTCTATCTAATAATTTTTTAATTTTTTATGCTCTCTATCATAAACAATCTCCTTACTGAGTTGTTTGAAATAGGCATGTGGATTAAATTTCTATGAATTTCATGTCAATGAAATTCATAAAAATTGATCCAATGAACTACTTCAACCATTCTTGTTCTTGAACTCATTTTTTGGTGTAATAAGCTTACTACACTTCTTTTTTATCTTATGGAAGTGGAAACTCCGATACAAGAGACTCAATCCCAACCGCAAGCGAATGCTATTGCCAACGAAGAGGCAAATAGGAGACGACTTCAAGAGATGGAAGATCAAGCCAATCTCTTACTTCGGATGGGAAAGTCATGTAAGGTGGAAGCCTACAAGGCCAGTAGAGCCATGGGAGTTTTGGAGGGATGGATCATGAGGATGAATATACATCTATCACATTTTCATGTTTCTGATTTTACTGCATGAATGTTCATGCGGTCTTACCTCATGGATAAGGCTCTTACATGGTACACTACATGGGAACGAATACTTTCAGAACGAGGTGCTTCTATTTCATTGAGTGGGATGCAAGAGGGACTTCTTCAGAACTTTCAAGCGGTGGATTCCCTTCAAACCGCGAGAATGAAGTTATGGGATTTGAAGCAGAAAGGAGGCATACATGAATACATTGAAGAATTTCGTGATCTTCAAGTATCCATTATGGATATGAGTGGAGGAGAAGTTTTAGATGTCTTCAAGCGAGGTCTGAAGGAGAGAGTGCGAAAGGAGGTGATGGTGAGTAATCCATCCACAGTGAATGAAGCAATCGCAATTGCTCAACGGATTTCAAGTGCTTATGGGATCACACACGGTGAACCATCAAGCAATGTTCGGGAACCACTTGACCCAACACCCATGGAGTTGGGAAACCTTCGACGTAGGGAAGAATATGCACCACCACGAGGACCACCGCATAGGTATGGAGGTGATAATCGTCGACCATTTATTCCAAATTTTCCGGATCTTCCTGCAAATAATGGAATGATTAATTGAGGAGGAATGGGGGTTCGTGACAATCGTTAATGCTATACATGTGGGAGGATAGGTCACATTGCCAAGTTCTGTAGAACTCGATCAGGACCACCCGGAGGAAGACCTATGTTGCGAAGGCCGTTCAACAACATGGAAGGAAGGGAGTACGACAATGAAGATGAGATCTTGTAGGGAAACAAAGATCACCAGTAAACTTGCCTCGCGGCCTTACTGGTTACATTAAACGAAGAAAAGGCGGGGTTGGAAGAAGACAACGATTGGAAGCTCATGGAGGGAGCAAGAAACAAGTACGATTGATTGTCACAGATGGGACGATGGAAGGACACAAGGTGAGAGTCCTAATTGATCTTGGAGCAACATAAAATTTTCTATCACGATCTGTTGCAATGAAATTAGGATTGAGTTTGATGAAGGATGTGAGTGAGGAAGTGGAGTTGCCAAATGGGCAAACTGAACCAATTGAGACATTAGCACGGAGTGTAAAACTAGCCATAGGCGGGGTACCAGGAAGAGATTGAATGGAGAGTAATCCGATTAGCTCGATATGATGTCATCCTAGGAATGCCGTGGATGGAGCAATACAATCCGGAGGTAGATTGGAGAAAGAAAGTAGTAAAAAGTAGTGGATGGAAGATTTATGGAGATAGAAGCAGATCTCAGAATAGAAGCTTACCTCTCTTTGTGATTGGTAAGACTGTCATTTCTAGAGGTGATGTATGTTTCTTGGGACTTATAAGAGATGTTGTTGGTTCTAAGGACAATCTATACATTCCGGAATCATTGAGCAATATTATTTCAGAGTATTAGGATGTCTTCCTAGATGATCTACTTGCAGGGTTGCCACCTAAGAGGCGTGTAGATCACAAGATTGAGGTGATATCCGGAAGCACTCCAACGTGCAAAGCTCCATACCGTTTGGCTGCAAATGAGTTGGAGGAATGTAAAGCTCAAGTGGAGGAGATGTTGGAGAAAAGTTTCATCCAACCAAGCGTGTCATCATATGGAGCTCCTGTACTGTTTGTGAAGAAGAAGGATGGGAGTATGAGATTGTGCATTGACTATCGTGGGTTGAATCAACAAACGGTGAAAAACAAGTATCCATTACCTCGAATGGATGATTTGTTTGACCAACTTCAAGGAGCGAAGTACTTCACCAAACTGGATTTGAGGAGCGGGTACAACTAGATTCGAATTGCTGATAAAGATGTTCATAAGACAGCTTTTCGTACTAGGTATGGTCACTTTGAGTATCTAGTGATGCCTTTTGGTCTCACCAACGCACCTGCCACATTCATGGGATTAATGAATGATATTTTTTGTCCTTATTTAGACAAATCTGTTATTGTCTTTTTGGATGATATTTTGGTATATAGTACAACCTTAGAAGATCCTAGGCGACACTTACGAGAGGTACTCTAGGTTTTGCGAGAGAATGAGTTATATGCCAAAGCTTCAAAATGCGAATTTGGTAAATCAAAAGTAGATTATTTAGGCCATCGAGTCACAGTGGAGGGAATCCAAGTGATGAGTGAGAAGATAGAAGCCATACAGAAATGGACAAAGACTGGAGGATCAAACTCAACTAAAGAGTTTTTTAGGTCTTACAGGATTTTATCGTAGATTTGTTAAAGCTTTTGCATGCCTTGTCCAAGCCTTAACATCTATGCTAGGAAAGGGTCAAAAATGGAGATGGGGAACATCACAAGAGTTAGTCTTTCAAGCATTGAAAGATGCACTTTTGAATGCACCCATTCTTAAGTGGTATGATCTGAATCGACCCATCAAGTTGGCTCTACCGATGCATCAGGTACAACAGTGGGTGGAATTCTTCAACAGGAGTGGGATGATGGTTGGCACCCGATTGCCTTTTTCTCCCGAAAGTTGATGGCAGCTAAACAAAACTATCACACAACTGAACGAGAGGAGTTAGCCATTGTTCTCGGCCCGGTAAACATTGGAAACATTACTTGGGAGACAAGGAGTTCATGGTGGAAACGGATCACAAGCCATTGGTGTATTTGGAAACTCAGAAAGATCTCTCCAAACAACAAATTCGATGGGCAGAATGGCGTCAACAGTTCAACATGAAGATAGTGTATGTGGAGGGCAAGAAACAACTTGCAGATGCTCTCATTCGGATGCTTAGTGTCTCAACAACATCACATAGGTGAAAATCCAAGTTGATTGATGGTCTCCAATGATGGCTGCAACAAAGGAGGATGAGGAGATCATGAAAGCACTTCAGGCACAGACGGCAAGGAAAGTTCGAGGTCTAGCATTTCAGGATCAGCGTATATGGATCCCACAAGATCCAAATTTATGCACAATGATATTGTCAGAAGGCCACGATACAGCCATTGCGGGGCACGTGGGAGCTGAAAAGACTTTGGAGAGCATACAACGAGTGTACTATTGGCCAAGGATGCGGGAAGATGTGGAGGCATATGTTTGAAGTTGTGTCGCATGTCAACAAAATAAGGCGGGGAATCAAAAACCAGCAGGTTTATTACAACCTCTTCCCATTCCTGAACAACGATGGGAACATGTTACTATGGATCTAGTATGTGAGTTACCAAAAACCTCTTTAGGACATGATTCAGTTGTGGTCTTTGTGGATAAATTGAGTAAGATGATACACATCCGACCTACCATAAAGACAGTGACGGCATCACAACTTGCTCATCTGTACCTAGATGCAGATTTTGTGAATCACGGATTAAGCAAACTCTTAATCACAGAGAGAGGAACTCATTTGACTAGTTTGTTTTGGAAAACCTTGTTTGGTTTATTCAAAATAAAGCTAGCAATGTCTACAGCCTATCATCCTCAAACGGATGGTCAAACACAGATGGCCAATAGAACAATAGAGGATATGCTGCGAGCATTCACTTGGGAGGAACAACAAGAGTGGGATACTCTTCTGCCTCTAGTGGAATTTGCATATAACAATTCTGTTAATGCATCCACAAAAGTATCTCCATTTTATCTGATGTATGGTGCTCATCCTTTGACACCTTCCAATTTGTTGAGAATTCCTAAGGGGCAGGAGTTTTCAACCAAAGTTGCGGCAGTCAATGATTTTGTGGAGCACATACACAAAGGACTGCATCAAGCAAAGGAGAAGTTGGTAATTGCTCAAAATCGACAAAAGCAATATGCAGATGCTCATCGCAAGGAGGTGAATTTTCAAGAAGTAGATCAAGTTTGGCTATCCACGACCAATTTGTCACTTGTAGGAACACCAAAATTTAACCCTCGATTCATCGGTCCTTTTGTGGTGTTGAAACGTGTTGGCGAGGTGTCTTACAAGTTAGAGCTCCCGTTGTATATGAAAATACATCCCGTATTTCATGTGTCACGATTGCGAAAACATGTACCACGTCCCAAGCAGTTCACAAATCCAGCAACTCCTCCTCCTTTACCCACTATGGTAGCAGATCAGGCAGAATTCGAGTTTGACAAGATTCTCAAAAAACGGATTCGGGGTTACAAATACCCAAAAACGAAGTATTTGGTACAATGGAAGGGATATCCATCATATGAATCAACTTCGGAACCGTCAAAGAACTTAGCCAATGCACCTTTGATCGTTCAAGAGTTTGAATGTGTGAGCAACGAGGACGTTGCATCTTAAAAGGAGGGAGATTTGTAACCATCTTTAGTTAGTGAGAACTAAAGTAGAGGTTACGCAAGGAGGAGATATATAGTCTTGAGTTGACTATTAGTGGAGTATCTAAAGGTGCCACGTCAACAATCCGTGTGCTCTTTAGATTGTGTTTCTTGTGTGTTAGTTGGAGTACATGTCAGCAATCCATATGCTCATAGGGATGACCGCCACATCATCGATCCACGAGGAATTGAGTGGATGGTGATTGTGTAACCTTATCTTGTTTGTACCTTTTTGAGGATATAGAGAAAGAGAAACCATTGAGGTATCTCTCAACTTCAGAATTCTTTGAGCTATTCGAGTGGTCTCTCCTCACTTCCCTAGTGTTACATTACCTAATTCAAGCATTGTTTCAATTTGCGCACCTGGTCCTTTAGCCGCTCATTCTTCTGTTCCACAAAATTGATCTCCGCTCCTTTGATGAGGCAAATCTTGTCATATGACATCTTCACCTCCTTCACTCCTCCTTCTCATGTTTTTTCCTTGTCAAACAATCCACACTTTTTGTTAGCTACGAAATCATCTTTGACTGGTCTTGCTTTCCCTTGACTAACTGATTCAAGACCCAATTAACTTCCATGTATCCATCCTCTTGAGAAAATGATACAATATTATATCCATAGGTGGGATCCCACCCATGGATATAATCCGATACTATTTTTCCAAACTTCATATAAAAACTAGAACCACAACCGTCTCCAAGTTATGAGCAAGCTAAAGAACCAATGACAAAGGATCCACAATTGCTATCTCCTTCATTGCTCTCACCTTCAGTCTAGACATCTAAGGCCCATACTCTTCCACTTTCTTACCTAATTTCTGCTTCTTTCTATCTGCAAATGATCTCTACACTTGAACTTTGGGTGTGCTTCCTCGTGGATCCCACTCATCCATCAACATAAAAAATCTCCTCTTCAATATCCCTCATAATTCGATTTAACTCCTCCGAAGCCATCTCCTCCTCGTAAGTGGACAAGGAAAAATCCATTCTTTCTTTATAAACTTTGGTAAACTTCAAGTTGACCTGCAACTTGCATCTTGAATATCTACATCTCCATCTGATAATCTGGTTTCCAAATGATACTCTTTCTTTTCCTTTGGAGTCAACCACCCCATCCTTGAATACATATGCATCAAAAAGGAAGATAGACAAGTCACCCATTATCTTCTCCTCTCAAGCTCTCTATCATTGCTTGCACATTTATTGCAAAAATTTCTTCCTAGTTCACTTCAGTCAATCCTCCAACGAAGAGCTCTATAATACGCACTTTAAGAATAGTTACATAAGTGATTCTTTGAGGTGAAAAAAGTTCATTCAATGTAAAGATAATCTTACTTTGCAAGTCATACTTAATCAAATCAATTTTATATCCATTCTTTCCCTTCCACTCCTTTGGATCAAACCACTTTTTTTTATCAAAATCAAACCATATGTATAGAGTTGAATCCTCCCAGTCGATTCCATCTTTATCCATCTCATAATCTTGGCCCAACACTTTCATTTAGTCTAATGCATCTCATAACTCAGATCGCCCCCTTGTCCTGATCTAATACATCGTTTTCCTCTTACGACTTCCTTGCACAACTATGGACAAACATAATCCCAACGCCATAACAAGAATAGACCTCCCAATTTTTTCAATCATAATACATCATCTAAGGTCCACTCTAGCATCGGTATTAAAGGCCTCATTGGGTCTTGTTGAAATCAAATCCTACCTTGTACACAAGATTTGATTTCGACAAGACAAAGTGGTTGGATCCAAGAGAATGCAAGGGCACAAATGACTATAAGATTGATTTAGTAAAGGATGATTTTAAAAAAAAAAAATCATTTTTACCTTAAATTAGTTATTTTCACCGCAGAGGAACATCTATGTATATATGCACAAGTTGTTCATTGTGGAAGGGTTTGTTGGCGGATCCATCAGAGTCAATTGGGGAGAAATCTTTGCTTAGAACGTGTAGTCAATGATGGAACGACTAAGAAAGGAGGATAAGAAAGTGATGTATAACTCATAGTTCTTAGAACATATGTATTCTAGGATGGTATGGCTTATTCCTCATGAGAAAAAGGAGTATCAACATTGAAAACTAATTTGTCTAACGAAAATGTGAATGTGGAAGATAACAATAACGGATTGACATAGAGCTTACCAAGTTTGATTTGAGAGGAAGAAGTGGTTCTATTAGTGGAAGAAGATGTAATATCATTGGAGGGGTTAAATTGGATGATGAGGAATATTGAGAAACATGTGTTTGGAGATGAGGGATCAATAGGATCTACCAGAAAATGCATCCAAAGTCCTAGTGTGGAACTTTTTCAAGAATTACCGTAGAAGATGAAGAAGCAAAAGACGAATCAGAAAAGAGAGTAGCCGATGTCAAAGTCATTTAGACTTAAGATTAGAGCAACTAAAGAGATTGTGATGGCAAAACTTTTATCCTCGATACTCGAACTCGCTTAGAAGTTGGAAACTGTGGTGGTGCCGATGCTAATGGAATTAGGAGAGATGGCTCCGTAATACATCTAGTGGTGGGATCCATATGAGGATGGCTACATGGAGGTAATTCAGATCATGAATAGGGTGGCCACGGGAAGCAAAATCAAACAAAGACAATTACGTAGCTAACGGAAAGTGTGAACCGGCTTGAGAAGGAGAAGCAAGAGAAGAAAAAGTAGGCGAGCCAAAGACATCATATGCCGAGATCTATCTGATCAAGGAAGCAAAGATTGCATTTTTGGAGAAAACAAACAAGAAGCTCAAGATTGAGGTGCACAAATTCAAGCAATGCTTGAATCAAGACAACATCAAGAGAATTGCACGGATGGAGTTCCTTGAAAGGAAATGGTACCTCCTTGTCCGATGCAACGAGGTGGAGTCACAACGATTTGAGAAATTATACAATTTCTCCAATAGTTGTGACTTCAGCTCGTTGCATCAGGCAAATAATGTAATTTCATTTATTTTACATTAATTTTATTTTGCACAAATTTCCAAATGACGGAAACTAAAATGTTCTACTTGTGGACTTATGCAGTTGACAAATATTGAGAAGATAGTTTTTTTTCCAATGATTTGTAGACCATGGTTTCTAAAAGTTGATTGATTTGGATTAAGTTTGGATTAGGCTTAACCAACAATAATTTGAATACATTAATTTTAATTGAACCACGGTCTGTAACGTCAAAATTATCTGTTTTTTTTTCCATTCACTGCTGAATTTCAAAATTTTGAAAGAACCAATACATCTATCACTTCTTAGTTTTCTTGACAATCAAAAGAACCGCTTTTTAGAAATTTGCACTTGCAAAAAAATAAAAAAATCATGCTTATTTTAGATTCCTTCAATATGGCAAAATATTTTCTCCTCTATCATTTTTTTCTTCCATGTGAAAAATGGGAGGTTGTTCACATTATTTGTCTAGTTCGTCACTCTCTTATCAAAATTTTGAAAAAAATTGTATTGGATCATGAGAATAGACTACCTAGTGATGAGCAACATGGGCTTTGAAATTGAAATCCATGTTTCATTTTTTCTAGAATCATGATTGCAAGCAACAACAAACAGTATGTATTATTTCTCAAGCAATTTTATTTTGTGTGACTAGAAAAGTCTTAGAAAAGTTAATAACATGTTATTTGTAAGAAAGCTTTAAGAAAAATGTTAATTGTGTGAACACTAAATGTCAACTCAAAATATATTTCAAATAAATAATACATGTATCACTTCTCTTACTTTGTGTTGGGAGAAGTGAAACATTTGTCATTGTTCTCTTGTTGTGAGAGAATAAACACATGTATTACTTCTTAGTTGTTGTTGTTCATTCATTTTCTCCTTTGTTCCCATGCTCTTTGTGGAGGCTTCACTAGCACTGATGTATGAAACAAATGGAGTGTTTGATTTATAGCAATTGAGGAGCACCCTCATCAAGGATTTAGGAAATGATTTCTCGTACTTCTTTTGATAATCAATCAAAAAAATGGGCCATAAGATCACCAAGGGTTCCATACGATATTCGGGTACAGTTGGCACTATTGAGTTGGATGATTTCATATCATGCAAGTTATGAAATCAAACATTCTTCTTGGTTTCTTCTTTAATGTTGACAATGAATCATAGAGTTTGTATATCGCCTTTAATTTCTCAATATGATTTGACAATATATATTTTTTGTTAAAAATGTGGACAGAAAAAATCTCAAACCCCCATTGATACATGCATGATTTATCTAAAAAGTAACTGAGAATTTAAACATCTCCTTTCTTGCAAGTAGCGTCTACATGAATATCGCTCTTGATTAAATATTTATTCATCTTTCCATCACCTATTGTCCTCTAAACATGAATTTTGTGAACCTCATGGTTGCTTACATTTGTTGGTTGGTGACACTTGACACATTTATATCATGTGTAGCAAAACTTAAATGCCATCATACACAAGATCTCAATGACTTGTTGGAAAATATATCATATCGGAAGCAGTGATGATTGTTTGATCCACAACATATAATGTAATATCTAGTAAAATGATAAAAGTAAAAAAAAAAAAAGAAGATAGAAGTAAGAAGTATAATGTGTATTCCAATGGGAAGCATTGTTTCCATCCCAACCTTCTAGTTTTGACAATCAATAAAATCTTTGTCTTTGAGAGTTATTCATCTTTTTCTAAAGAGGGTTTTGCATTCGTGCAAAAGAGGTTGTCTTCCACATTTCTTTTACAAGTTTATGGTCACTATTAGCTTGGTTACATGCATGTTTTTAACTTTTATTACCAATCTCGGTTAGTCATATTTAGTTTAGTGATATTATGTATTTGTCACTAAATCATTAAATGATAAAATAATGATGCACATGATCAAAAAAGCAAAAGGTAACTTTGACTATCATGCATTGGTGAAATAGATTAATGTGCTTAGTGTCTTTTAGAGATTGACTAGGATAAGAAAGTGATGCATGTGACCTATGCATTATAGTCATGTGACATTTGACTAACATGGATCTGAACTCTTTATTATTATCTAGTATATAAAGCAAGGAGAGGTCTTGAAAAGCCATCTCATCTTGAGAATACCTTACAACATCATTACCCTTTGTGTTACAATTGCCAATGAAAGATGTATGATATGTCCAAACAATCTTGATTAGCCATAGTTAATTGAGTCAATTGTAGATTTATCTTTAAATCACTAAAATACAAAATAGTATTACACCTGATCCCAAAAGATAAAATTGACTTTAAGGTTGCATAAATACAAAAATAGTTATGTACAATGCATTAGTAGAATATCCTAATGTGGTAGATGTCTTTTCATAATTGATATTAAACTCTAGATTTTTGATGTGTGATAGCTTTATTACATGATATTAAATAAGTCATTTGAATTATCAAAATAGTCGTGTATATTTTTCAAAATAAAAAATCCACTTTGGCTTGCATGGACAGAAAACGAGTTGGCTAACAAGCCTTGATAATATATAAAATTGTGAAAATTTCCTTTCAAAATATAGTTAGTTTTAAATCTTGAATCATGCATAAATTGGCAACAATCTAACAAACAAAAATTTTAATATTTTGGTGCGGGTGCATGGCTATGAAGATCATATGAAATTATGTCACCATGACCTTGTGAATCATGGATCATGGGTAACACAAGGCTCAACGGATCCGAGCATAAGTTATGGTTGGTTGGAATACCTTGTATATTTTATTAAAATGCTCATTAGTTGAGTATATATTTGAAAAAATATTTTTTTTTGATAAAATCCATGGAAAAATATATGAATTGTATTGAAATACAAAAATAATATATTTTTATCAATTTATATGAATATTCACAGCCACAATACTTTATTTATGAATTTTAAAATGATGATTTAAAGATTTCATGAATTGTTTCATTTGAGATCATACTACCATCCATTTGCTTGTATGACTTTTGTGAAACAGCTGAAAAATCACAATGTGAATCAAAAGTTAGAAAAGAATATAAAGGTCATGTGGAAGTGTGTCATCATCACATGAAATATTTACAGTTGTGAATCATGGATCATGAGCAATAACAACAACTCTTTATTTATGAAATTTTAAATAATGAATTAAATATATCATGGATTGTTTCATTCAAGATAGTACGTGGGGACCTAATGTGGGATAAATTTTTTTGTGATAAATGAACCTGATGTACTACCCAAATGATTGTACATAGTTTAAGTACATAAATTTACAAATTTTGATTTTAAAAAAAATATTAATTCTTTCAACGTTTAGAATTATACATGAGACAATATCAACACGTTTTGCTCTCGATGCAAGATTAGAAATTATCAATCTCACCTATATACATGTCAGAAATACCTTACATGCAAAAAATGATTTTTACACTTTTAAAAGCGTTCTCATTCTTTTATTTCTATATTATTATAGTTATGAATTTTTACTCCAATATATGTCTTCAACTCTTCACTTGTTTCATAGCTTTTGGATATAATTTAAATTCACTTAACGTAAAAAAAATCAAAAAATTATGACTTTAAATATATAATATAAATATTTAAAAAATTATAATTCATAAAAATATTTATATTAAAAAAATAACTTAAAAAGTTGAATAACGATTAAAAAAATATCAAAATGCATGTTTTTATTTGTATGTATCATAATATTTTTTTTGGTGACAAGTGAATCTAGTGCACTATTTAGATGGTTGTACATAATTCAGTATGATTAGTTTCATATTTTTTTTAAATTCTTTGAAAATTTAAAATTTTCACTAAAAAATTGATTTTTTCCTTAAAAAAATACAAAAATACAAGACATTGTAGATTATTTGGAAATCATGTTATCATATTTCATGAAATAAAATGTTTTAAATATGTATATCCATGTATTATTTTTCAAATTAAATCAAAATACAAGTAATTTACAGTGATTTTTTTTAAAAAAATTTTTTTATCAACAACGATAAAATAAAATAAATTTGAACATTAATGATCAATACTTATATATTACATGAAATTTTTAAACTCAATATTTTATGTTGTTGATGCCAATCTGAAATTATCTATGTCACCTATATGCACATGTAAAAAACCATAAACAAGTAGAAAATAGTTTAAATATTTTAAATACTGTTATTTTTATTTTTATTATTATAGCCATGAATTTTTACTCCAAAACATATATTGAACTCTTCTTCCAAATATATTTTATGTCAACAAAATTCAAAATTTTCCGTTTAAAATAAAAATACAACAAGAATGTATAATTAAAAAAATAAATCTATAAAAATCTCTTGTGAAATTTTTCACTATTTTACTTCTAAATAATACAAATATCAGAAAAAAATTTTCAAAAACCATCATTCAAAAATCATCTTTTTCATCCACTAATCTCATAAATATACAATAAACCATTAAATGGAATTTTTAATTACATACAGTTTATTACATACATTATACAAAAGGGTAAGATCTAATTTTCCATAAATGACTCATTTTTGCATTTCAAAATAATTTCTGCCATTTTTTTATATCAAGGTCACTTGCAGGGCATGTAATTAAGATTTCAAGAATTTCGATAATATATATAATCAGTTTAATTAATATTTATGAATAATTAATATATTTTAATTAAAAAAAGTAAAAAAATTTGAGTCAATTAATTATATATTATTTTAATATTTTAATCAAATATAGGCTTCAAATAATAGAAAAATTATGTTGAGCAATCAAAATACATAAAAAAAAACTCTTAATTGATTCTTTAATAAAAAATCATTAATTTTTTTTGCAAATCATATGTCTTGAGGTTGAAGATCCCTTCACTAATTTCCACATTGTTTTCCATCAAAACAAGCTAAAATTATATCCAAAAAATATGTTTGTTTAAGTAAACATCATATTTTGATTTTTTTTGAAAATTTTTTCCCCTCATATTGTTTAAATTTTACTTCAAAAAATAAAAAATATTTATTTTAAATTTTTAAATTTTTTGATTTCATACAATATATGATCTCAAAATAATATCATAAATTTCAACATAATATCATAAATCTCAAAAAAATGCTAAAAATTTTGAAATATGTGAGTTATATTTTTGAAACATTTTTTTTCATGAAAAGTGATTATAAAGGTATAATTAAACTTAATTATCCATTAATTATTTTTTCAAATTTTAAACCTTTTATTTATTTTTATTTCATAAATATTTTTATAATTTTTTGCTTTTCCTAAATTCATTCTTTATTTAAAATCAAATCTGACTATTGGATTTTTGTATTTATGTCCACATGTCAAAAAATACAATAAAGGTTTGTCGAGAAGATTTCAATTTAATGCTTATCTTTAAAAACTAAGATTTTTACGTCTTTGAGAACTTTTAATCATCTAAAATGATTTAAATGTTTTTCAATTTAGTGGGATTATTGATTGGTAGCATATAATTTGTGAAACACATCTTGCACAACCTGAAATTTTTCTGAGCTTCCATTTTATCTCAAAATCTAGATAGTCTTGCAAATATAATTCTTTGCACATGATGTTAACGTGTTGTGGTTGCCAAGGGATAATTGTCAAAACCGTTAATTAGGTAGATTATTTCATTCTTGAAAATTGATAAACTCTGCATTGAATATTTTTGGCTTCCACAAGTCAAGCTCATGCAACAGCTGAGTCAGAATACTATTTCTTAGAGATTGTTCATGCACTCATGTGATTTCAAAAGATTTTTCCTACGATCTTCAGGAGTCATGACATTTGTTTTACTCTACATTTTTCCCAAGTTTACCATAAACTAACACATGGTGCAATTTCGCATGAGTTTCCACATGGAACATCTCTCATAACTCTTGCTCCCCGACTTGCACCCTCCATTCAAAATTCCCAACTTCTCCCAACTCATGACTCTTGTGTTATCAAACTTGCACTTTTGGCTCTGCGGTTTCGAATCTCTTCACAAACCTTTGCAAACTCACTAGGGTTCAAAATTGGTTTGGAAAATTTAAATGTGCGAGATTTGGTTCCTCATTTTGCAAATTTTCTAGTCATTCTAGATTGTAATTTGGCACCTTGTGCAAACGTAGACAGCATTGTCATTACATATTTTGATTTTTGCTTTCGAATTTCTGAGAGCTTCAAAAGCTTTTGTTCTCTTTGACTTCTCTATGATTGCTTGACTTTCTTGATCTCTAATTTTGCCAGCATATTGCAAGTTGCACAAAGCCAAAAAGCAAGAAACAATTGCACAGTGCCACAGTAAGGGAAATCAAGTTTCAAACCTAGAAAGAAGTGGAACCTGTTTCGTAAATTCTGCAGCACGTTAAGCACTTTAATCTCGGATAGACCTCTCGTCAACAATCCACATGGTGACAAAGGAGATAACCTCATGTTAGTAAAATTCACAAATTTTAGCACATTTCATTTCCTCATTACATTGTCTCTCGCGCCTTCTGCTTGCTTTGCAGATGATCACAAGTATTACGTCCCTGTTAAACGAAAGACCGGTAAATGACAAAATTATGTGCTTCGCCTCTATTTGAAAATACTTGGGAGAGGCAGGATTCGAACCTGCGTGGAAACCTTCAGCAGATTTGCAGTCACGGTTTTAACCACTCGGCCACGTGCCACGGGACCGAAACTCTCGGCTCTCCAACAAATCCAATTTGGTTGGAGAGTCATAGAATTACTGTCTGAGCAGAGATGCTCTTCGAAGACATGTGGGGGTAGTTCGGATTCTTTCATGGAGATGAGAACAGTTTGGGAGATCATTTGGTGGACACAGGACGAGGCAAACTCGTTGAAAGAATGCTTCGTTCTTCCCCTGTGACCATTCAGACAGTTTTCTGCTTTATTTCCGTTCGATGACAGTGATCGGGCAAATGAGCCAAATTTCACAACAGCACTTTGCCCTCTGTTGGTGTCTGGTCCCTGCCTGGACAATTGGATGTGATCATTGCTCGCACAAAATTTCCTCGAGTACACCCTAGCAAAGAATGAAATTGAGAAATTCGAACGGAAAGGATCAACATTGAGATCTGAGTTTCATATCGTGCAATTTCCTTTTTCTCCACGAAAGCTTTGAAAGCTGAATCAGTTCAAACTTAAGGACAACAATACATATTATTATTATCGATTAGGAAACTGCCCTTTAGAACCAACTGATAAGTCTGAAATTGTCGTGATGAGATCTTCAAATTCTAAACATCCAATCAAGTAATCAACTTAGTTTCAGCTATCAGTACAATCTACTTCGTCTGGTCTTCACCTCGTCTGAACAAGCTTGCTGATCTTGTTACAAAAGCATGATAACAAAGGAAAATCATCTTAGCCTGATGAGAGCACGCTAAAATCATGTAGTAATATACCAAGTTCACAGATGTTGTTCAGATTCATTTTGACAAATGTTCGATATTCTTAACTGAAGTCAAGTAAATAGACGTAGCTGGACTGTATACTAGATTTTTAACCATGTTGTTGATATTAAACAAAGTTTTATTCCAAGTAATTCTAATCCCTCAATTACGCTCAATGACTTATGAACGAACACAATGAGTCGTTGATTGCAGCTCTTGTAGAGGTGCACATATGAATGTGGAATAAAATCTCACCTTGTTTAGCATGACTGTCCAAGTTACATTTTCGCTGCAAGGTGGCGTGGTCAAACATCCAGAGTAAACAAACAAACATCAAGTATAGAATATTTAGTTTGTATTGAAAATCTAAACATAACGTAAGGAATAATTTCGCATTACATTCAATGAACAGCGCTCTGAACATAGCCACATTGAGTGCTACAACACCGAACGAGAAACTATAAGACAAGTAAAGTTTCATACACAGACTAGATCAGCTAGTTTTGCACGGACATCTAGCATCTGGGCGGTGTAGCGGCTGCCTGTAACCCGAGCGGGAGTAGGAGAGATGGGAGCTGGAGCTCTTGTAGAGGAACGTTGGGACCATGTTGAAGGCACGTCCACTTGAAGCGTGGAGTCTCTGATCTGGGCTCTTCCGCGGAAGCGAGAAGGGTCTGGGGAGATAATGTGGAAGGCACAGCGTGAGGCGGGTGACCGAGCAGCGATAACTTCACGCTCGGCGCAGTCGAGGGACAGCGTGCTTGAATGCTTGTCAATGATCATCCTCCATGAGCAGCTTCCTCCGACCTCTCTCTGCCTCATCTTTTGGGTCCATAATGAATACTAAGTCTTAAAAACCTGCAGATCTGATGAGAAGATTGTTTGGTGAGACTTGGGTTTGAGCATTGCTGATTGATGATGCTGGAGCCTGATGTTACTTCTGGAGCAGAAGTTCTCTCAAGGACATGTGGGAGCGGTTCCGAGTCTTTCATGGAGATGAGAAGAAGCTCGGAAGATGATTTGATGGACATAGCATGATCCAAACCTGACGAATGGCAGCTTGAATGTTGCCCTATGATTATTCAAACACTTATCTCGTGACACTTTATATGGGCCAAATTTCACAACTGTTACAGCTCTCAGCACTCTACTGTTGTCTGATCCATGGACTCGTGGATGTGATCATGGGTGATCACTGGTGGCAAGGTTTCGCTGAGAGCACTCTTGCAAAGAATGAAACTAACGTTGCTGGATTTATCACGAATACGAACAGAGATGACCTATCTAGCGATAGGAGTTCATTTTAAAGTGCAATTTCTTCTTCCTTTTTCTTACAAAATCTTACAAATTTATTTCCAACTCGATGACATTGTAAGGGAAGACAAATAATATCTCTCGGTCTCAAGAAGCCTTGTTCAGCTATTAGTTTGTGCTGTATTTGATCCACGGAAAGGCATTAACTATATGGATAGATCTAAACACAATCTACGAATAAGAATATGCAGTACAACTTATGAACAGCTCTCTGAACATTGCCACATTGACGTACAATACTGACAGATAAACTATAAGGCACGTAAGGTTTCATACAGAGACAATAAGAGATGCTTTTGCTTGCACATCTAACATCTGGGCGGCATAGCGGCTGCCTGTAACCCGAGCGGGAGTAGGAGAGATGGAAGCTGGGGCTCTTGCAGAGGACCGCAGGGATCATGTTGAAGGCACGTCCACTTGAAGCGTGGAGTCTCTGATCTGGGCTCTTCCGCGGAAGCGAGTAAGGTCTGGGGAGATAATGTGGAAGGCACAGCGTGAGGCGGGTGACCGAGCAGCGATAACTTCTCGCTCTGCGCAGTCAAGGGACAGCATGCTTGAATGCTTGCCAGCGATCATCCCATGTGAGCAGCTTCCTGCGACCTCTCTCTGAACTCTTTTTATTCGCGGTCGATTATGAGTTTACGGAAACCTGCTATATTTATGTTTGAAGACTATATGGTGAGATTTGGCTTTGAAGATTGCTGGAATTCATGATGGTCTAGCGTCGACAATCGGAGGCATAGATTTACTGTCTGAGCAGAGATGTTCGCCAGGGACATGTGGAATTCGTTTGGACTCTTCTATGGAGACGAGAAGAGTCTTGGGAAATGTTTTGCTGGGACAGAACAAGAGACTACTCCATGAAAGCCTGTGGATCAAGTACAGCCAGCCCATCGAGAGGATCCCTGCGAAGATTGTGATAAACATTGCCAGGTTTATCACGAATATATACATCGGGGACCAGAATCGCGATTAGAGTTCAATAAAGCGCAGTTTGTTTTCTTCTTTGTCCACGAAAAATTTGAGATTTGTTTTAACCCAATGTCAAGGACAACAACACTGGCCATTTGTACCTTCATGATTCCAAAATCTTGATCAACTTTTATTCTGGGCTCTACTTGATCCACGGGAAGGCAGAATTTTACGACCTTAACACTTTCTACGAGAAAACGTTTTCCAGTACGATTAATGAACAGCGATTCGAACAAGGCCACAGAGACGTGCTACAGCAGCATATGAAAAAATTTAAGACAAGTATATTTTCATACACAGACTACACGAGCTGCTTTTGAGTGGACACCGGACATGAGGGTTGTGTAGCGGCTGCCTTTAATCCGAGCGGGAGTAAGGTAGTGGGAGTGGGATCTCTTACGGAGGACCGGTGGGATCCTGTTGAAGGCACGTCCACTTGAGGAGTGGAGTCTCTGATCGGGGCTCCTCCGCGGAAGCATGAAGAGTCTGTGGAGATCATGAGGATGGCACCGCGTGAGGCGGGCGACTGAGTAGCGAACATTTCCCGCTCTGCGCCAGCGACCATCCCAAGTGAACAGCTTCCTGCAACCTTTTCTGACCTCTTTTTGCTTGGGGTAGAGTATGAGTTTACAGAAACCTGCAAACTGTGTGAGTAAGGTTAATATGGTTTGTTGTCAATTAATCTCATAGACAAGCCATATTAGTAACCCGGAATTGGACTAAAAGTAAATAGAAATTTACTTTTAGTTACTAATATGGTTACCTTTGTAGCTAAGAGTCTCCAACCACCATGGCTGAAGGGTTAGCCTGAGAGGTGTATTTATTGAAGTTTTGTTAGTAAAGCAATGAGGTCAGAGTGTTCACTTTACCAGTTATCATTTCAGGTATTGATCACACGTTGAGTGCTGAGAAGTGGGGGTGGAGTTAGCACTCTATTTGAAGTTCGGGTTGGTCTCAATTCAGGAGTGGAGAGTGCTATCTAGAGTTTGATCTCATTGTTGCTTCTCAAAGCTCACCTCAGGGTAAGGGAGAATGGTAGCAACTCATAGCCCACCTCAGGGTAAGGGAGAATGGTAGCAAGCTATGGCTACTCCAGGAGAGTCAATAGAGAGGTCATGCACTGATGGTGATACATCTAGGAGAACTCCTAATGAAATACTGTAACATAGTTCAGAATATCAAAAGGTTATGGGCCCATAATGGGCTGGTGAGCTTGATAGGATGATGAAGCTTAACACTATGAATTACAAAGAATGAGCACTTGAGGTTGAGGTGGTTTTGAGGCTCTATGGCTACCCGAAGTTTTGTCAAGAACTTGAAGACATTGAGTAGTGTTTTGAAGATGAGATGTGTACATTACATCACATGGTGACCAAGAGGTTGTTGAGGAAGACTCTTGGATCAGTTCAACAAGGACCTGGTGGCAGATATCCCATATGTTTGGGACATTTGGGCCAAACTAAGATTGGTATCTTTGCTGATGCTAGACTAAGATGGGAAGAGATGATTACTTTGAAGCTTGAAGATGAAGATGTTGGCAATGTGATTGCACATATGGCCAAGTTGAATTGATGTTTTTCTAGGATTGGTGACTCATGGACAATCATTCACCCTCATTTCAAGGTTGCACATTTGTTGAGTAGTTTACCTGAGAAGTTTGAGCCCCTTATGCTCTCATTTGATGCTCTTCGTGAAGAGCAACTGACTTGGGATTACACCTATAACAAGGTGGTCACCTTTACTACAAGGTTTGAGAGGGAAGACAAGGAAGCACCTATGACTTCTATTCACTAAAAGAAGATATATAGAGGGAGTGGGTCATGAAGGGTCAAAGAATCTCGAAATTGTTACACATGTGGTGATAGAGGGCATTTGAGCTTTCATTGTCCAAAGTGGAAGAACAAGAAGAAGAAAGGTGGCTACAACTCTTCCAAGTTTGAGGAGAAGGACAAATCTCAAGAACATAGGAAGGATGGGAAGAATAAAGAGAGTGCAGTTCTAGCTAAGGAATCCTCATACAATGACACTTACTACGTTGCATGACAATTGAGAAGAGAGGAGGGAAGTTAAGATATCATAGTAGTTCTCATATGAGCTATGAGAGTCATCAATTCAGGAACATGAAGGATGTGTTGAGCAATGTAGAGAGTGGAAATGGTGCTGAATCTCAAATTCTTGGGATAGGAGCAATTTCTTTGCTATGTGTTGGAGGAGTGATCAGAGACAAACAACATATTATGGTGTTGCAGAAAGTTAGGTATGTACCTATTTTGTTAGAAACCTGATGCTAGTGAGCAGGCTCACTCAAGTTAGTTTTGATGTGCATTTTAGAGGAGAGTCTTGCACTATAGAGAGGGATGGACAAGTTGTTTGCAATGGAGTTGTTGATGGTAACCTAGAGGTGAAGCACAAAAAATCTGAGAAATCTTATCTCTTAGATGAAAAGTCATTGGAGTTGTGGCATAGAAGGTTGGGTCATCTTTCGGAGTCTAACATGAGATTCTTAACGCGAATGGTGGGAGGACTTACGCTACCAAAAGGATCACTTGTATTATGTGGTGTTTGTGCTCAAGGGAAGTCACACAAGGCATCTTTCCCCAAGAAATCATTGCACATATCTGAGTAGCTATTGGATCTCATACATTCATTCGGATTTGTGTGACCAGCTCAAGGGTTAACTTGAGAGGTGTATATATTGATGTTTTGTTAATAAAGCAATTAGGTCACAATGTTCACCTTGTCATTGATCATTTCTTTATTTATTGATCACACCTTGAGTGATGAGAGTTGTATATATTGATATTTTTTTAATAAAGCAATCAGGTCACAATGTATTGATCACACCTTGAGTGATGAGAAGAGGAGGTAGAGTTAGCATTCTCGCGGAATTTGGAGTTGGTATCAATTCAAGAATGGGGAGTGGTATCTAGAGTTTGATGTTATTCTCATAGCCCACGGAAGTGTAATGGAGAGTGGTAGCAAGCTATGGTTTCTCCACAAGAGTCAATAGAGAGGTCGGGCACTGCGGGTGATACATCTAGGAGACATCCCAATGAAATGGATTTCAGAATATCAAAATGGTGAGATTCGGGTTTGAAAATTGCATGATGGTCTAGCCTTGACTATCGGAGGCATCGAATTACTGTCTGAGCAGAGATGCTGTTCTTCGAGGACATGTTGGGGCAGTTCGGATTCTTTCATGGAGATGAGAACAGTTTGGGAGATCATTTGGTGGACACAGCACGAGGCAAACTCGTTGAAAGACTGCTTCGTTCTTCCCCTGTGACCATTCAGACAGTTTTCTGCTTTATTTCCGTTCGATGACAGTGATCGGGCAAATGAGCCGAATTTCACAACAGCACTTTGCACTCTGTTGGTGTCTGGTCCCGGCCTGGACAATTGGATGTGATCATTGCTCGCACAAAATTTCCTCGAGTACACCCTAGCAAAGAATGAAATTGAAAAATACGAACGGAAAGGATCAACATCGAGATCTGAGTTTCATATCGTGCAACTTCCTTTCTCTCCACGAAAGCTTTGGAATCAATTCAAACTTAAGGACAACAATATGGGAAAAAACTGTATCTGCAGAAACAAGGCCTCATTCGCTATCAATTTGAGCTGTACCATATCCACGGGAACGCAGTAACTTGTACTGATAGACCTCAAGAGTGTCTGCAATAGAAAATCCGCAATACAATCAATGAACAGCGCTGTCAACATGCCCACATCGACGTGCTACAAAACCAAAACGAGAAACCGTCAGACAAGTGAGGGTTTATATCCTGACTACATGATGTGCGTTTGCATGCCTTGCAATATCTGGGTGGCGTCGCGGCTTCCTGTAACCCAAGCGGGAGTGAGAAAGATGGAAGTCGGAGCTCTTACAGAGGACCGGTGGGATCATGTTGACGGCACGTCCACCTGAAGCCTGGAGTCTCTGATCTGGGCTCCTCCGCGGAAGCGAGAGGAGTCTGGGGAGATGATGTGGAAGGCACAGCGTGAGGCGGGTGACCGAGCAGCGAACACTTCCCGCTCTGCGCAGTCAAGCGACAGCGTGCTTGAATGCTTGCCAGCGATCATCCCACTTCAGCAGCTTCCTGCGACCTCTCTCTGACCTGTGACTTTGCCTTGGGAGCGATACTGAAAACGTTCAAAGCTGCAACTGTGCGTGAGTATTATTTGATGAGTGGAGTCTTCCAAGAAGAGTCTCGGGAGATGATTTGGTGGAACTGCATGAGGCAAATTGGATGAGATTTTTCCTAGGACCATTCAAACAGTTTTTCTCATTTTCCAATTTTATTTTTTCTTTCTTTTCGGCTCGATGAGAGTGAAATAATATATGAGACAAATTTCACAACATCAATCTGCACTCAGTTGGCGTCTGATCCGTCGACTACTGAATTTGATCAATGATCGGTAAGTTTCATCGGAAGCACAGCTGCAAAGATTGATAAGAACATAGCTGGATTTATCACGGATACTAATAGATGGAAGAACAATAAAATCGCGATATGTGTTCAATATCGTGCAATTTGTATCCATGTCTTTCCCACGAAAACTTGGAACTTGTTTTAAGTCTTCTGTACACGACAACAATTCGGAATCATTTGTTCTTGTTCTGGGTTCAATAAGACTTCATCAGCGACTGTTTTTACACTGCACTTGATCCACGGGAAGGCAATTAGATCATATAGATCGAAACACGATCTACGGAATAAACTTTGTGATACAATCAGTGAACAGCGCTCTGAACATATCACCCACAACGACGTGCTAGAACACCGAACGAGAAACTATAAGACAAGTAAACTTTCACATATAGACTACAACAGCAGCTTGTGCAGGGCACTTAACATCTGGGCGATGTAGTTAGGCTGCCTGTAATCCGAGCGGGAGTAAGAGAGATGGAAGCTGGAGCACTCACAGAGGACCGGTGGAATCATATTGAAGGCACGTCCACTTGAAGCGTGGAGTCTCCATTTGGGTTGTTCTGCGAAAGCGGAAGGGCTTTGGGAGATGATGTGGGAGGCACAGCGTGGGGCGGGCAACCGAGCAGCGATCACTCCTCTCTCTGCGCAGTCAAGGGACAGCGTGCTTGAATGCTTGCCAGCGACCATCCCATGTGAGCAGCTTCCTGCGACCCCTCTCTGATTTAGTAAAAAATTCTTCCGGTCAATTTTGACTTGTTAATAACCCGCTGATGTGCATGAAGTTAGTGAGATTTCGCCTTGAAATTGCTGCAGAATATGATGATCAAGCCTCCACTGTTTGCTGCAGAAATTCTTTCATTGACAGGTAATATTGCTATAGTTTGGATTCGTTCATGAACGTGAGAAGACTTTTGGGAGATGGTGTGGTGAACAAAGCATGAGGCAAAATTGATGAAAGCCAGCTGGAATGTTCCATGAAGACCATTCAAACAATTTTGTTTTATACTGTTTCGTCGTACGCGGAAGATTGCGAACTGCTGTGAAAGTCTGAAAAATCGCTGGTCCGATAGAAGTTTCAAGAAGGTCTCTCCAATAATTCTTGAAAGAAGCGCAATGAATCCACATTTCTTGTTCCGCCTAATCCATAAAACAAGATGAGCTTTAACACGTGATATTCCGCGAAGGTGCTATAGCCTCTATGCCATTTGAAGCAACTTCAATTGACCTTGTTTGTTCGCTTAGATTTGTCTTGTTATCTTGTTAGAACGGAAATGTTTTATCTCGGGTGTACAGAACAACGATGCATGTCAGATTCGTATCTTTCATCCTCAACAAATCTTGATCAGTCATTCATTTGGTTTGATCCTGAAGATACATTTAAACACAAAATGAAAAACCAAAACTGGAAAAAACAATTTATGAACAGATCTTTGACTACAGGCGCATTGATTTGCTACAACACTGAGAAGAAAAACTATAAAAAAAGCAAGTAAGTTCCATACTCAGACTACGTAACTTACTTTGTCTATGCATACACTTCATCTGGGCTGTGTAGCAGCTGACTGCAACCCAAGCTGGATCATGAGAGCTACGATTGTGAGAGTTCTTACAGAGATCTGGTGGTATTATGATGAAGGCCCGTCCGTCCACTTGAAGCGTGGAGTCTCCATCTGGGCTTTCCTCGGAAGTGAGAGGAGAGTCTGGGGAGATTATTGGGAAGGCACGGCGTGAGGAAGGTGACCGAGCAGAGATCACTTCTCGCTCTGCGCAGTCACGGGACAGCAAGCCTGAATGCTTGTCAGCGATCATCCCATGTGACCGACTTCCTTCAACCACTCTCTGCCCCGTTTTCTTCGGGTCCACTACAACCCAAAATGCTTCGATGCTTCCGTGGCTCGAATGAAGAATCCTCCGTACAGCATAACACAAAATGATGACGATGGGAGTAATTTTGAGATTTTAATAAGGACTCCTTGGAGGTGAGAAGAGCCTTGGGAGTTAAAAGACTTCGTATGTGGGGGCACCCCAATAGGCATAGCAGCCCACTAAATGAAGAGTCGCTTCACTGCTTCCTTGAGCATTTGCTCGTCACATCTCCGTTCAGGCAATGAAAGTGGGATTTGTCTAAGCCACGATCCAGTCTGTTGGATTAATGTGGACGATGTGATATTTAAAATAAGAATCTGGTGATTCCAGGAAAAAATCACGTGGCTGTATCCTACAAAGATGTGGATGGGCCTCTGATGTAAAAAATTGACGAGTTAACAGAACTCTGCTTTGAACCTATAACCTGATTATTAATAATCATACTTCAAATTTCCTCCGTTTTCTCCTTGATTCAAGCTCGAAAGTAAAGTCAAGTTTCCAACTAATATCTAGGATCACGGAAGATTACAAGGTGGAGTGTACTAATTTACTCCATCCACAACTCAGTGCGGCTTAGCAACTATTCTTTGCCTCTTGTGATTCGCCTTCTTCGGTCTGAATTCCTGCAGGTCAACGGATAAACATATCCGAACTTTTGAGTTCTAGAACAAAAATTGCCAACGAAAATGTTCGGTAAAATGCAAAACATAAATGGTTCGACAGTAATAATGGTACAGTTAGAAGAAGTTAAGAAGTTCTGTGAGCATACGTGGATTGGTGGCGGCTCCATTGTTCTTCGAACAACATAAACATCTACTGTAAGCCCCTGTGGTGGATAAGAGAGAATATTAACTCCTAATTAAAGTACGATCCACCTGAGTCTCCTGGTGACGAACACTAGCAACAAACTTATCACATATGTGCAGCAAAAGAAGTACCTTCATTCTATTTTATTCTCAGAGATACAAGAGACATAAATTATTAAGATATGGAGAAGATAGTTTTAGAATAAAGCACGTACCTCCATCTCAACCAAGATGTGTTGGAGCATTTCTAAAAAGGTTTTCTGACTGACCTCCACTTCTTGACGCATGGTCTTGCTCTGGGCCATCAACACAGCAATCCCTGCAAAGGCGACTCGTGACTGTGAAAACAATAACATTTCATGGACAAAGAAAATGAATGAGCTGAACAAACAAATCACACCGAAGTTTTAAATCTAAATCCTGGGGATCCTTAGATCCCCAGGATTTATATCAATATATAGATGACTGTGAAATGTACTTGGAGGAAGAACAGAAAACCAATAAACCGAAGGCCAATGAGATTATTGTTTTAGCTCAATAGTTGTCATAAAAATCCATTACTCATTACAGTATTGGACCGTCAAGTTGAAAAAAAATACAGGAATCAAAGTTGAATATAACATATTATATGAAAAACGTATCATGGATTTCTTAGTACCTGTTCCTGGCTGGAGAATTCGCACAACCTGCAGAAAGGTGAGTGACTGAGTTAGATTATGAATCATTATCATAGAAAATTTAGTGAGTGGTACAAGCTAAGTTGTCTAAGTTGACTTATTGGGCTAAGATAATTCAATACACCAGAATCTCTGAAACTGATCATTTGAGGCCAAAGGTTGATTCAAGATAGTCGATTGTTCTACATAATAAAGAAAGAAAGAAAGTTCACCTCTTTTACGACCTTCGGACACAACCATTCTCGGACTTTATAATTTCCTGCGTTTGGTGATCAATATGTTTGTTGTGAGAAGGCTAGACAATACATCCACTACTTCTAGACGTTTGATGATGAACAAGAAAAAAGAAAGGGGAGTAACAAAACTGAGAAAAACATTGCAGAGCAGGAAGACAAAAAGACAAGCTTTCTCAATATTCGGAACTGCTATAAATAAAAATATATATAAATATTACAAGAATTACCACAACGATTTCCAAATGGCATATCACACACTACACGATCTATCGTGCCACTCCGTAGGGGGAGATTTGCTGCATCCCAGTTTAAAACATCACATGCTCCTCCTCCGCCTCGTCCTGCAAAATGGACTGAGTTAGACTCTCCTCTTTCGAGTATATATTTCATGATTTGCTGCAACATAAATTCTTATATAGCAAGAATGTTTCAAACTAAATTTGTGACGGAAATGTACGAAAAAGACTGAATCCAAGTCCCATACCCCCAACATTTATTGCAGCAGCGTCTACCGCCTTAGGATTGTTGTCTGCTCCGATCGACATAATTTGTCCCCCAAGGCAATCTGCTGCTTCGAGAGGTATAGTTCCGCAGCCACACCTGCAGTGATAAAGACACAACATGTCTGATCGTTATTCTATTATGTTGTATTTTCGTAGGAAAGGCATTGAAAAAATCACTGAATATGTGAACGGAATGTTGCTAAATGCCGAATCACTCCAAATTTCTCATAGAACAAGCATTCCTCATTAGCAGTGAATGGGTTACGTGATTTATACATTGGGTCAAGGACAATGTGACCAGGTTTGATTTGTGCAAGTTGAAGCAGTGCGTATGATGTACTGGAAAGAAGACAATCAGCAGCAACCGTCAGCAGTACAAGAAGTAACGAAAGCTACTTTTTTGAAGTAAGAGAGCCCCATCGATCTTTCTTGAGCGCAAATCGGAACCAAAAGCGTTTACTCATTACTTAGAATAAAAACCTCGATGCTGAGGGCACTTTCTCAAGTTTGAAGAGTATGCTTCACACATGAAGCAAGAAATATACCAGCCTGATTGGGAGGGGAATTAATGAAGAAAACATGCTTCAAATACATCTTACAACAGCAGACCTTGGCTTTAATGAAGTTCCCACCAAAGCTTTCCGATACTGTCTTCGAGAATGAAGCTGCATGATTGTCCACGTCCACAAACAAATATTTCAAAAGTGCCTTATTCGACAACCTCCGCCAATCAAACTAAACACGAAATTCTTTCAATGACTACATCTACGTCCAAATCTGCGGATTTCAAATTAGCAACCGTATAGTTGACTCCTGGAAAGCTCGATGTAAAGACTTAGAAATATGGCCACCATAGGCTCAAAAGCAGGTGTGTCTGTATCTAGTAACTGGAGGTTTAATTTAAGAAGTGTGCCTCTCATTCTCCTAATTATAAGGATTATTTTTATAATCATCTGCATGCTTCCCGTCAAATTTAAAAGGTCAATGCATAAATTTGAGCTTTCAGATCACCTGCGCCTCGGAACGACTGGGTCTCAGTAACTTCACTTCAGTGTCTTTGGGCACCTCAGAAAAAAGAGGAGCCTCCAGCAAGTTCTCCGTTGTATACTTTTGCTCACCTACATTATTCTCACATATCCTCTCGATCGTTTTATTTCCACTACCACAGCACAGAACAAAGCATCGCTGTTCAAGTAGGAAGTGAGCTTCACATGGTGTCACAAAACTCAGATAGCAGGAACAGCAGGCAGGTTGGTGAGATAGTTTTGCATCACAAAACCGTAACGGTATTTGAACAAAGTTGAACCAGGATAAGTAAACGTACCTGTAAATAAGTGCAACGACAAGGAGGAGTTCCATGTCTCTTATCCAAGCCAACACCTCCACTGTTCAAGATACGATAGACGTTACGAAAAACTGTTCTAAGGACCTATGCTGGTTACATTAACATTGGAGGTTTCGACCGTGTTTCTTGAAAAATGTCAGCTGCTGTAATTATAAAACCATAATGGAATTTTCCATGGCATTTAATAAGAGAATCGGTCCAAAGCTCTTGAACTGTTGGACAAATTTACCATCGTACACTCTCATGCTTGCTTTCCACCCTAGTAGCTCGTTAACGCCATCGCCAATAGCAGCTGCAATCATCCCATAGACGGCGATAAGGATGAGGACTGACGTAACTGAACTAGTAGCATTCATCGTCCGCAATTCTAGAAGACCAGCAACTGATGAAAAATCACGAGTTGCACTTAATTTCAGTCATTGAATGCTTCACAACTAAAATATACATAATACGTTGCTGCTTTCTTGGATGGCTAGTATACATGCGGAAGGGCATTCTTACCGGCAGCATCCATGGACGTGTACTTCTGCTTCCTCATGTTCTTGCAGATTCGATCACTCGTGACACGAAAAGTCAGTGGTGAGCTAGACCCATCCACATTCTCCTTGTCTTGAGAAGATGATCTTGAAGCTGAGCAAATCTTTGTTTCATCCAGCTGCTGCCAGCGGCTATACAACTCCAGTGGAGACTTCCAGTCAATCTGTGCGTACGGAGAACACACGAGATGAGATATTCCAAGCCAGCAACAACTTATGCTCAATTCTCTCAAGAAGTAAGGTTATGGTCTGAACGGTTTATTGTTATGAACCACGAGGTAAACTTGCCTTGGCAGAGAGGGAAGTGAAATACTCGATAGCTGGTTCTTTGTCCAAAGGTACATCCTGAATCACATGCAGATGATCGTGAGTCACCTCAAATATGCCCCAACTCCCAGGTGCTGGTTCCGGCTGAGTTCCATCTGAACTAGGAAAGGTCTAGCAGTTGCTAGTAAGCGGAATTCCATTCATCCGAAAACTCTAGGGACTTGTGTACTACCTGATAGTGTCCCAGAAAAGCGTAAATATTGTCTGCAGCACGCATTTTTGCCAGTTCCTGTGGTCGATTCACCACCAGTATGAAGTGAGCAATTGTGGGGGATCAGCTTAGCCCGAAATTTCCCGTTCGAAAATTTCTGACTTCACTTTACCACGTGCAGGTAAATTGTTCGTTTATCGAAAAAATTGAGGCTAACGATAAAACTTCGTCTGGGAGGAATATTAGAGATTTTTTACCTTCGGTTCGGCATTTGTGCGAAATAGTACACCTCCTTGTGCGAGGGAATCAGATATAACGTCGGTTCCGTCCATGGCTTCCAACTGCAAAATTCATTCACGGCAACAATTGCACAGAGATTTCAGAAACTTACTGAGACCAGAACGTACTTGGACCGATCGTTATTCCATATGAGTATGAAAATTGCGCCATTCAAACTGCAACTAATTTCTATCAGTATTCAGACTCACAACTCCCACCCAAAGTTTAGTCGATGGCCGTCGTCGCTACTTCCAGCATTTTTATTATCTCCAGCCAGAACATTGTAATTGTTTTTCGTCATTTTCGTGGTGACAGTTCGACACTATGATTTTCATCGTCACAGAAAAGGCAAAGCAAACTTGAGATCAACCAGCATTGCATGATATACTCATCACTCGCCGTGGGTTGAAACCTCACCTCAGAACGTAAACAGAACTGTAAGCCTGTTGCGCAAGACGCCCAGTAGGTCGGCGGCTCCATCTTGTGCAACCGCTAACGAGTTATCTATTAAAATTTCGAAGATTATATCGTGGAATACATGACCGCTGTTTAGAGTTTGGCAGGATTGCGTGCAAACTGTCACCAAACCAATTGCGCAAACGTGATCCTCTTTGCAGTTTCTGAAGAGATGACAACAGAATTCGAAAACCCGAGCATTCAACGATTCGCAACACGCGTACAACTTTCGTGTACGCGATAATCTTCGAGTGCCTACACTGAAGCACCACTGGACGAGGTAGGATTGCTACTACTGCTTGCTAACCTTTTCGCAGTAAAGATTATACCTGCAGACTGATGTAAAACCTCACCTCATTCCTTTTGTTCGCAAGTTTAGGTACAAAGACACAGTTTTCGTCCTTGTTTTAGGCTTAAACCCTAAACCCCACCTTTGAATCTGGGCAGGTTTTATTCATGTATTTTCCATTCCTGTCGTAAGCTGTGTATGTTCTTTTCTCTCCTGTGTGCAGTTTCAAATCTGAAGTATGCTTGATGGTCGATATCCTCCTATCGGAGAAGTGTGTTTTGCTGCCACGAACGTTGGCTATGGAGTTGGACAACTGTTCCTGATGTGGTGCCTTGCTCTCGATGGCTCCCCGAGAATAACAGAATTAAGGGATAAGGTGGTGTGAGCTTGTGAAAGGCGTGGATGCTGTGCCAAACTACAAGATCTCTGTGCTTCATCAGAATCCATCTGTGTGTGCATGTTCGCAATCCGCTGCGAAAAAGTTTTACACTCAAATTCAATGTGTTCGTAAATAAGCACATTAATCTGGAGTAGCATGTGGCGATCATCGTTCCTTCAATTTTTACTTTCCAAATAGAAACTACGCAGTATGTCCTCTTCTGTCTGCAGCCTCCTCATTAGCGCTGACCTCGGAGGGAGGCAGCCAACTGTATATCACATGCAGGGGCATGCCCCCTCTTGATTGGTCAACATTCTTTACAGAAAGGATGTAGATATGAGATCACAGTGCAGAACAGCCCATGACTATCGTACATGAACTCAAGATTAACACAAAAGCCAAGCCTAAACTAGCACGAGAATGACAAAGGGAGAAACTTGAACAAGCAATCGCTTGCTGTGTACCCCTAGATTTGATGTATGATACAATATGGAAGATATAACCCCCACTGGGATGAGAGCTTTACAGTACAATCTGGATCATCTTAGCTGCAATTTCTCCAGAATATTGTTGTTCCCTTTGCTCTAGATTCAAGCACAGACCCGAAAGGTAGGAATAGAGGTCCGCACTCCATTATCTAGACTCTTCAATTTCAGGAAGAGATCATCGTCATCTTTCTTCCCAAGATCTCACCCTGACAAGCTCGACTAATTCATGACTCCTTCGACTCCCAACGGTTCCACCAGTTCCTCTTGTTCACAGGCTCACCTACAGTCTCTGCCACTGTCCGCGCTACCTTCCGCTGCAATCTCAAGGCAGAGGCCAAGGCATTCCGTTGCAATGTATCTTTAGGTTTTGGTTCCTTCTCCTGCACACCAAATAGTCCTTCGTGGTCAAAACTCAGACTGCACATGCAGGACCTAACAAGCACCTCTCATTTACTACATAGAATTTCTGCCACAGCTTCGTCCTTTACACTGTATTAAGAACTTAAGAACTTAAGGCAAACTTGCTGGTATGATATTTCAAGTTCTGAAGCTCGACGGAAATTGTTTATAAATTCCTACAGATGCTGGGTGCTACAATTTCCTCCCTGATATCTTGGGAGTTTGATTGGATGAGGAGCAGTCAAGACGAGAGTGAAGGCGTGTTTTGACGTGACCACTGGAGTTGAGCGTTGCTGCCCAAGTGAGGAGCTGAAATGAAAGGTGGTGAGACACTTACTTTTCGAAAACTTACCTTCATCTTTTGTAGCTCGGCTTCGGTGAATCCACCAACACTTTTGGTTCCAGATTTTGCCATCAGGTTTTGTACCCATGCAAACGCTTCACCTCGGTCCTGGAAGCTGGCTCGGATGAGCTGTAACCGCAGCTTCTGCAGCAGAGTTGTTCCCAGTAGTCCATCACGGATGAAGTATGGGTGATCCAGGGCCTGTTGAGCAGAGATCCTCTGTCGGCCTTTGAAACGCACCATGGCTTGCAGCAACTCCCAGCCCACTCCTTCATCCAAGTCTAGAATTTCAAAGCCCCGACGAACGTCGGCATTTCCACGAGGCTCAGTCATCTCTCTCCATGCCACCAAGTCGTAATCACATCGCTTCAGTTGGCGGTTGAACTGGATCAGGGGGCTGTCGGTTCGCAGATTGGGGAACACCTGCTCTCGCCAGCCATTCATAAACGTGAGCGTCTCTCACAAACAGTCCTCTGAAAATACGAAGTGCAGCGGAGAAATACGAGAAATAGGAAATGCAGCACTCTTAAATCAGAGCTCAGCTCTTACCATCTGCAGAAAAATGAGTCCTGCGCTGTACACATCAAACCTGTCGGGAACATTCATCTGTGAAACAGATGACCCACAAATTTTCATAAGTTCCAGGATCCAAGTCCATCAGAGGCAGGATTGCAGGAAGGTCAGTTCTGATAAAAGACATACGGTGTTTAGATGTACCTGCCACAGCACTGGTGACAGTGCAGCTGCTACAGGTGGTGGGGGTGCTGAGGGGGTTTGGGTGCTCATGATATACTGTTCAGGTGCGGCGTACCTGCAAGACGATACAAACTCAGTACCTCCTTTACAAGATGGAACGGCTGAATTTGTAGTTACCTGGATCGTTTGAGAAGACACAAAGACTGCAATTTTCACGGATACTATTAGTAATAGAATAACTGAGAGTTCTGGCATGATTTGTGGTGATTACTTTTCAAAACCTGCAGTTTGGAAATCTGTGTACATTTTCTATTTGCGATGACTACAGTACGCTAGCTTTTGGCCCGACGAAAATAATCAGGGGTCAAACTTGGAATCCTCCAAAGGCACTAAAGTACATACCGAGGATCCAGCAAAAACTCCTTGGGCACATAGTTAATCCCTACTCGTAGATCGGCCGCAGCACCAAGATCAATAATTTTGAACGTTTTGGCCTCTGCAAGCAGTCATCGTGGTATGTGTGAAACAGAGCAACGCAAACGACATGGATAAGCAGTCGACGAAGGACGAACGGTAGTGGCAGTTTATAATAATTTGGATTTAGGCCTCAGAAAAAAGTTTCACCTTGAGAGAAGATGATGTTTTGAGGTTTGATGTCCCGATGTATGATGCCAATTGCATGAAGATTTTTCAGTGATGACATGATCTGGCGCATCATCGTTCTTATAATCCTGTTTTCTCGCTCTGGACCCTTTGGTAGCTCATCAACATTTCCATATATCATCTCCTCCACCTATTTGGTTGTGAAAATTTGAAGTTTTATTCAGATAAAATATCAACAGAATCAAGTAAACCTGGCAGCAGCAGATACGCTTGGGGGCATAAAGCTATTACTCTAATCTCAGTTGGCAAATACAAGTTTAACACCAGAAGCAAGTCCAAAAGCACTCAATGGGGCAGCCGAAAATTCCAGACATCACACGGAAGGAGTTCTCACATTATACGGAAAATTCTTGTCCTTGATTAAATCATCGAGAGTTGCATCACCTTCGTATCGCCAGACGAGCCAAAACTCTTCTCCTTTACCTTTACTCAAAGTCTGTAAAAGTGTGCGATCATGTAAGGCAAAATTTCGTCTTCATTCATGGAAATGTCGGTGGGGAGAGACGTGAGGTGGTAAAACAAAAACTGAAGCCTTTATCTAAGAAGGAACTACTAAACTGATCCCTCCAAGCATCTGAAAAATGTTCATCTGACTGTCTGACCTCACGAAAGCCGTGAATAAAGTCAGCGCAGCTACTGCTACAAGCCCTTCGGACACGCTCGTTCATCCAGACTTCAACAGCTCCATACTCATTCGCTTTCTTCACGACCAGCTCTGAATCAGACTGCGACAGCATAGTAAAATTCGAGGAATCACTGCCAATCCATCTCAAGGAGATAGATGCAGGAGGCCGTCAACCTCTGCTGCGGATCAGGTTTGCTAGAAGCTAAAATCCGTTAAAATTCAGAAGCTAGACTGTGGATTCGTTCGGATGTCGCATGAGCCAATAAACTCGGATGTACAACTGTGATTCAGATGTACCTTTCCTCCCTTGTTTTTAACAAGTGAAGCTTTATACACTGTTCCAAAGGCACCCTCTCCAAGCTTTTTCCCCAAAGCAAAGTCCTCCTGTCCACAAAGAGAAAGACATAAGGACAGAAAGTGAGTCTTCTTAAACCTGCAGTAGGCTTGAAACAATAAGAGAAACTCAAACCTCGATATATGAATTTCCTTTATCCTTTGTTCCGCTGTGTACCTCACTACAGGTTCCCCAAATGATTCAACGGACATGTCCATTATGATTCTCAGAGTCGAATCATAAAATTGCAAAACCGATCTTTCAAATCAGGCAAGACAACTTTCTTCGGCTCAGAATGATGTTTACGGACACAATCAGCGATACTTATTCCGAACTATTAAATGCTAAAAGATTCTGTAACACATTCTGGCCAAAGAACTAGAGAATTTCGGCAGAAGGATGGGGAGAGAGGGCAGCAGAACCGGATTTCGTGTTTTCGAACATTGTGATGATTAGACTCTAATTACACAGACTACACTTGGGCAACTGTGTTGAATTGCAAGCTAGAATTCTCCACGCACAGCTACCCGTGCGAGCAATCGAGGGCCGACCTTTTTGTACGTGGGGCGGATGATTTGTTCTAATTTAGCCAACACAAACATGTCCCAGAAGCCGGGAGCCACTCCGGGTTGAGCCCACAAATAGGTGGCAATGAGAGCAGCTAAAAAAACTCCGGGAGCCGTGATAATCAGTCCCTGCTTGGGCAAAGTGCTCCGGTAAACCACATCCCCACAATCCATCACCTGACAGGGCAACCCCACTCCTACCCCGAGCACCAAAGCATTCAATTTCTCCACAATCTCTACAACCCCTGCTGCTGCTCCTGGTCCTCCTGCTAGACACCTGCATTTCCCTACTCTGTAATTCCCCGTCCTCCCCTTCCTCTCCAGTATCCAAGCCCACTGCTGCTGTGGCCTCTTGACATTCCCCCAATTGCCCCCCCTAGTCCTCCTGCTCGGCACAACCAAAGCCTGGCCGGGACCAAATCCCAGCGCCAGCTGCTGCAACCCCATCACAACGAAATGTACAGAATCCTGTCTCCCCTCCTCTCGCCTTCCCTCGCACTCCCTCTGCAGCTGCTGCTGGAGCTGATTCCCCTGCTCCTCATCCCATCTCGCCCTCCCCGAACTGCTGCTGTTGCTCACTCCTCCTCCCCTCCATTCGGTCAATCAATCACACGAGCCTGAATGAGCCCCTTATCCTCGCCATCGCCAGGCCAAGACCCCACCTCGTTCAAACTCCCAGGGACTCACAGGAAGGGAGCAGCAGCAGCAGCAGCAGCAGGAACAGAGTAAGCAACCAACGAACAGGTGGAGATGGAGTTTCCGAAGCTGGAGCCGAGATCGGAGATTGGAGCTGGATGCGATTGCTTCAAGCCTCGTCATCCATTGCGCCGATGCACGGGCTCACGCTATCTCGGATCAAAGTGCACTTACAGTTGTGGGAGGAGGGAGAGTCCGACAGGCACTTCCCGTTTTCGACCCCGTCACCCACAGCTGCGCTACCGTATCTGCGGCTGACGTGTCGTGGCTTTTCCACCACATACGCCACAAAAATCTTCGCCAAATGTGGTGCTGGGAGTTCCCGTTCTTGCCTTTTCCTCTGCCTCATCCACCGGCACCGGAACCATCATGCTCGCCTCGGGAGAACCTCGAGACTGGGCATGTCCCTCTCGGCCTCCTCTTTCCATCAATCAATCAGTGAAACGAACGAGTTTTACTGCGCTGTATGAATGTGGATCCGACCCCACCCTACCCCACCAAAATGGGAGGGCTTTACCTCTTCATCCTGCCTCCCCGATCCTTCGCTTGATTATCAGCCTAGCCTAGCCTGCAGGATTCTCTGGTGGGTTCTGCAGTTAGGGGTTTGGGTTTTGGGGGTTTTTTTTCATGCTTTGTCTTATCCTCTGCTCTCGTGTCCAGTAGTAGAAACCTCATTCTTGTTATCCGAAACGTAGTGATGGAAGGGTAAGGCAGGGAAGGGAAGGGCAGAGGATAGTGATTTCTCGTTCCTGTTCTCGCCTGTCAGTTAGTTTATTAAGGGAGTTCTGGGATTCTGGAACTCATGATTTCGGGGTTAGCGTCGGTTTATATATCCTGGAAGTTCAGTACCTGATGTGATGATGGATTAGGAGAATTGGGTGATAGGAGAAGGTTCTTCTTCGGGAGGCTGGGCTGGTTTTAAGTGAGCAGGAGGAAGGAGAAACTTTGTAGTCCTGGTGTGGAATTCGACAATTCGAGGCGCAGCGTATGTTTTAACTGTGGCTGCTGATTGAAAATTTTACGATAAGAAGAGGATTGTGGGAGGGTTTTAGGCCTTGACGCTAGCTCAAGTACACAGAGGACGAGGCCGAGGCCGACTCTGTCAATGGAGGCGCTGTTCAGTTGCTCGGTCGGTGGTGCGGAGGGCTTACTCATCTTCTCAGCTTCATCAAATAAGCTTGGCTCTTTTTCGTGGTCTGGCTTGTCCTCGCAACGCACTCACATACCCGTCACCCATCATAATGCCTTCAATGGCGCCTCTGCAGGTCTGTGTGTGAGGGATTTTCCTTTGTCTACAGCCTATCTTTATATTAAGAATACGAATCAGATTCTTGTGAAACTCTCAATCTCTCTCTCTCTCTCTCTCTCTCTCTCTCTCTCTCTCTCTCTCTCTCTCTCCCTCTCTCTCTCTCTCTCTCTCTCTCTGCAGAAACTTCATGTTTGTAGTTGGGGCACTGATTTTGTGATTTTTAAATAGAAATTTAGGAACAATCTATACATTGTGATAGCAATTGATTAAATGGGTGGTAGAGATTCCCCGCTGTCTCTCTGGGTAGGCATGGAGGCAGCTGGGAATCATGAATTTGGTGGAATGCGCATTTTTTACATTTTCTCGAGATTACTCAAATCTCAAGACATGAACTAATTTGCTGAGGAAAACAGTCAAGTCAATGGGAATACGCAGATAATCAACTGATGTAGAGATTAAGGAGCTCTGTATCAGGTGCCGCAAAGTGTCCTAGTTTTGATTGTGAAATGTCCGAATTCGCCTGCTGCTTTAGTGAAAGAGCATTTCTGAGTCTCACTTGGAGTAGGTACTCATCCCTAAGGTGTGCTTGGTTCCTGTTTGGGTTCACTCGTCCGAGCTTCTAGGGGCAGTTGTGGCTGATTCGCCAGTTGTTTGTAAATCTATTTCCGATTGTCTCTTGTACTAGCTGATTGCTCCTTTAAACTTTCTGATTTATGTGATTTTGAGTGAAGGTAGGCTTGTGGCGAAAACACAAGAGCGGGGAAGGGCGATCTGTGCCCTTACGAAAACCCGGCAACCTGCAGTAGAAGAACCAGAGAATTTGGAGAAGGAAGCGCACAAATACTTTGATCAAGTGGTTATTATCGTGAGGTCTGGAGATGGTGGACATGGATCGGTTCTGGATATGCCCAGTTCTAGCATGGGTCCTATACCAAAGGTTTATGGGCAGAGAAAGTACGAGAAGGAGAAGCCGGCCAAGAAGGAGAAGAAGACTGGAGCGCTGAAAAGAAGCTCTGATGGATCATTACTCCTGCCCATGGGTGGTCATGGCGGGGATGTCATTCTCATTGCCGATGAAACTGTGGATACTCTTTTGGACCTCCACAAGAAGAAAAGGTACAATGCCAAACGGGGAGCGAATGTGGACGCATCTGGACCCCTCACGCCCATGCTTCGTGATGGTGCCTCCGCCTCAACTCTGCGCATCTCTGTTCCAGTTGGTGAGCCTGCAGATTCCGTCCTTCGCTCGTTCTTCACATCTGTATACTACTTACGTTGTGGATTGCGGTCAGCATTGTATAGGATCCAGTTATATCCATAGAATTTGGTCCCAAAGAATTGTCTTGTAATATGTCACGAATGGACTGCATATGACACTCCCTTGCAAATCAAATGGAAAGTCTTCTTCGGAGAGTTTTTTCGACCTGTCATTAATCTTAGTTGGGACATGGTAAATGACATTCAATTTTAGTATCCCTAAACTTTCTTCAGTTGGATTAGTAAGGGAGAGGCCAAATGTAAACCACCTGTCCTTTGAAGTTCGAGTGTTCACGGTTTTCTAAATTAGGTTTTGTGAGAAAATTGTTGTATTGTGTAAAAACACGTGCTTGTTTGATTGTACGTATACTAACATGCTTCAATAACTTTTACAGGTACTGTTGTTAAGCGTAAAAGAGGAGGTAAACTCTTGGCTGATCTGTCCAAAGCGGGGGATTCTGTTACAGTCGCTCGTGGTGGCCGAGGAGGGGTGCGTCCCGCTTGGCCTTCTTAGTATCGATTCTTCAACTATTTTTTTATTGTCCTTCATTTGTACACGAATATGCCAGATGCAATTTAAGAGATTGGTCAATACCACTATTTTACCCACAACAGACGGAATGGTTTTAAGATCTTCAAACTTTAGGGAGATGCAAATAAGTATAATTTCAGATTGTTGATGACGTCTTCTTTTGAATATTCATCAGATAAGCATGTTGGAGCTTCCAAAAAACAACAGGAGACCCGTGAGAAATGTCAATGCCGCTATTATCACAGATCCAGACGATAAGGTAATGTAACTAAATCTCTAGATGATCCTCAATTTGGAACTATCAGTAAGCGGAAGGTGCAAGGAGTAGGGAGGGTAGCAGTTTGCCGACGTCTTCTGAGGAAGGATGGCCGAGAGCTGTTTGAAGGGTGGGTCCTCGAGGAGATATGGACCGTAGTTTGAGTTAGCCCGATCGAAGGTACAGTCTAGTAAAGACTTCGTGTATGACACTTAATTATGTTCTTCTTGCGGACTGCATCACTCTGCAGGTGCTCACCTTGGGATCTACAGGAGAGGAGGTGCAACTAGAGCTAACTTTGCGAGTTGTGGCTGACGTGGGTCTCGTTGTATGTCTCCTCTCACCTTTACCTTCAAGCGCATTATTTATAGTTTCACGCTTGGCGGATTTAATGATTGCATTTCATACATTGAAACGCTGAATGAATAGAGCGTTTTTCACACCTTTGCAACTTGTAACACCATTGTAAAAAAATATTCAATTCAATTCGCTTCGTGCGAATGATGCTTTTAACAAGTTTTACGATCCTGTAAGTTCTGTACGTGGCAGGCATGATTGCATGCCTGCAGAAACTGAATTTGTTTACCTGCTTCAAGCTGATGAACTTTGTTTCACAGGGATTTCCCAACGCTGGAAAATCTTCTCTCCTTGCAGCAGTTACTCGGGCGAAACCGGAAATTGCCGATTACCCTTTTACAACACTGATGCCCAACCTTGGTCGAATGGAAGGAAGCCCTGACATGAACGATGGTGGTTTCGCTTCTGGACCAACTTTGGCTGACCTTCCAGGTCTAATAAAGGGTGCTCACTTGGGCAAGGTATGCTCCCAAGAATCACCTGTTCATTAGTACTATCACTTCGCTGAAGTTGTTTGTCGGGATTTATCTGCCAGCATATAGCTTCTACATGTCTTCTTTATAATAACCTAGAGCATTTCCGTTTTTACTCAGGGCCTGGGCCGCATGTTCTTACGACATCTTCGCAGAACCAGACTCCTGTTACATGTGGTCGATGCTTCTGCAGAGGATCCAATACGGGATTACAAAGCTCTTCGTGAAGTAAGACCAGGACCCTCGTAAACTTTTCAGTGGAAGTTGGACAATGTATGAACTTGGATTCGTGTGCTGGTGAAACTTTTGTAAGTAGTACTTCAGATGTGTACATGCCCTGACCTGGTATTTGTATGTTGCAGGAACTTTACATGTACAACCCAGATTACGTCGCGAGACCTCATATTGTGGTACTGAACAAGCTTGACCTGGCTGAGGTAATTTTCTTCTCCCAAGGATGCAAAGGAAGGTCCTCAGTATAGTGCAGCGTACTACAGTATGCAGTTCTTTCAGCAGGAATAATATTGCTTCCATTTAATTTCCCTTGAAGGTGAAAGGGTATTAATATTTTACGGCTTTCTTTTGGAAATAACAAGAAGTCTTTTTGTGGTCCATTTAGGCCCGGGAGCGATTCGAGAGTCTTCGAGAAACGATGAGTGCAATGGGAGTCGACCCTGAGTCTATACCCAAAAAGGATACAACGAACTCACTGGCCACCTTGGAGGAAAGGGATAGCTTCGGTTCAGAAGACATAGACACGGAGGCTGCAGGAAAGGGTGAGAAATTGAAGGGCGCAAATAAAGATGACAAAGAACTAACGGTGGAGAATTATCGACGTCCTGTCTCTGTAGTGGGAACCAGTGCACGGTAAGAGGTTTACCAAGTTTCATTCATCAATCTAGCAGGAACTGGATTTCTAGCCACAAACTATGTTGTGGTTTCGCATCGCACCTGTTAAATCTCCTCTTACTGAGCGACTAATTTCTTTACGGTTGTCTTTGCAGGCAAGGCCTAGGCATGGAGGAACTTCTGGCTGAACTTAGAGTAGCTTTGGAAATAGAGGATGCTAAGATGAAGAGAAAACCTAAGGATAGAAGGAAAGAGGCAAGGCCTCAGTTGTACAAAGCTCCCCAGTGGCAAATTTAAGGAAAGGTATTCTGCTATGTCCTCGTATTATCTTGATTATATTGATGTATCGACGATGTCAAATGTTGAAGCATATTGGAGCATAAATGTATACCGTGTGAACGTTAGTCTCATTTGTTGCGTTTAGAATGTTTTTACTCCCACTGTTCGTCCCTGAAGTGCTCAAGAAGCACGAGAGAACCCCGATGCCCATCAGATGTTGTCCCTTTTCTTCAACACTTTTCCGCTGTTCACAGTACTTGCTTCGTTAGTTAACGTAATTTTTATTCTCGGCCGACGGACTTTTTGTTCCATGTCCTCTTTAAATTCATCTATGTTCCACATTACATAGGCTAAGAATCTGATTTCATTTAGGCTAAATGGGTCTCCGATGGGCATCGATCTCATTGTCTTCGTCGCAGAAACCGGTCTTACAATAGATCTGAGCTTCTCGCACCGTGTTAGTTCATCTGTGGGGAACATCGAGGTGGATTCCAGACGGCCTTCAAGTGTCTCTCTTTTTCAGGGTCTTTCCACTGACATCAACTTACACTAGTTTTGAGTCACTAGACGTTCACACCGTGCACTTTCATTGTGGACTCTATGACGACATATTATGTCGTCATAGAGTTTCTAAGATGTTCTTTCAATTTAAAATTCTTGTAGTCTTCTTGATTATTATCTTGGAGCTTACACTACAAATATGCGATAGCAAGACGACAGAGACTTTCCTCATTTAGAGGTAGAAAAAATTGCTTTATCTGAGTTGTGACGTAGTGTGGCGAATTTCTTGGGTGCTGCCAACTCAATCAGTCAAAAGTGGGACCAGGTGACGGAAACGAGCTCATGCAGTATAAAAGTCGAAAACACTTTTCACATCTCGGTGCATATTAGACAACCCTCACATGCCCAAAAGTAAGACTTTATCAGATTTCATAAACTACTGTATTTTGAAGAACTTTAATCTCTGTCGAAGGCACGTGCGAGGTGGTCACTTCCATTCTCAAGGCGTTCACCGATGTCAGAAGAAGCTAGCGATTCCGCAGAAATCTTAAACCCACGAGTCCTGTTCTTCTGATGCTGCTATGGCACATCTTGTGCCAACTTTAAGCAGAGAACATGACATCAGTTTCGCATGATAATATTGTCGATGTTTATTGAAACAAAGTATGTGCAGATATAGATAACCCTGCGTATACTAATCCACTATGATCTCCCCGCAAACCGTGTGAAACTTTTCCTCTTCCAGTGGCTTCGCTTACGTCCCACTCTTCCAGTACTGCACAACTTGAATTTGAGCTATTTCCGCAGTGAGCCATGGAAACCGAGCACTTCTTCCATCCCGGTCCCAGGGAGTCTTTTAATCAGTCCCGCTTACGAAGACATCGACCAACCAATTCCGACATAAGTTTTCCCCGATGCCACGTAGGGCCCACTGGAATCAGAGCTCTACCTAAAAGCACATGAACGGAACGGAGAAAATAGGCGTGTTTCAAAGTGGCCAATTATGGAATGTGTGACGAAAAGATGGTGGAAAGGAACTTTGAGGTCGCCTCTTTGCCATCTCACTGGCCACGGTTAAACCCGTTCCCGCCCAAGGGTGGACAATATTTGTCCATTAATGCTGTGCCCAGAGAGAGCTGCAATCTAACAGCAGCTAGCTGCTGCTAACGAGCTTTGTAATTTCTCCGTCTCCCTCACTATTAGCAACTTCGCTCTGGTCCATGTGCCTAGCTAGCTCTGCACCCTCCGACTCTGCGAGCTGTGCTGTGGACAACTCGCACGAAAAGATCCAAGGGAAGGAAGAGTCGATCATATTGCACTGCCCCGGGATTTCTGTCAATCAGAACTCTGACCCTTTTGTTGCAGCAGGACTGTTCCTCCCGTGCCTTGAGAAGAAGCTGTGAGGCGAGAAAGAGAAAGATGTCAGGAAACAATGTGGCATTGCTCTGCATCTCGCTTCTGCTCCTCGTGCCTGCGGTCTTCAGTGACGACGATGGTAAGCCACGATACCTTGTCATCTACCCAGCCATGAGAGCATCGTCGATGCGGACGTTGAAAAATCTGCTACTGGTTTTGTTTGCTCGCTTGCTTACCAAGTCCAGTTTGCCTGCTAGATGCTGCTTGTGGCCCATGTGGATTAATAGAACTCTGCTTCTGCTTCTGCTTCTGCTTCTGCTGCTGGTTGCAAATGTCTGTACACATAGGGTAGCGAGGATTTGGTGCGAAGGAAGGAAACCAGTTCTCTGCCTAAACAATCCCCGAAACTGGTTCTCTGGAAGCCTCTATTGCCTTCAACGATTATGTTCATGGATCGAAATGCCGTGTCTAGTCTCGTCGACCTGCCCGGCGAGGGAACCAGAAGGAAGGAAGGGAGGAAGGAGGGATATTTATATCTCATTTTCCATAGTCTAAAGAAGTGCATTCCGTTCTGGGATCAGTCTGTGCACGCTCTGTCTGTCTGATTGTGACCCGCGGTCATGGTTGAGGACACAGACTGTGCTCTCTGAGGGTTGAGGAAAGACTTGTTGATGAGACGTGACTCGCAGGCGAGCGACATTTCGCTTTTGACATCTTGCTGTCCTCGTGATCCACTGTTTCCCTCGACGCAACACTGTGAGAGAGATTCGTCATTTCCTTCCACGTGCATGTTATCCTCACGGTACCTGGAGGAAGATCTTATCCCGGGAATCTGGGCTGATCATGAGGTCAGTTTCGGACAGAGCGATTTTTGGGTTTGAGATAACGAAATCCATGTGGAGAGTTAGAAACTTGCGCATTTTCTACATTTGTGTAATCTTTGGAAACATCGGGGCTGCAGACACCACTGAGTATGCGCACATTTGTGTCTGCGCAAGCTGGCACGGTCCACTCTGGGCCCAGGTATCGACCAATCGATTTGTTCGCGCCGTCGAGAGCTAGCCCGCGTGAAGGCGCATCGGGGTGATGTGGGAAACAAGCCAAGCTTTGATTGCCACTTCTTCGAAATTGTGATCGAATCTGGTTCTCACGGAACGGGACTTTGAGTCGTGCGCTTGGAATTGTAATAGCCTTCAGCCGCTGACAGAACGTGTTGTCGTGTGGAGAGCATTGCAAGGAAATGCCGTTATCTGTCTCGGTCGAGGACCCTGATGGCTTGGCGTCAAATGTCTTTGGATCCCGGATGAACCTCTCATGATCTGCTTGTTTATCGCCAGAGGTTTATTGACGAGTTTTCTCGACGTACGTCGTCCCAACCCTGTCTCAAGCTACAAGCGGTCGTAGCATTTAAATGTGACGATAAATTGTGCCTTGCTTACTTCTGTAGATATACGTTCTAGTCAAGCTTTTTATCTCGTATTTAATAAAGAAATTTAAAAACCTATCACCCTGAAGATATGCTTTCCCAGCAGCCTTTAGATTTTGACATTCCTCAGAGCCGTCCGAGTGAGCATCTCTTCGACTCGTAACCACTTTTGGCGTGCCTTCACCTTGAGGGATTGTTGTCTCTGCTGGTGTGTGCTTTTATGATGTTGTCATTGATGCACCTCTTGTGCTTGGATACAATTAGTGGACCAGCATCAACCCGCGTCTGGTTTCATCACACATTCATACATGCATTCTCGACGTTCACTGGAGCTGTAAATCAGTGCAATGCTGCCACCGACTCCACCGAGGCTTCTTTTGCTTATATCCACGGAGCGTTTTCGGTTCGTAGAGAATTTGGCTGTAAAGAAAGGCAGTTTGGCTGATTCCACAGTCCAGGACTTGTATTGTCGTGAGGAACAGGTGCTCATGATAAGCATCCTGCAGTAAGAGAGGGAAGCAACCCATGTCCTTGTAAGACTCAAGCTAACAGGAGATGGTGGTGCGTGGCAGATTACAATGGTATGACAGCTGCAGACACGGAAGTATTTAACATGCTGAATGACTACCGAACGAGGAATAATCTGTCAGCTCTGGCCTTGAACACGGGAGCAGCATGTGTGGCACATGGGGTGGCACACGAATTCAAGGACACTCCGTGCAGTAACACAACAGGTGCAGACACTCCATTCGGGCAAAACCCTCAAATCCCCAACTATCAGGATCTGCTCGATGACTGTAATGTCGATCTTGACAACGTGAAGGGTGGCTATATTGCACCGAACTGTGTGCCGACTGGATCGTCTCCCGCTGTTGCAGCTCTGAATATCACCTCAGACCAACAATACCAGGCGATGCTGAATGACTCTACATACACAGCAGGTGGTGTCGGATCGTCTGGCGTGTGGTATGTCATGGTTCTTGCTACTGACCAGCCCGACGGAAACTTTGGTACCACCACAGACTTTGGCAGTAATAATGGTCAACATTCCTTGCAGATGTCCCTTTACATTTCTTTAGGGGCGCTCTTTTTGTCGATGTTCGCAGCCTTGTAGAGGTAGGCAAGTAGAAGCCCGAGACCCAGTTAGTGACGTTTGTATTGGGCAAGCGTCAGTCTTGCCATTCTTTCCTGGTTCAGCTCGGTCAGTGTCCTATTTGGTAGTCCTCATTCACGACGATGCTCAGAAAAGCAGTTTTATATAAGTTTCAGTACGCGGTAACATGAATTAATTAGAAGATAGTGTCCTGTAAGTCCCTTACCATTTTTGGAAGGTCTGTATTCATTACAATGTCGATGACTGAATCTATAACAGATGGGTTTCTCTTTGTGAGCAAGAAGTATTCATCGTCTAGCGTGTCCCTGTACTGAAGCTTAGTCTATCGAAATGGCTCAGTCATGTCGTCCGCCCGTCTGGGTTACTCGGAATATAAGTAACGCCACATTGATGTATTCTGACGGGGACGTAACAGTCTGATAATCTGATGATGCAGTTTTGTGATATTGTTTCAGCTTTCTCCTTCACTTGTTAGAGCACTGTCTGAACTCATGGAATTGTCCATGAGTCTATTGTGAGTTGGCAATATACATTCAACCTTCATTTTCAGCTGCTCATCCTATGCCCATGTTGCCCTGCGGCCTTAGTGTTTACCAAGACGCCGGAGTAACTGCTCTTCCTCTTGCACCTCATGCACACCTGGACTCTGGTGATTACAACTTTTCGCAACCGTCGTTTTGGTCAGACGTGTGTGGAGGCTGCTTGCATCATCAGTTGGCTTCAGTGGCCCTCCACTCAAGTCCCCATTCGTGAACTTCAGCTGAGAGTTTTTATTCGCCAATCCCTTTCCAATTTCGACACAATTTTTTGATGGTACAGGGTTCCCGTTCCCAGCGGCAGGCATGCAAGAGACAGATTGGGCCCTCACGCTGGTACATGTACTGGGTACAGTCCATGCCCCATCTTGTGCATCAGTCTTTGACCTTGTCGTATCATTTGATGCACTGTCATGGGAATTTACTTTTCTGCTCAATGTGGATTCGTTGGAATAGATGGAACCGGCCAGCTCAGCAGCACAAGGAGCTGCAGGGGACCCTTGACAAAATGGACAAACCTCCTCTTGGAGATGGAAGAGATCCCATTCCTCTTCCTCAAAAAAATGGCTGCAAGATGGACACTGTGCAACTTTATACTCGCTGTCTACAACGAGAAAGTACCTTGGTTGAGGAAGGCCAAGATTAAACTTCTGAACGATAACCTGAGACTCGGGTATTTTGCTCAGAGTGGCTTTGCCGATCCGCATCAAGCCTTGTCCCAGCAAGGTAGCCATTTCGGCCACGTCACCAAAAACCATTTTCTTTGTCGCTCCATGTACAAATGTAGGTTGTCCTTCAAAGCCATCAAAACTTGTGTGCTTAGTTGTCTGTTTTGCGGCTAGCAGTTGTAAAGCTTCCTCATGAGATATGCCGTCCTCTAGGACGAATTCCACCTGTTGAACGTACGTGGTACAACTCAATCAATGTCTGCATGTGCTGAACTCCAGTCCTGGTCTTCATACCACTGAACACTCAAAGAATTCACTGATGTACGTCAATTTGAAAACAATTGCGAGGCTTACCAGCGGAAGTTGTTCAAACGTGAGAAAAGATCGGAACACAGGCTGGGAACATATATTGCAAGCGTCCTCGCTCGCGGAAGATGTCAAGGGAAAGGGAGATGAACAGCAGTAACAGAAAGGATTGTCCAAACTTAGGTGTCCGTCATGTTGGCTTCCTGCACGTCCACGTACTTTCATTGTGGCAATCTCGACCTTTTTCACCCAGGTAGTTGGGATGCGATACCCTTGGAGTAGTCCATAGGCGTGTCGGGCGACTTTGTAACAACCTGACAATATTGCCCCGCTTTAGAAGAAAACCAAAATTGTTCGCTACTCATGGTAAGACGGGAATCTGCTAGCTAAGCACGTAACTAATACTCGAATTTCTGAGAATGAACACTTCTGTCAACAGTCTCATTTGCCACGTTCATGTTGAGGTTTCTTTGTTTATTTTGTTTTCTTTTCTTTTTTTCTTTTTGTCTTTTTCGTCTGAGATATATCAGATGATGTATCAGTGTCAATATAGAAACTGAGAAATCACACTTTCGTAACGCCTCAATGAACCTGGACAGTGTTGGGAAATCTTACCCAGCTCTTCTCCTTGCTTGGCAAGAGTCATAAGTATGTTTACGAGGGAAACACCGTCCGGCGGTTGTGTCCTGATTTTGGCAATAAGGAACCTTGCAATGTGGAAAAGACTTTCCGGTGTAGACGTACGAAACGGATCAGATCTGAACTGATGTATGAAGGAGTAAGCGTAATATATTTCAGCACGCTCAATAAACATGTACGAATCGAGAGTCCTCTTTTGTTGTCCCCCTCTTGGATCATCCCTTGCTCCTTTTACGACGCCTTCCATAATTTCAACAGCTAGATTCCAACAGGTATGAGCAGCAGCCTTAAACCTTCTCTCCTTCACCTGCTTTAAGTCACATTAACTCTGAGGTGATCGATTATTGTAGAGACCCATGCAACCAGTTCGATGATGGGACGACAAACCGGTGGTAGATTCTCCCATAGATCTCACTTGACGTTAGTATATTATTGCACATTACTATTTTCTCCATCATACAGTCATATATCTTCAGTTAGTATATTTGGACTTTGCATAGACCTTCTTCTCGGTGTTTCAGCTTTGCAAAATCTGAAACACCGAAACACCGAGAAGAAAACAACCGGTTTGAGTTGCATCTCCATGTATGAATATGCAACTCAAACCAGTATCAGAAGTGTGAAGATTACTGCATAAACTGGCGATCCAATCCAAGAACGAGATCATGGGAGCCGAGCAATCGTACCGCGTTGTCTATCAGCTTCTTAAGGAGTGCTTCGGACAAGTCAGGCCGTTCTGCCTGTCTATATGATACACGAGCCTCTTCAAAACGATCATTTTGTACTAACCACTCTGCATAAGGTAAAGAAACCATTCCCTGCAACTCGGGGTGAAGGGTCTCCATGGCGAAGGCATCGTCCCACTGCTCCAACTCTACATGAAGAGATAGGATTGACCTGTGTTTAAGTTTCATGGTCAACCCTTAGAACACCTGGAATGCGCTCGCATTTCCTCTTACTATAGTTATCCTGGGGAGTGTACAGACGCTATGAAGCAGAGTGTGTTTCCAATCCGTCTTATGTTATACATTTGGTGTAAGTGGAGAAACAATTCAACCTTCAGAGAACACATTTATTTAAATGTACAAGAGACTTCAAATCTGATTCAATGATTTTGCATCTTATATTCTTTCTTTTATATGGCTGGATATGCGTCTCACCTAAAATCACCGAGTTTGATATACGTTTCAAGGGCATGAGCAGTTTGTCCACCCCTCCTCATCAAAGATGCACATAGCTTTAACTCTTTCGTGTCAGTCTTTTTCAGCCTTCGTGCCACCTGGAAAGAGTGTGCAAGAAGTTCTTCGTCAACCAAGAGATATCTCTTCATGGACAAACAAACCATTCACACGATTGTTAATAAAACTCGCCTCTGTCACAGAAGCAGTGCGTGCGACCACACGAATATGATTAGTGTTCTTGTCAATCGGAAGGACAGAATTGGCGAGTAAGAAGGTAACAAGATGTTACTTCAATGAGCTTTGAAGCTGGACCGTGCTCCGCAAGAATCGCTAAGGCCTTATCAAGCTGCGCTGCAGCAATATACATGTCGGCAGCAGTTTCATGATCTTGAGTCTCTTCTGTCCACTGAGCCTGCCTTTCAATAATTTCTTGCACACTTGCTTTTCCGACAACTTCAGAAATGTGTTCGTTATCTTCAGCAAGAGCCTTAGCTTTGTCGAACATCCTCAAATCTGAGTACATCTCCATGGCTCTTTCAACCTGACCAGCTTCCACGTAGGCTTTAGCTGCCTCGTCATATTTACCCTGCGAAGGAACCAAATGTCAGCCCTACTTGCGCTCATCAGATGTCAAGGCACTAAATTTCCACCAAAGCAATGTAGTCCCTGACACAAAAATCTCCAACACAAAAATTTATTTCTTCTCACAGAAATAAAAGATGGGGCAGAATGTAGGTACAAAAAGCTCTAGATACCTGATACGCAAGAACAATCGCGTTAAGACACGGCATTTGAGACTGATTCAGTTGCTGAAGCTTATGAATGAGCTCCAAGAAACGAACGTCCCGAATGCGGATGAATCCTGCCCGTGCAACTTCCCATGCTTGCCCTATCAAAGCCTTCGTGGCGAGCATGCGCCAGTCTAACTCCGTCACACCTAAACAAGCTACCCGATAGGCGTCTTCGTACTGTTTTTTCTGAACATAGTGACGCATGCTTGTGGACTGAGGAACTTCGATTGTCTGTCAATGTTGCAAAGAAAGACATCTAGTGATTTAGTGATCATTAGTAGAACGCTCAGAACTTATCCACTGCAAGATAAGTACTCTTGCTCACACTGAAGTACTTGATCTGCAAGGTGTGGAATAATAGAGTTCCAAGAATCACAAGAAATTTCATATTTTGAAATATGAATTCATGGGAGTCAAGAATAGACACCCCCGGTATGAATCCAACATGCTAGCTTTCAAGCTTTCTTGGAATCCATACTTGGAAGGCAATTACTTTTGCTTTCTTCTCCTAATGGAGGTTTTCTTAGGATAATCTTCACGCAATCAATTAAACTCTAATTGATACGTTGGTAAACTGTCATAGAGACATATTGGAAGCACCTGCATTGCAAGATGATGGAGACAAAATATTTTTGATCCTTGGAACCCGACCACATATCCCTGTAATTTTTGTCTGTGAACGGGAAAATCTGCAGTTTTTATGTTCAACTTCCCACTTCCAGAGTAGCACAGCATAGCCTCCATTTCAGTGTTCCACGCAACAGAACTTGCAAACTTCTCATCAAAAGTCACCTCTTTTGTCTGCGCAAGTATCGTCCACAGAAGATACGTAAAAGTCTGCTAGTTATGGTGGATCCAAATAATCTGAGGAGTGCTATCTGCAAACAGTTATGTTCAGAGCAATAAATGATGACCGGGGCATATGCAGTCAATTGTCTCTGAGCTAGCTACTTGAGTACAATCAGATTAGTTGATAAATAATACCTGAAGATCGTAAACAATGACACTTGCACTCTCATCCACGATAGCAAGACAGGTACGCTTGGCGGAAAGATCTAGGCATCGTATGCCACTTGAATGTTTGTAAAGGCGAACAGGAAAGTTGCTATTTATCCATATCTTAACGATCAAACCATTTTTCATCCCCACTAGCAGACCTTCACCTCCACTTGGTCCTCCACATACCTGTTAGCATAAGACTGACAAACCATATGAGCTCAACGCACAAAAAAATTATAAGAAAGCCACTCCAATTTCTAGTGTCGAGTGAAGAAGGAGCTAAATCCACGAAGTTCTTACGATTCAGCACTAATCTACGAGTAAATAGACTTTATTCCACTAGATCTAACACAGATCTAGAAGAGTATTTGTGCAACTCTTTAGTCCTCTTGAAAGCAAAGTGTGTGGAAAGCCACACAGTTTGCTCTGGACTTTGCTTTCAAGAGGACTAAAGAGTTCAGCTGAGACTTGTCGGGGACGAGGAAGCGGGTTTTAACCTTTATGTAGCGGATAGTTGATTCCAAAAGCCACTCACGTTCTTTGACTCCCTCCAAAGTATAAAGCTGCAACTTTGTCTCCTACATGTTGCACGTGTAGAGTTTTCTCATTGAGGTCTGCTGCAGAAGATATGTTATTAAGTACCAGATTATGTTCTCTTTGCGGTGTACTTAAGATATGATGAAAGGATAGTATATACTCACTGAGAGTATGTAGAGCTTTACAGATAGGAATATGATCACGATCCTAGAAATTCACTTCAACCTGTCTAATACGTAAAGACAGTGACATCGTTTCAAGGAGCGGCGACCAAACCTGGCATAATGTGATATGATTTGATGTAAGAACCAAAAGATTGCACTCAAGAACTTGGTTGATCTTTGCACACAACCAATATTGAGACTTTGGAGACTTTTCCTTGCTCAGCTCATACACAATGATACGGTTGCTCAGCTGTACCGCTACACGTTCCTGATAAACTGCAATCTTCTTGATGTAGTCCCAACACTTGATACGGATCTGCGTTTCAGAACTTCTCAGGTTCCAAGATCATTTCGAATAACTCCACCAAGAGTTAGATATACCTACGTTAACGCTGAATCTTCTGCTCTTGTAACATAGGTTGATTCTTAATTCCAAACGGATGTTGATGTGTTGTCTTAGTCCACGAGGTCTTCCATATGGCTAGGAAGAATAATAGGGAGTGAAAAATAGCTACATCAGACTTTCCGAAGCTTGTAATAAATTGCCAAGACTGAACAGGGAAGAGTCAACATGGGAAGCGACAGGCCACGAGAAAATTTCACCTTCTCATCAGATATCAAGTGCTGTATGACAACATCTGTCATCGCATCACGAAAAGCATAGCGCTCTTGGTAAAGCCCATGAACCTGTCCAGTGTGCATGTATCAGCATCGAGAAAGAAGAAGAAAGAATGCATGCCATCAGACCCCGAGGTATGATCGAATTACTCAGGTTGACCATCGTGTAGAGTACACTGACTACTGATACTCATTGAGAATACGAACAAGACATACAGCTACTAAACTTCACATTATATCAAAAGTACTCTGCCTAAGAATGGACGCAGTCGATTCCGAGAGCCGTTTCCCTCCTCTGATATTAACGATCAAAGACTGGCCTTCGCCACTTTACCACCATGCTTACCGTGGAGAAAAGAATTTGAAGCATCGAGATACTCCCATCATTACACCCAACTGCGATGTAGTCATGTTTGGGGCGAGAACAGACACTCCAGACCCAGTCTGCGGTCTCGCAAATCGTTGTGAGTTCAACGCCTTCCTTTGAATAGAGAAGAACCTATCCGCATTCGAATGATAACATACTCCAGTGTGGCATTTTAGTATTTGCTCGTCGTCTGAGCATAAATTTAATACAAAGCAGACCTGAACCCCTTAACGTTTTCTCCCGTACAAGAGCCAGATGGTTAAAGTTGTCATTTTTATTTATGTCTGCAAATATTGGATCTCTTCGTTGTTTCTACCATGCTAGAATGTAGCAGTACCTTTCTATCTGATCCACCAACACATACGTACTTTCCATCATGGTACGAAAGACAGCAGGGATCAAAACCCACGTCTTTATCCTTCCCGATCTGGATTAAAGTAGCGAACAAGAACACAGATCATCAATCAGTTCGAAGAATCTGGATGTGTAAAGCATTTTCTCTTCAACAGATTAAGAATAGGACTTTTGAAACTCTGGAATTGATGAACACACTCTTTATCCCTTCCATTTATCCAACCCACACTAGTAGTTTGAGGCAAACCTGCTTGCCTGATATATCGTAGAATGACAGTGTCCCGTCCCAGCAACCAACTGCCAGGTAACCGGAGCTCTTATTTTGCGTAATGTTCCACTGTAGAGTCCAAACTGGAGCAGAACGCTCTACAGCACACTGTTGAAGCCCGGCCCAGCGTCAGTACTCTTGCCCAAACTGGAGTCAATGACCAACTGCGGCACACATATGTTCTGCTTTGTGTTGAGATGTACACAAGGTCATGCAATTTGGTATATATATGATGGAACAAACAAAAATACTCTTTTGACATACCTGCTCGACACCGCTCTTATTGCAGATGGAAATCTGCCCACTGTACATGCCCAGAGCAAGATGTTGCCCATCGCCAGTCCATGCACAGCAAAGCACCTGAGCTTTGCAACAAGACTGATTTTGAGACTTCCCTGTTTGAAAAATTTTTAATGAAAGAGCTCTCATCAAATAGTAAAAGAAAATTATGTTCTTACCTTTGATGACACTCGGTGTTTGGCAACTGATTTCTGTTCGGGTGACCATATACCAAAGTCACTTGCACTGCCGCTTGCCAACTACGACATGCAGTGACGATGGAAAGGAAGGTAAGAAAAACATGCAATGTTTCTCTGAACTAATACATGTTCAAAACTGCTGTGAAAGAACGGGAAGTACAAAATTACTTTACATTTTTTAACACCATTGTTGTAGGTTATTTTCAGTGTCTTATGTGCGAGGTAAGGTGAGATGGGCTTTATTCACCTGTTGTGTGACAGGATTGTAAGATAGGCACTGAACTGAATCCCCATGACTATATTTCAGGATTCCCTCGGCCTAGAAAATTGCAAATCGAGCTGGTTAGAAAAGTTCTCGATCTTATTCTACCTCTTTCTTAAAACATATTCAGCAAGATGGTGATAAGGATTAATAACTTTCTGTATGAAAGTTACGAACTCACCAGTGTAATATTTTGATGATAGATTGTGCTTATAAGATGTAAAGAGTTTATCATATTCATGTAGACTTGGAAGGCATGGACAAGGGAGAACGAGAATAGAATCATCTATTTCATGGGTCGGAAGTTCCAAATCATTCCAATGTTGTTGCTTAGAATTGATTCCTGTATACGGTTAGGTTTATCATCTGCTTAATCGCACTTCAAGGACAATACTGAAGCTGATGAGAAGCTTTTGGTGAAGACAGAAACCTTGTGGGTCCAAATTATGATCGTTCTGTCAGCTCCTCCAGAAGCAAACCGTTTACCATCTCGGGAATAAACAACACAATACACCGCGTCTTTGTGACCTGCTTGTCCACGTCAGAACGCTTCAGGGCAGAGTAACAGAGAATTAGATATGACATGCGATTTTCAAATTTCCAACTTGGTCCATAATGCAGAAGAGAGATGGAACGCACTCCCAACCTTTAAGAGAATGCAAAAGATCGCCGTCTGCTGCATCATACATAAGCACGCGACTTCCAACTGCTGCGATGAGTTGGGTCCCATCTGCTTGAGATACCACAGAAAATTTAGGATAGATGTGTGATGCGTATGCAAGTGTCGTATGCGCTTTATTTGTGACAGTTAGTTCCCTCGATGGAGAATTTGGAAGGATGATCTTCGTGATAGGCTCCTACGGCAAAGTTTTACAAAATTACATTTTACGACTTTCTTCTCATGTGAATTCAAAATTGGCTCTTCAGGTTTACAATGAGACCAAGTGTCATTCTTGCAGGATGCGATATTACGAGTTCAGAGTACACAATGTAACCTGGTCTGAACGCTAAGGCGTGACATGTGCTCTTGATCCCATCGTGTTCCGGCTGGAAGACGAAATCAGCAATAGAAGTAGAAACTTGGAATCAGTTCATATGATAATTGTTTGAAGTATTAAACTAACACTCCCATAAGTGCCTGTGACGCCCTTTACCTACAAAAGGGACTCAGTACGACGCAACTGTCAACGGCTTATCTAAAAAGCTTCGAGTCTTGGAGGCTTTACGCCTGAATTTTTTGACCAGGAGTGCGTTTAAAAATCTGACGTAAGTCCTCAAGGGGCGAGATTTTCAGTAACATCTGTTTATTTCTTAAACAATCAATAAAATGTATTAAGCCCTTCAATCATTATGCTGGGGAGAACTGTACTGAAAACGGATCTACAAAACAGAGGCCAGCCTTTCTCCAGAGTAATAACATCCACATAGGCTCCTTGCGAGCTTCCACATATCTATGCAGCAGCATATCCAAGCAGGAGATCCGCCACTGCGAGCTACCTCACGCCTGGCTGTGATGTGCATTTCTATCAATCAATCGAAACCAGTGGTCTAGACCATCTACAGAGGAACATCAGATACCCAGCATGCAGCATGAATGTCGTTTGTCAAGTACCACATGGTCGGTCCAGGCCACTACGGCCCTCATGATTCGAAATATGCAGTCAACCACTCTCAAACTGCGAAGAGTATCTAGCTTTCACAAAAACCTGACGTAAATAGCACAGAGTAGAGTGCACCAGGTGAACAGTTGGCAACAAATTCAATGTCTGATTCCTTGAACTGAAATATTGCGCTTCAGAAACAACTCTGATTGTCGGAATGATCTCGCTGGCAAAAGATGCACCCGATATCAGGGTATCAATAGACCTCTCATGAAGCGATTCTTGCGATGCTCAAGAGGTCGCAGATTAAAAAACACGGCACGAGTTCTAAGATACGATCTTCATATAATTAATACTGTAAGAGAAATGCGCGAACATGACGGGGTAAAAAAATAAGCATGACTATCAGATCCCTCAAGGCCGACTCAGTATAAATCGCATAATTCGACGAATCTGATGTTCTACGCTGCGAAGTGCTGAGAGTGTAGTCGATCAAGAAAGGCAGCGGATTATCATGCAACCACCTGCTGTTCGAAATTGACGACCGGCCTCTCTGAGATTCGCCTCCTGGTACAAGAACAACAGGTCTTGAAGAATGCGCGCTGTGCTACTGTAAAGTATTGTATCGTCCTGTACTATACAGTCCTCGATGCAAACGCGATCCGCGGTAACTACAGTTATAAGTCTTTACCTCAGTGTCTCACATTCATCCGTAATCTTTACATAAAATTCAGCATAGGTCTGTGATGCATTCAAATCAGAGTGGACAGAATTCTTATGTAAGTGTGATAACTAACTTTCTCATGCTGTGTTTCCCGAATATTAAGTCAAGGTGGATAAATTTTGTATACGCTGCACAAAGTGTTAATTCCAATAAGTATTATTAACCATACATTTTAATGAACATTCACATTGTTTGATATATTTGTGTGATTTCACCCATGTTATACTGCATACATGTTTGTGATTTGTTGGACATCGATATTATAATCTTTCTGTTTAATTTACATGGGTAGGTCATTACAAATTTTTATGAAATTTATCTCCAACTTTACTGTGATTCATACCTTGCAGTTATTTGTGTAAATACATTTTTGAGTCTCATTTAACAATATGAATGTAATTTGCAAAATCCCATAGTTTTTCCATGTGTGAAATTATGCATGTAATTTTGTACATGTGTTTAAATTTATTGACTGTTCTTTGAAGATGAGAATTATTTTTCATGTGTGTGTAAAGTACATTTTTAGACAAGCTTATGCATCTTCTACCTATATGGTGATACTTATTGGAGTCACTTAATAAAATTCTATAATATTTGATATAAATTAAAGAATTTTCATTTTAAGATTTTATTACTGATTAAAAAATAAAAATATCTCATTTTTAATAATTAATTAAGTAATTAAAATTTTATTAATTTATTTTTAAAATATTTTTTAAATATAAATTTTAATTTTTTGAATTTATTCAAGACTTCATGTATTTTCATGTATTTTGTGAAAGTAGATTCAAAACTAATTCATATTTATTTAACAATTATTCAAATTAATTTACTTATGTGAATGATAATGCGTAATGTTTAAAATTATTTTTCACATGAAAGTATTGATGTGACTCTCTATGTTTTTTATGTAGTTTTTGGTTACATACTTTGTAACTAAAAAGTTAACTATTACATGGTCATGATGGATCTATTGATTAAATTTGGTCTTTGTCAATATTCATGACAAACCAAGTACAAGATTTGAATTATATTAATGATCATTTGGTTTCAAATTTTACAAGTGTTACTTGTTCATGCACATTATATTTAAAAAAATCTTGCATGATCAAGAATACAACATTCCCTTATTGTCAATACTTTTGGGGCCTAGCCCCATGTTACCGGTTTGCTTCAATCCTTGTATGCTTTGATGGGGTCTTCCCATCCCTTTTGTTATTATACTTTGCTCTATATCTTTTTGTCCGTCTCTTTTTGTCAATACTGTGTGTATTAAATTGCATCATTAAATATGATTCCAATCTTTTCAAAATCTTATGTAATGACACTATTGCGCAATATATGATTTTTCATTGTTTGTAAACTTATCGTGACTATACAACATATCAATGATGTTGTATAATCAACGATGAAGTTTTTAAAAACTTCAATCTCGAATAATAACCATAATTAGTAGGGGATGCAACTAGGGTGTAGAGGCATTGAATGATATCTAGACACAATCACATACCATACATATGATCACAAATTATTGCACCTTAGTCTCCATAACTCTCCACCAATATTGACTTTGATTCATTCCAAAATGAACTATCTCCTCATGAGCATGTTTGACCAGCTGTGATATGTGATATGGAAGTGACATAATATGAATGCTTATATCTTTCCATACATGAAGAAAATATTTAAATTTCCATATGAACCGCCAAGCTCTTTGTAGAAATCGATCCCACTCCTTGGGACGAAAATGCCCACTAAAACACATATGCAAAGATATTTCAACATCATTATGTCATCATGGATGTTTCGGCTTACATCAGAACAGTACTCAATCTCAATGCCTAAGGATAACATATCCTCTCTTTGACCCAAAAGGGATATCAAATAGCTCTCAAGAGCTCACATATTGAAGAAGGCAGATGCATGTCTTGCCGACATCATCTCTTCATCAATATCATTGCATCATTCAGACTTAGTCTCATCAATTTGACTTGTAGATGGTTTTGGACTCAATCGATTTGATTCACGATTCATCACTCCAATCATGATTGAACTGATGACTTCCATCACGTCAAGGTGATGCTCTACCAATGATTTATATCCATGTTTTCAAAAATAAAAAATTCAAGTTGATGGTTTTTTACTTAACTCATCCACCTCATGATTCATTACTCCGGATTTATGTACAACTGATATCTTGAAATGTGGAACCACATTCCAAGATATCATTAAGCTCAGTTCTATCATTATTAGACATCAAATCAAAATCTTTTTATGAATCTCAAAGACCAAAGTTGATACTGCATTCCGCTAGGGTGCACCCACTGCTAACTTAATAGTTTTTCCTTCATAATCTTCATAGAACTCCATTGTGACATCATTGTATCATCTCCATACCTACATCAATAACATGTCCCCAACTAAAACCAACAACATAATGTACATGAGGTAGCTCAAAGTATTAACACAAGGGTAATTTGAAAGCTATCATCATCACATGCACTCTTCCAATGTACATGTCCACAAGTACTGTATCTATATATAAAATGAAATTTGAAATCAGTTTTTGTATTTTTATATTGATTTATATATATACATACTAGACATTATTAATAAAAATCAAATATAAAATAAAGTTATGTTAATGAGTATGATTAGTGATTCATATAAATATTTGTATTATAATGTTTTGAAAATATAATTGAATAAATTAATATGTGATATTATAGATATTATATACCATATATTTAATAATTTTTTATCTTTAATTTATTTATTTTAGGTAATACAAACATATTTTTTTAATCAGTACATGAAATCATTCATTTATTCTAAAAAATATCATTTTGATTTTATAAATAAGAAATATTTTTTTATCATGGAAAACATGATAACATTAATTCAAATTTAGATTACAATATTGATATTACATAGTTAAAATAAATTCATAACATAAAAAAATTTTAATATTTTAATCCATCAGTGATTAAAATAACTACTTTTTATCAATTAAGTGAAGAGCAAGACATATAATTTTTTTGATTTATTTTTTATTTTAGTGATTTTGCCAAACATGATTAAAAATCAGAATGGATGTGCGCACAACATATAATAAAATTTACCATTATTTTTATATAAAGATTATATTTTATGTATTAAAATATATTTTAATGTATTTTTAAAATTCATAGATTTTTAACAATTATATAAATTAAAATTATTTTTTCACACATACAAAATTTCCTAACACCAAATATAATGTTTGGATATGTTGTGGTAATGAATAAATGTATTATATATATATATATATATATATATATATCATTAAATCATGATAAAAAATATGAGTATAATCTACTTTTTCATCCTATGAGATGTCACTTTTTTTGGGATGAGAAATATGCTTGAAGTGTGAGAATTATTTCTTACATGTGTAAACAATTTTTGTTGAGTGTTTAGTTGATGTGGATAAAAATTGCATGTGTTTCAAAAAAGTGTTCATTCTAATAAGTTATCATAATTATGAGATATAAATTCTAGACTTGCATAATGTGTATATATTTCGTGTGACTTTATCCATGTCATGCTTGTCGTGCACATACATATCGCATCACAACATACATCGCTGTCACATCAAACATTACAACACATACATCGTCATACACCAACACAAGTGTACCATAATAATCTTTCCTACTTTCAAAACCTCTACAAGGACACTCCACTCATAACCATAGCATAAAAGAAAGATTACAGTCAAGCCAAACCCACTTTGTGCTTCAAAGACTCCAGGTTTTAGCACTAGCTACTATCCACCATAGCCACACTTTCAAAGTCTCAACTTCAAAAATTGCCCTCCAAAGAGTCCTAATTCGAACTTTACCCCTTGAGCCCTATGACCCCTAACGGCGCTGTCATCCCTAACGGCAAGCATCAAGTCATGAAAGCGCTAACAACACAACCGATCAGAATTGTTGTATCTGCTCCTGCATACGCGCACCTACCTAACTAGAGATGCCATTACATAAGTCGTGACAGCTGTCGTGCACATACATATCGCATCACAACATACATCGATGTCACATCAAACATCACAACATATAGATCGTCATACACCAACACAAGTGTATCACAATCGTCCCCTAACTAGCGGTTAGGTCCCTCTAACACCAGGTAGCCATCTAGTCCATAACATGATATGCCCTTCATGGGGCTAAGATCAGGAGACCGGGTGTTACAATGCCCCATCATTAGTCGCCTATCTGCAATCCATATCATGTAACAAATGGGAGTCGCTTGCATGCTAAACGCATCGAGGACATCTCCATCGCCCATTGGGCACCACATTGAGAGGAGGTGTCAAACATGACATATGCCATCCTTTCGAACAAGAATCACAAATCAACATACTGGCTGCTCCACCAGCTAATCCACATAACATACATCTCAAGCCTGCACGTACAATTGCCAAGCTTGGATCCATAGTACCATCAATGTTTGGAAGGTGACATGGCTCACAATTACGCACATGATCCTTCCAAATCACACCATCACGACCCTCCAATACCAAAACTCCAGAAGGTAAAACCTCATGTACTCGTAGAATCATGCGACCAGCAGTAATATCCAATGAGATCAGTGCACTCTGCTGCAAGTAAACGTAATCACCAACATGAAATCTGCGAATTGAAGGTCGATATCCACCTCCTCGGATGGTAGCATAACTCAAAGTATCTCTGTGTTGAGCATTAGTCAGGTTCTCAAATGCCATGGGCATGACTCTACTAAAGAGTTCTACCCTTTGAGAACACACCCTAACCCAAACATCAGGGTTATCCAAGTCCAAGACTTCACTTGACTCTCGACGGATAGTTGTAGGTAAGTCTGGATCTCTACCATATAATAAAAAGTACGGTGAGAATGACGCTAGAAATGCTTGCCGGCTAAATCGATAACCCATGGCCAACCATGGTAGCTGGAAGTCCCAAATGACCTTTCTCTAAGCCAAACTTTCTCAGTCCTCTCTTCATCGTCTAAACAACTCTCTCTACTAGACCATCAGCCTCAGGATGATCTCTCAAGGTGGTACGATGATCAATCAACGCTCGATCACACAAAGCTTGAAACTCGCCCGAAAACTTAGTACCTTGATCAGTCAACACTTCTGATGTTGCACCAAATCGGCTAAGCACTGTAGCTAAGAACGCATAAGCTGTTCCCTCACTTGACTTGTCGGACAAGGCCACCAACTCAATCCACTTGGAGAAATGCTCCACCATGACCAACACATATCAATGATGTCGTATAGTCAATGGCAAAGTTCTTGCAAAATCCAAGCTCCAACGATAACCAAGTCCCATAATCGGTAGAGGATGTAGTTGTGGTGTAGGGGCATTGATGTCTCGATTTACCATCAAACCGTCCTCAGTCTCAACGCCCAAGGCTAACATATCTACTTTCTGACCCAAGAGAGATATCATATAGCTCTCAAGCGCCAAAATACTCAAAAAGGCAGATACATGCCAACCCAGCACCATCTCCTAATCAGTATCACCGTGCCATCGAGCCCCGGTTTCGTCAACTTGACTTGTACATGGGTTTTGACTTAACCCATCCGCATCACGGTTCACCACTCCAGGTCTATGAACAACCGTGAAATCATACTCCTGCAGGATAAGGGCTCATCGTGCAAGGTTTCCTGTAAGCTTGTTTGATTCCATCAACCATTTCTATGATTGATGGTCGGTAATAAGAGTGAAGGAGTTTCCAAACAAATAACATCTGAAATGTGCCACCGCCCAACAGGTGCCAAGCATTCTCCTTCATAAGAACTATACTTTGACTCCGCTGCATTGTTGGAACGACTTGCATAAGTCACTACAAACTCTTTCCCCTCATCATCATGTTGGGTATGCACTGCTCCCAAACCCAACATACTCCAATCAATATGTATTTGAAATGGATGACCTCTCACATGTGTCCTCAAAATAGGGCACATTTCAACCTTTCCTTGAGCTCAACAAAAGCTCTCTCCTGTTCATCTCCCCAATGCCACTCATGATCTAGCTTTGTGAGCTCTGTCACTGCTTTGGCAATAATGTTAAATCCTTGCACATATCGACGGTAGAAGTTTGCAAGTCCAAGGAAGGCTCGCACCCTACTCTCATCTACGGGTTGTGGAATACGCAAGATTGCCTCCACCTTGGTTTGCTGAACTCCCAATCCTCCAGGGTATATGATATGACCCAAGTACTCTAACTGCTCCTGAAAGAACTTGCACTTTCCAGGATGCAACTTGAGGCCATGAGCAATCAGTCACTCAAATACCTCTTGCAAATGTATCTCATGCTCCCTCACTATATCACTATACATTGGAATATCATCGATGTAGGCTCTAGCACAATCAAGTCCGGCTAGGATCCTATCCATCACTCTTTGGAACTCAACAAGTCTATTCTTCAACCCAAATGGTAAGAACTTCCACTGATACAACACATCCTTGCCATGCGAATCAATTGCCCAAAAGGTTGTCTTGGCCTTATCCTCATCTCGAATCCGCAACTGATGATATCCTACTCATAAATCCAATATACTGAAAACCTTTGCATGCCCAACAACATCAAAGATCTCCTCAGGTGTAGGCATAGCATACCGATCAGATTTTGTCTGTCGATTGATAGATCGGTAGTCACCATACATACATCTATTTGTTTAATTGCCATGTATATCCTCCTTCTTGACTGGCATCACCACAGCAAAGACATACTCTCCATATGATATCTCCACTAATCTAGCCTCAAGAAGGTCTTGACACCTACTTTGGATCAGATCTCTCTCCATATCACTGTATCAATAGAGATGACGGAAGATTGGTGCATTTGTTGTCAAGTCAATCCGTATATCAAGTCCCTTCAAATAGCCTAAATCCTTTTCATTCTGAAGGCAAAATAGTTTATGAAACTCCTCAGAAACCTCCACACCCTACGTCTTTCTTCTCCTGTCACTTTGGGACCAATCTCAATATCCCAAATCTACTCTCCATGGACACCAGAGATAGAAGACATAGTATCTAGTTGCTAAATGACAACCTCTTGAGCAGAAAGCTTTTTCTGCTCTCTCATACCATGCTCCACTATCTCAGTGTGAACAACTCACTCCAAGCCTGATGTATGAGCTGATCAACCATCTGTTGTAGCTGCATACATGAAGTACATAGTGTTCCATCCAACGTGGATGACACTACTCCACTAAGACTTGGCATGATAGCCATATCCTCTCGACCATGACTATCATGAGTATCCATGTTACCCTCTAACAAATCACCAGGCCAAGTAACACAAGTATTAAAGTCTCCAACATATGCCAAACCTCCACTTGGTAAAGGCCTAGAACTGGTAATGAATCGTACATATAATCGACTCACTCAGCCCTCGTCATATTGCCAACCTGGCCGATAAGAGGCTGTCTCCTACCAATAATCAAGGCTAAATCCCATAGGATATAACACTGCCGCACCCACCAATACATCATACGACTCTGTAAGTGTAACCACAACACGTGCTAGCGTTGTAGAGCTATCCGTGACATGATCTTGCACAGTCAATCCCACCCGGGTGATGTATGGTGCAGGGGCATCACTAGAACCTCCAAGAGATGTCTGAATCTAGAATGGACCTCTCTCCATATCGGTCTTTTGCAAATCAAGACCAAGTAGTGCATCCTTACCCAACATAAGGGGTTGTGCACCAGAATCCAACAACATGCGTTGAGGTCAATTAACCTTCCATGAAGGTCCGACCAAACAAAAGACACCATTTTTGTTATCCAACATCATCGCACTTGGTGATACCTTGGTACGCTTGTATGCTGGTCTTGCTGATAACTCCATCATTCGAGAAGCAGCAGCTTGCCAAGTTCCACTAGTAGCTATCCTGATCCCAAGATCAACAGTACTAGTGCTCACACTACTAGAAGCAACCAACACATCCTCTTTGCTTTCACAAAATGTGGCTGCCAATCGTAGTACATGGGATGATGATACCCCCAACGCCAATAAATCCTTGGTTGAAAAAATAGGAGAATGAACATGAGTTTTTGCTGCCTCCAGCATTGCGTTGGATGCTATCTTAGACAATGTTGATGGCTGATCCCTACTTGCTTCATCTCCAAGTACATCCACATTGGCTTGCACCCTCATCTCTCCAATAGGTTGTCTATGAGCCATGGATGAGGTGTTCAATGCCTCTGACAATGTGAAAGACTGAGGAAGTCTAACCTGTCGGCTAGCCTCCCCTCTTTGTGGATCCAACTCCTCTAGACTCAGTAGTATGTGTTGCACTATGAGTCACAACAACTGCACATGGTTGTGCCGCTACGCACATGTACTTCACAACATCTCCATCATATGATGTAGAGTCACCAGCTCCAGAATCTGATCTTTGTTGGGCTATAGCCATACTTGCTTTCTTCTGCTCCAACTGCTCCCGAGATGCCATGTTCACTTCATGACTAGCCTCATGGGCTAACACTTGAGTAGGGACTGGTCCTCTATCACCACCCCTGCCACCTTGAACTCCTCGTCCTCTTCAAGGGACTACCATGGCAATTCTTGTTGATCGTAATTCTGGATGGAGATCAAAACATCGATCCATCATGTGACCATGTCTGTGACAATGCTCACATGATTTTGATCCAACATGATCCATCATTCGACCTTGAAGGCAATCCTTCTTGTGATGAGGTCCACCACATGTCCAACACACCATCCCAACAACTTATTGTTGACCTGAAAAGGATGGCAATGGTCTGGATGTTGCACCTTCACCATTATGTCCGGATGGTCGAGACTGTCCCACATGTCTATCATAACCACTCCGGGTTTGTGTTGTAGACTGGTAACGTGAAGAAGTTGATGAAGATGGTGAATCCTTGCTGAACGCAGTAGTCACCACCCTCTCTTCTTGCATGTTGAGCTCAATACGCTCAGCAAGACAAAACACAATGGCCAACGTAGGTGATGTCTCCGGAGTAAGGTAACATCTCTCACTCTACTTCTCAACTCCCTATCCAATATTCCATACCAATATTGGACAGCCAGTGCCTCTGTCACCCCATGGGTAACACTAATCAACCGAAGCATTCGGGTATACGCCTCTCAAAGACTTTCCCTAGTCTTCCGTTGAAACTCTTGCAAGCCTCGTAGCTTGTTAGTTCTCACCCCTTGGTAGTCTATTTTCTCAACCGTGCGAAGAACTCCAGAATAGGGTTAAAGGTTGGGACCTCTGAACTCTTTCCAACTCTACTAGCTCCAACCGTATCATCAATGCCAAGTACATAGGATGAACTTGTTCTTTCAAACACTATACCCAAAGTAATAGAGATGTAGTTTAGAGACCAATATTGTCTCCAAAACTCTATCTCTTCAAGGTGTTCACGCCGGAACTCATGATAATCATCTATCGGCATACCCTCCAAATGCTGGAATAATCACTTCTAAGCCATAAATGGACTGAATAACGTAGAGTTGTGCATCCGTTGTAAATCACATCATGAGTCAAACTCATGGATGAAGTCATCCAACTCAATAGTGCCAACTGTACCCGAATATCGTATGGGACCCTTGGTGGCCCCATAGATATCGTCCATGTCTCACAACAACGGTGTGAGTACACATTCCAAGATATCACCAAGCTCAGCTCGGTCACTCTCTGAAACCAAATCAGAGTCTTCTTTGAACCTCAAAGGCCAAGGTTGATACCGCACTCCGTTATCCATGCACCCAATGCTAACCCGAGTAGTGTCTCCTCCAGAACCTCCAGAGAACTCCACTATGACACTAATGTATGACCTCCGCAACCGTAGAAAAACAGGTCTCCAATTGGAACAAGAAACAGCGATTGGAACCAAAAACCACAATAGAAGGTACCCGAGGCACCACAAGGGCAACCTAAAACCTGCCATCACCACAAGCACTCACCCAGTCTACAAGTCCGCAAGTCCTATCTCACTGGGGAGAAACATGGATAGTTTGACTGGTCCGGAAATCCAGCCTCACTATCGATAGTACACAAGAGATCCAACACTCCAAACAACAAAACACCAACACAAACAAACGTGGTGCACAAACATGAAGCAGAGATGGAGGTATATCAATCACAAGAAACTTCCATCGTAAGATCCGAGAGAAAAAACTGCTAAAACTCATCTTGTGTCTCTCTTGGACTCCTGATTTAATACAAATTTATTGAATTGAAACGAATTTCTTGTCATTGACCAAACCAACCCAACCTGGAGTGACATAGCCTCATAAGGCATTTAAAAACACAAAAACTCGATTTTAGAGGTCTTCTACTCTCCAGATCGATAATCTAACACTGGGAATCTAGTTGTATAAGCCATTGCCTTAAACAACTTTTTTTCAATTTGCTACCTGATGCAAAATTTTTTTTGCAAACGGACACCGTTTGAAACTTCTGCGAGAGTCTAAAAATCTTCAACTTAGATTTCAGACCCCTAAACGTTGAAATTTTGCAATTCTGACATTATTAGCCTTGGCTTAACAGTTTCATCCCGCGCTACAAACTTTACATCATCTATCATCCCACCAAATTTCAGATCAAATGGACACTATATGATAATCTGATAGCTTGATGCTCCTATTTTCGACCCAAAAACTTTGAAACACCAAATCTTGGACTTCGAGCACTTCTGTCTGAAATATTTTTCAGCCAATCTCAAATTAATGCTCCAAGACAACTATAAGCATCGACCCTGTTTGTCAATTTCCAGCAGCGCTTCGGTCCTAAAAAATTCGGGATTTGGATTTACACTAAAATAAAAAATTCAAAAATTTAAAATCTATCACATCTACTTCGAATCGACTCTACTTCTAGATCATCACCACGGGTTGCACTCCATCAATACCTTGCACACTCAATAGCCAACGGATCGAAGCTACCATCGATCCAAACTCGCCAAAACACCTTCAACGCTTCAAGAACTCATAGTTCTCACCACATAATCCAATTTGAGTTTTCCAAGTAATCTTTTCTAATCTCAAAACGTCCACAAGGACACTCCACTCATAACCATAGCATAAAAGATAGATTACAGTCAAGCCAAACCCACTTTGTGCTTCAAAGACTAGCTCACTCGTGGTTCCTGCACTAGCTACTATCCACCATAGCCACACTCTCAAAGGCTCAACTTCGAAAACTGTTCTCCAAGGAGCCCTAATTTGAACTCTACCCCTTGAGCCCTAGGACCCCTAACGCATTGTCGGCCCTAACGGCAGTTCGAGTGCAAACGGCGCTAATTGCACAACCGGCTCTAACTGCTGTATCTGCTCCTGCATTCGCGCAACTACCTAACTAGACATGCCACTACATAAGTCGTGACATGCTCAACATGTTTATGATTTTATGTACATGGATCTTACACTAGCTAGGTTTTGGTTTACATGAGTAAGTTTTTGTAAACTTGTGCAAAATTTATCACTTGTGAATCTCCTACAGCTTGAAGCTATGATTGGAAATATTTATAAGAGTGTAATAAACTCACATAAATGGAGTATGCAAACTCTCCATACTCTTGAAATGCATGAAACTGAACAAGTCATTTCTCATATCTGATAATTTGTGTGAAGTCATCCTTGCCATTTGTAAGAGTGTAAACTTAGATATGTCATTTCTTGACACATGAGAACTATTTTCCACTCGTGTAAGTGAAATGGATAGCTTATGCATAGTATGCATAAAATGCCATTTTTTAATAGGGGCAAGTAAATGAGGATAAAGTAATATGTTTTTCTTCATATTCCAAGACATAACACATTGGGTAAATATATAATTTATGTTGTCTTTCTTGCAAAATCTTGAACCTGGTTGAAAGGCTGAATTTTTGCGCGGCTGTCAGTTAGGGTTCACATAGTCCGCTGTGTATGTACTGTGGCCTCCTCCTCATGCCTCTTCAGTCTCTGACTTTAGGGTTCAGGGTTTATAGTTAGAGTCTGAGGCAGAATCTACTAACTCATTGCTAGTTGCTCACCCCGAACCGTCGAGCGTATTCGAGCAGTAGAAAAGATTATGCGAGGGAGTTCAAAGTCTACAGCCCTCTGAGCTACCGAGTCGACATGGATCCGAATGTCTTGTTCAGCGGGTTGCGATTCGATCATAAGAAATTTTCTGCGGAAGTTCAGCGCTTCAAGGTGAGCTGAATCTCCTACTCCAAACTAATTTTGAAGCTTGTCAAGATTTATTTTCCGGTTACAAGGTCCTGTACTTCAGCAACTTCGTCTATTCTCCAACGACGTGTGTTGTTTGGTTTTCTTTCGCAGAGAAAACCTGGTGAAATCATCGTCGGCGAGAAAGTAGAACGTACTGAGCGTGGGGCCTCTGACGAGAACCAGTCAAATGATAGTGACGGCCCCGAAATCAAAACCCCTGATGCCAAAAGTTCAAATGGGCGTCCCTCGAAGAAGAGGAAGGGAGTCATCAGTAGCGAAGCAGCATCTGCGTTCAATATTTTCCGACCTCCAGGTTCACTAGTTTCTGCGGTTGCCTCTGTGTCTGGCCAAGACTGCGTTCAAGAAGACGATTCAAGTGCAAGACTCGCTGAAGCCATCAGTGTTTTGAGGAAACGTTGCAGACTACATGTGTCTGGCCAAAATATACCCCAGCCACTCACGAGTTTCGAAGACTTGAAATCACAGTATCCTCTGTCACAGTCCTGTGTAGTCGCTTTTTTTCACGTAAAGATTTTGCAATTTGTTTACTTCTGTCTCTTCCATACGCGAATCGTGTGACCCCTTAACGAGGCGATCTCAGTGTTTGGGGCGAACGATTGACCTTGACATAGAACCGGATATCGTTGCAAGAGGTACATTCGTAACAACATTACTGCCGCGGGGTACGCAGAACCGACGCCTATTCAACGCCAAGCAATACCAACACTTCTTGCGGTAAGTGAGTGTTCTGACTCTGCCGCACTGTTTTAGGATCTTCCAGAACCTCGCCTGTACGTGCTTTTGTATCTATGCGTTATACTCTTCTGCCTGAAGCGAGTTGGACCTAACTCTCACGGTTCTTTCAGAGGAGAGAATGCTTGGCGTGCGCTCAAACCGGGTCGGGAAAGACCCTCGCTTTTATTCTTCCTATATTGATGAACTTAAAGGTATCAACTGATTACCCCTTTCTTGTTTTGAGTTACGTACCTGGAAATACTCGATGAACGCCCTGTTTTCTTATTATGTTGTCCATGCGTTCCCACCAATCCTGGCTGTTTTCTGTCCGCAGAAGCCTAGTGAAGATGGAATTCGTGCTGTAGTCTTGTGTCCCATCAGGGAGCTTGCAACCCAAACTGCTCGAGAGTTCCGGAAGATCACGAAGGGCAGCAAAATGAGGATCCGGGCATTGACTCGGTCAATGTGTTTAGACCCCAACATTAAAGAGCTGCCGATCGACGTGCTGGTCTCTACCCCTTTGAGGCTGGAGAAGTTATTGAAGAACAAGAAGTTGAGCTTACACAAGTAAGTAGACTTGAAATTTCTGATCCATCCGAATAGTTCGTCCACTACCAGTGTTGTGGGCATTGCAGTGATGATTATCTATAATTATGTCTGGACATCTAAGGGACAAGTCCCAGTGCCGACACGTAGATCGTGTTCTGAGCAATGCCATTCAAGGGTCTAGGGTTTATGTGACGTTGAAATAGAGTTGTCGATTATAATAACCAAGGCTAACTGAATGTTGTCTTCATTAGGGTGGACTATCTCGTGATGGATGAGTCGGATAAGCTCTTCGAGATGGGGTTTGTGAAGCAAATCGATACCATCGTAGAAGCGTGCTCGAGTCCAAGCGTTGTCCGCGCTCTTTTCAGCGCCACTCTTCCTGACAGCGTGGAGGAACTTGCCAGGACTATATTGGTCGACCCAATTCGAATCACAGTTGGCGAGAAGTAAGCGTAAATGTGTGGCTAGGGTCAAGTTCTGTATTGTTATTGGTCACAGTCTGGTAGTTTCTGTGAAAGCGTGACTGAAGTTTGCATTCAAACCAGCACTGTGGCAGTCTGACCCTGAACAGTTTGTGTAACTCGGCTTCCTCACGGAGTGCTGATTGGCGCTGGTTGTTATGGAACGACAGTGCCCTTGTGTTAAATACGGATGCTATATCGATGTGTTACACTTACCAACTCGAGGTTTCCTATGGCCTCGGTGTCAAATGTTCCAACCGACATGAGTACTAGTTCTTCCTCAATTTTAGCGGCGAAGCCTGACTTGATGGTGTTTGTGCGTGTATCTTTAGGAAACACGTTATTCATTGCTAAGCTTGCGGGCTTTCAACCTGTAACACCACGGACGTAGTAATTCTAGAAGATAGCATAGTCGATCCGATTCTAGTCGGTGTACTCTCTTCAAGACAAGAGCACGCGAGTTTTCGCTGCTCAACCGTTGGGCCAGCAACTAACGAGCACGGACACTTTTCTTGCAGGAATTCCGCAGCCTCGACTGTAGAGCAAAGATTAGTGTACGTTGGGAGTGAAGATGGGAAGTTTCTTGCGCTGAAACAGTTGTTCAGAGAGGTAGCGTCCCGTATATTTTTCACTATACAGTGTATAGTTTGATTGTCAGGGCAGCACACTCTTAATGATGACAAATGTGGAGACGGGCGGTCTGAATTGATGCCATGTTGATTGTCTCTATCCGCCTTTTTAGGCCCTGAAAGATGTGCTTATCACAGTGTGAATGCTAGCTCACGCTTCTATTTTTGTCATTTCGTTACTGACCTTTATGTTTTACGAAATCTTTGTACGTAGTTCATGTTTGTAAGTCACCGACGTCGTGTGCTGCAGAGCTTGAAACCCCCGATTCTCTTGTTCGTGGAGTCGAAGGAGAGGGCGAAAGAACTGCACCGGGATCTAGCTATTGATGGCGTGAGCGTTGACAGTATACACGCAGGTCGCTCTCAGTTCCAGCGAGATGCCGCTGTGGAGAAATTTCGCGAGGGGAAGACATGGATCTTGATTGCAACCGATCTCATGGCGAGGGGAATGGACTTCAAGGGCGTTAACTGCGTTATAAACTATGACTTTCCGAAAACCATAGCTACATACATCCATAGGATTGGAAGAACAGGAAGAGCCGGGAGAAGAGGGCAAGCCATCACCTTCCACACCGAGAAAGATCGTACCCTCCTCCGTTCCATAGCCAATGTCATCAAATCTTCCGGAGGTGAGGTTCCGAATTGGATGATCAATCTTCCAAGAAATACGAAGAAGATTTACAAACGGAGAACATCTTCAAGGCGGGGCAAGGAGGAAGGACGGCCAGAGGAATGAGTCCAACCTCTGAGCGTTCAAGGTCAGGAGGTCAAAAGTGTAGTGTAGAATTGCTACCATATACCCGTAGGAGTTCCGTGGTAGGTAATATGGTCGCAGTCAGTAGCACTTATTGTTGATAGTGCCGTGCTCCGATGAAATCCTCCCCGAATATTGATCGCACCAAGAACATTTAACAAAACACATCAAGAGTTTAGCTGTCGATTTAAAGGGCTGATACGCGGACAAATAATTTACGATGCAATTAAACATTTGGCATTGTGTAAAATTACTTTCGCGTAAGAGTGGAAAACTGGTGTAATGTAAATTTGGTCAAAGTCATCTTATATTCTACAAATATGATGCGCAACTGAAATGAACATTTTGAAAGTGGAGACTATCGATTCACCAGAATCATGTGCATGAAGAAATATGCATACATGCATACACATGTAGTCATAAACACCTTTCTAAATGTACATGATTCAGAATTTTGAAATAATATGTTCTGTCTAAGAAAAGTTTAAATACAGGTTAAGGTTCCAACTGCAACACATGTCCGGGTCGAACTAAATGGAATACTTTGTAAGATCAAGATGCTTCTATAAAGATGAAATACATATTCACCTTGCAATTATACATGTATTACTACGAAAAGAACAGTAGATCTTTAAACATTGTAAGTTTATATATAAGCGGGGAGAGAATAGAGAATTTTTTTTGTTTTCAATTTCAGCTTCACTAATTATTAATTTGATACCATGAAAATTTATATAAAAATATATTAATAAGTTTATTATTTTTAAAATTTTTAGTGATTTTTTTTCAAATATGACCTATGGATCAAGTTTTTTATACTATATTCTTTTTTATTTACCTTAGTTTTATTACAAATAGTAAAAAAAATAATAAATTTAAATAATAAACTATGATTGTTTTTAAATTTTAAATTTTTAAAAGTTAACATTTTCTCTAGTGAAGTAATGTGCCAAGGGGTTGTGGTTTTAGCATGAACTTGTACATGTGATTATACATTTTAGTGGAATTTTTTATTTACTAAAAACTTTTGCTTATGATTTGTGAGTTTATGTCTTTTGTTCTAATTTTCAATATAATATTTTTTATTTACCTACATATAAAAAAATAAAAATATAGGTATAAAAACATATATGTAAAAAGTTAATTTATTAAATGTTAAAAAAAGAAAAAATTGCATATAATCTTTTGAAGTTATATACATATATATAGCTTTTTTTAACAAATTGTTTGCATACAAAAAATTGAATTTAAGTTTATGATAGTAGATTAGGTCTTCTCATAAAGTTGGCTTAGGGATCACATGCTCCCTTTCTAAACGATTCAATGCTCCATATTTATAGATCACATCTACATTTGTCACTTCGGGATCACAAACACAATGTAGATCATTTTGTTGACCATTCCAAGTATACATATGGAGTATTATTTTTCCAATTATGTTTTATTTTGGAATTTTTTGATACTAGGTTTTCATTCCATAGTTTTCCTTGTGACATTCATGATGAGACTAGATATGCTTTTCGCTTATCACTTGATTGATTGACGCATGATCCCATAGATGAATTAGAATGATTTTTGTTTCTCCTACTTCCACGATGATATCTATATTATACTAGAGATAGACCTTATAAACGAATTTTGACAGTTAAAATGTGATTTATCGTTACTAACTTTTGTTCTTCTAGGTCTGCCACTTAAGTTAGCTATAAGTTAGCATGTGGATGTAAAGTAGAACTTGGAGAAAGCTTCTATGACTTTAGAGAAATGGACGTGATGGAAATAGGAAGGTGGCAATTATATTTTGAAGATTCAGAGCAGGGGATTAGGGTAAATTGCATGAAAAGTATGTAAGTATCACACATGTTAGGAGTCAGGTTCAACCACATGATACCATAGATGCGGCTCAATTGCGATGATGAATGATCTTGGGACATGTTGGGGAGTATAGCAGAGTCGAACTAACTCTTCATCCTTTGTCTATTTCTAATTTTATTGAAGAAACTATATTCTCTTTACGCCTTTTACATCCACCCATGGGCGAGAGAGTACCATTAGAGGTCTTGGAGTATCAACCAAATGAGCCATTATATCTTGATAGATCATTTTTTGCCCATTCTCTATGCATAGCTTCACGTCTATCCTCAAGAGGCTTGTTAGGGATGGTATATGAATATCTTAGAGATTGCTTTCATGCACATGATACCTCTAGTAGTTTCACATAGTTGTTCTAGTTGGCTGCATCAGTTGAGTGAGGGGAGATTCCGTTGTAAGTTAGCTAGATACTATGTGCTAGTTGACTTCTCTTGATGGAGAAGGACATGGGACATAAGATCGATTGCTATTTGGGAGATTTTATTGCGTCTTGTTAGTCATACCGTGGTCATGCAACATTGTTGCCACTTCCATTAGAATCCTTGCCCACACAAGTTTTGAGTCGTCACACCAAAACGTTGTGAGATGGTATCGTTAGGCATTATAGCACTCTTAGATATCCATCTGGATTGGTTTGTCTTGCAAATGGATGTTGAATACTCTTATAATAGTGTTAATAATATTGAATACTCTCATGTGCATCCATCTTTAGAGAGCTTAGAGAGGCTGATGGATCTTTGTCAAGTCTCATTCCTTTCATACGATCCTTCTACGCTTCATCTATTTTTCTCTTCTATCAGCATGACTTTTCGCAGAGGGAGTCACTGTTCTAAAATCCGCAAGTGTATTTGACAAGGAGATCTTTTGGGAGGACCCGCATTTGCCATGGCTCATTATAGAGTTCTTCTATCTACTACTTTGGCCGTGTCAGGTTGTGTGTTCCCCTCCTTAGGGGACGATACACACATTGAGGGCCATGTAGACAATATTAAACATGCCTTTCATTACTTGACTACCGAGCTTCATCTTGTAGGCTTGAAAGTCAAGATGTCATAGTGTATGTCATTGTCTCCTTTGGACACTCCTCATCTCTAGGTTTTAGAGGGAGGTATAATATTCATAGACGGATTATGCATTCTAGGAGTGCAAACAAGGTCCAATGACTTTTTCTCACACTACCTTGACACAACATTTGCCAAATATGTATTGCATGTATGACCTTCCTCTATTCGCCAAATGTGTAATGCATGTATGACCTTCCTCTATTAGGGGATCAACAAGTGATTTTTGATATATTTTCATCTAGTATTGCTCGTTGATCCACCTACCTACTTTGCACGGTTCCTCCTTCACATGCATTCCTATCACACTTGATAACCTTTTATAAGAGGATCATGGGTGTCTTTGGTGACATCATTGGATCAATGATCTTTGAGTGTGTAACAGAAAAAATATTGCATGAAGACAAACATCTTTGCCTATTTCGTGTGGAGAGATAGGCTTATTATTGATGGAGGAGACGACACCTATAGCATTTTTGGCTAGTTGGGCACTCTCGGCATCTTTGTTATCTTCCCAATTTATGATTGCAAATATGTCCATCCTTGATATGTATGCAAGGCACGTGGATGGAGGGTCAATTCCTTTACATGTACTATTGCGGAAGATAAGAGATGCTCTGCCCAAAGGTACGACATGAGCTCCCATCTTTTTCCTTTTTGCCCACCGATTGGACTAGAGACCTATAGTCCATCTTCATGGATGGACAATTTCAGCATGCTCTACACTCCCTCTTAGTGGATCCGTGAATTTCTTGTACTACTAGGGCTTCTCTACGCTCTTGCTTTGACAAGGATGCATGCTTGTGAATCTTGGCTCGACCATGCATAAAGACTTTCATCCGAATCCCTTTTCTATGATGAAATTCCTCCTTGGCTTGATCCACCCATATGCATAAGTGAGAGTAAGCCCTAAGGTCACAGTACATCATTCACATGTGAACTGTGACCTTAGGGCTTACTCTCACTTAGGTTTACCGTTGATGTTTTTTTGGAAGCTCATAATGAATATAAAAGAACATGTTTCAACCTGATAACTATACATAATGCACCTACTTACACAAACTCTCAAATTCAAGACTCCATAATCTCATGACAATTCTCACAAAGATTCAAATATAACTCAAAAGGTAGAGATCTTTTATTGATGATCAAAGATTTCCTTGAAAAAAGGGTTCAACCCTAAACAAGGCTTCATTCTCCGAACAATACTTCCCCCAAAATCTGCTTCTCCCAAAATTAACTTTAGTGTTGTTTTTCAACTTACTATTAATAATAGTTAGATTTTTATCCTAATAACTAAAAATAATCATCATATAACTTTATATTACCAAGTTCAATCGAGGTAGAGATCACAAACTCCAATGAAAAAGTATACATAGCAACATGCAAATTGTCCACTTGGATCTTCTAGAAGCCCAACTTTTATCCAATTGACTTTGGTATACCAAATCAATCTCGTCCCTAGATTTAAGGTTCATCACTAAATCAAACCAATGAAAAGCTAGTCAAAGTCAAGGAATGTCAATATATCCATGTGATAGAATCTATTTTTTGATTCTTTCTAAAGAAAAAAATAGTTGTTTTCATCTACTACATCAAGAGCTATATAATATATTCCTTCAACTTAACCATAACTAGCTAAACATAATCTTGATTAAGATAAACTTAGTCACACTTTAGCGATACTCACATTTTATCCTATATGTACAACCATGATTCTTAATGTACTTCCTTAGATATATCGGGGGTCCATATGACTTGTTGCCCATACGAAGGGTAGAGGATAGCTACCCATGATGTCATTAGAGATGTGGTATTTGTTATGGTACAAGAAGATGGATACCTCACATGTAGGGAGGTATAGGGCAGATTTATATTCGGTTCATGAGAACTAGATTATTGTTGCAGACGTGGTTACAGATACTACACATGACATTGACATACTAGACTTTAACACGTTCATGAAAGAAAGCGTGAGAACCTAGTATGATAGATATTTTATCATCTAGTATGACGAAAAAATATATCATTTTTTTAGTTTAGTATATAGCCTATTTTAGGTCACATGCATTTATTTTTCTACAAAAACCACTAGTTGATGTAATCCGTAGGAAAGCAATCACATTAGGTTCTTAGGATACTCATGTACTTTTTTTGCTAATTACCTTTGTATGTTGTGATCATCATCACCTCAATTATTTATAGGTATTATTTTGCATTGGTAATGCCTCCATGCCTTGTATTTTTATTCTCATCATTATCTTGTTTTTGGCTCCAAGTTATTTACAATTTGCTTATACCCCTTTTTCACTGAAGAAAATTTGAATCCAACACTCCAAACTTAAAGAAATTGCCATTTTTGTGGTGCCATTAGATTTTTCTTCATACACTACCCTCTATTGCTTTGACAAGTTATCACTCTTAGCACAAAAATATATCACACTATCAATAACTCTTTTTTTACTATCTATAATCATCTATCATCATATAAAAAATAAAAAATGGAGAGATCTAATCTATCTATAATTTATTATCATGTACAAGGGCCAAGTTTTCAACTTTCTCATAAAAGATAACTCATGTTATGCAATTTGTTTGGAATATTTGAATGTGATGTAAGGTGATCATTGTAGTTAACAAAATACATTTATCGGTTAGAACATGATGAGGGTGACTATGACTACTAATAAATTTGTCATGCCATATTAACTAAGCTTTAAAGAACTAAGAGTAAGTTGCATGTGAAAAATAGAAGATGATATATGTTAGCTGTATATAATTAATTTACTTTTACAAAGAACTAAGTTTTTGTACAAATAATGACCAAATATCACATTCAGCTATGGCTTTTGTGGCATTATGATAAAGTTTAATCCTATAAATATATCATTGCTTAAGTCAAACACATATAATTTAATTGTTGAGGCACTCACAACACTTATAATTGGATTTTATTCATTTTGGTGTTATGTGTAGAATGTGCTAAGGGTTCATTTTAATGTTTGCTTTTTTTTTGAATAATTCAAAGATAATTTAATCAGAGTTTATGCTGCGAGTGGTGAAGATTGGTTTCCCACAAGATTCGATCAAGGTCTCCTCCATAAAAAATCTAGTTAAAAATATAACAATTGACAGATGAGAACAAAATACTTGTGCCACAAAATTTTTCTATTGTTTATTATCTAAGTTGAAAATATGGCTATAATTGTGAGAACATTGCGACCTTTCAAGATTATCCAAGTTTGATTATTATAGCTATATTGGTGATAAATAGCTCAATTACCAATCTTTATTTATATTTTATATGATCATGATATTACTACCTATGATATAAAACTTGTAAAAAAACAAAAATATAAATTTTCTGGAAGGGTTTATCATATTTCAGATGCATTCTCTCAAACACAAGGTATAAGACTAACTTCAAACTCTCAAAGTTAATTTAAAAATATGAGTTAAAAGCATGATAATTTTTTTTTACCATCTAACAAGATCTCCACAAGATTTAAGATAAAGAAACTAAAAATATTTACATCCAAATTCAAATATTATTTTTGAAAAAAAAATTTATCAACAAAAATGATTAAATTGAAAAATAGTTCCATACATTATAGTAAATATTTTACTTCATTAAAGAAATTAATAACAAATACTTTGCTTTGCTAGGATAATTTTTAAACATTTGGTTAATAATTACCTTCTTGGCTCTTTGTTGAGTTGCACATCTCCTTGTTTTTCTTGTCAATTTCTGCGTATAATTTTAAACTTTATGAATACATGTATTTATAAAATTTTATGCAGTTTGGAAGATCTCAAATATCACAAGCATCAAAGTTTATTTCAATAGATCTCCTTATAAATATTGGATTATATGACAATAGGCAAATTTCAATGTATAAATAATAGCATAACTCTTAATTTTTTAACCCAAATGATTTTATATTTCACAATCAAACAAATAATATTTCAAATTTGAATGTCAAAAATTTTTAATGATTAGATTTTGAAAAATTTGAATGATAAAAAAAAAAATTTTAAAAAAAGAAAAATTTTATATACAGAAATTTTCATAATTTTTAATTTTTAATTCACATGAGTTTGAAAAAAAAAATCAAATCTCAAATTTGAATATTAATTTTCTTTTAATAATTTATATTTTGAAAAAATTTTCTTAGAGGAATAAAATTTATAATTAAAAAATTTATCTTGAATTTTTAATGCAATCTCACAATATACATTTTTCATTAATTTAAACTTAAATCTAATTCTAGACATAAGTGCATGTTTTTTTATCATTTTTACAAAATTAACAATGATCATTCATGAAAAAATATGAAATCTTAATTATTATTAAGAAAATTTATATTAATCAATTAATAGATTTATTAAAAATATAAAAATAAATATCTATAATAAATAATTTTCTTTAAAAATGAAATAAAATAAGAATTTTATTTCTTTTATTATTTAAAATTTTTTATGAAATTATCACAAGAAATGAGACTTATATAGATGTTCAATCTGATTAATCAAAATACTTATAGAAGTATAAAAATATTTTTTAAAACAAATTTTTGTGAATAAAAGTTTTTTGATTTTTTTACCTTTAAAGCACCAAAGCTAATTGACAATGACATCATATCATCAAATTTTGAGTTTCATCTTGTAATTAATGTTCTGAAATTTTGAATTATTTTTTCCACACTTATGACTTATAATATTTTTATAAAATTTTTTAAAAAATAAAATAATTACCCAAACTACTTTTATTTTATAACTTTTAGCTGTTGTTGTGAGATTTACAATTTTAACTTTCAATCCATAAATAATGATTGGAGATTTTCAAATTTTATGAAAACCTCAAGAAATTTATCAATCTACTCTACTTAGTTCAAACATAATGACAAATAAAAATGAAGGATTTTATTATATATTTCATGTTATTAAAATGACTACAAAGAGAGCTTTCAAATCAAGTTTATCCCAATACTTTATTGTACTATTAACAATCAAATGGTTATCAATAATGAAAATTTTAAATTGAAAATAAAATCAAAATGGAAATTTTTAATTGGTTTAAATATACATTTGTTACAAATTAGAATCAAATGTTTATGATGGGGACTCAAATGTGAAAATTGTTCTCACTACATAATCAATTTTCAAACTAAATATTTTTCTTATACTAGCTTCTAAATACTTAAAATGACATTTAGCAAGTTTAATCAATATAAAAATTACAATCCAATGAGAATATTTACATAAATACATGTCATTGATTCATGTTGACCTTCAAAAAATTCAACTATGCTTATATCAACTTTGATACACCAAGTTAATGTTGCCAACATATTAAATTTTATTATCAAGCCCAATCAACCCAAAATTAATTAAGTGAAAGAATATCAAGTTATGATCAAAGTCATATCATGTATTAAAAAAATTGGTTTCCAATTTTTTACCTCAATATTCTTTGGCCATGGTCAATTTCTTATAAACCAACAAAGAGTCTAAAACTCAGATGGATGGATAGGGTTGAATATTAGTGTGACAACTAGTTTTTGAAACTTTCAATTACATGACTAAAATCTCTAAATTATATTAATATTATTTTTGAACGTCATCAATCACCTCAATTATAATCCAAACATCATAGTGATCACAATAAAAAAATCAAACAAATTTATCTATGAGATATGTGACAATAAGGTAAAGAGGTCATAAAAAAACTTGCATAATCTCGACTAAAAAAACTCAAAAAAATTGATGAAAAAACTAAGTACATACATTCATATCTAATCATAACATATGAGCAAACTTTGTTTGAATCTTCTTTTATGGTACTAAAGGTAGCTGAATCAATTGTATAGGTAGAGTTAATCTTATTGTTATGTGTAAGGGATGCATCCATAAACCTAATCAATACTTTGTTATGAAAAAAATTACCACAAATTATAAATTAAGCATCTTGAACTAATTAAAATTACTGAAATAAGGGAATTCAAACCTAGATGTCATACCATAGATAAAATCATGTTGATATATGCAACATTGAAACAAAAAGAGATGTATAATGGATGTAAGATTAGTATTAAAATTATGCAGCATGGAATGATATGTTGATGGTATGTATGTTATTTTTTCTCTTGGCGAAAAGATGTTTGTATTTTTGTTAGCTTTAAAATAAATGTAGATATTAATGTGGGATATATATTTTATTTTGCATTATTGTTTTAAGTAATCATTACATAATGAGAGTCAAAATCTTGAGTGTGTAGTCTTGGAAACACAATCTAAAATGCTTCTTCATCTTTTATGTACAATGTTTAAATATAATAGGTTTCTTTAGAAAGAAGTTGTGTAATGTGGCTCGGTGAAATGATATTTGGAATTTTAAAGAACAAGATATTTATAAGTCCATGTGCAACATAATCAAACCAAGGATTTCAATGATGTCAATTACTCTAAACTTTTGATAACTTCCATATTTTTTTTATTGCTACTCTTACTCATACATTACATACTCAATCATTGTGCCAAGTCATGTTGTAAATTTTTACTATCGAGTTCATTTTGATATTTTTTTTATTGTTAGATAACATCTTGATTGTATCTATAATGTCATTTTTAGATTATTCTTTCAGAATTGAATACAAAAATTAAATGTCCAATTTTTTTAATATTGATCGCTTATCATCTATTTCTTCTACAGAGTTCAAGGAAACAAGAATGTTCATTGCATAAAATAGTCACATAACTTGTGCAATATGATTTAATTTTTCTTGAACCCAGTCAAAATTGTATGATTCACCTCAAAATTTGATCTCAGAATTAGATGTGACTCCACTTCTCATTGTTGTCTCTAGAAGTTTTTCAGCTCCTTAAGGATTTCAGCTAAATGATTCATTTTTTTCTCATTATCATCTTTGTTCCTTTTTGGTATTTCAATTAAGTAAAATCGAAACTTGATATTTAAATTGATTTTAATATTTGAGCTTAAAATATATTTGATTTCCAAGAAGACCTTTATATGCATCCTAAATATTATGAGTTATGAAATCTATCAACCCCACATCTAATTCAACCTCCATATTTTACCAAGTGTTAATTACATTGATATTTTTCTTTTACCCAATAGACTATTCAGAGTATAAAAAAATATCACAGTGATAATAAAGATTATAAAATTCATAAAGATATTGGTAAATATGACAAAAATATAGAAAAAAGACATGATATTGACTAACCTTGGTAAAAAAGAATTATGGACTTTAATGAAAAAGTCAAATTTTAGAATTAATAAAAAATGTGAAAATTAAATGATGCATTTAAATGATGCATATAAATGTATGAGAATAAATTGTATTCAGTGTTAAAAAATTTTAATCTCAAAATCATTTCCAAATGTATGAAATTATAAAACTAATATTAATAATTGAATGGGGAAAAAAATTATCTCATCAATTCAGGTAGAAAAATAATTATCATATGTGAATAAAATTTAATCTATTTCATTACTTATCAAAATTTATTATCCAATTTATATTAAATTTTTTTAATATAAATAAATTTACATAATAAATGTATATTTAAATAAAATATATTCTCTTATCCAAAAGATTTTAGATTTGGTTATTAAAATATATATGGTAATTTTTAATGATAAAAATAAAACAAGTTAAATATTATTAAAGATGCTTGGCTAGACGTTTGACATGAGTAAATGACTCAACATTACATGGATCAACATGTATAAAAAATTTCTTTTTTTTAGATCATATAGTGAATTTCATTCGCATGGACATTGCTTTGCGCTGAGAACGCATGAGCGGCTACATGTAGATGAACCCTCTTGGCTCTCATGTGAGTCGATACTCTCTCTTTCTCCTCCTCATCACTCCATTTTGAATTCATTGCAACTGGTAAAATTCTAGCGGAAGAAGATTGAGGTATTTAACAATTGGATCAATAACTCTTGCCTTAACTTCCGAGATAATTGTTATTCAACCTTTTTATACTTTCAGAAAATTGTCTTATGATTCTCTCTTCCAAATCTCTCTAAACAACTATCGGATTGTATACTGTATCACAAGACAATATGCAGGTCCCTATGTACTAAAATCATCACAAATCCCAATACTTCAATTCAATTGCTATCAAATTTCATGAATAGGTCATTTATCATCCAAGCTTCAACTCAATGAAGTTTTATTGATCAAAATTTTTGATAACAAAATTTTTGATAACAAAAATTTTGATAACAAAAATTTTGATAACAAAAATTTTGATTGTCGAACTAACTTTGTGACAGTGAGTGCAATCTTGTAACTGTGATTGTATGCACAAATTTCAAACTATCATTCCGTACTCAAAACCCATCCAATCAAGCTAAAATTTCAATCTAAACACAAGATCAAGTTGTAAGATATATTTTTATTGAATGGGATTTGTTAAAACCCTCATGGGATTCTCAGAATCCATTGAAACACTCTCTAGGGTCCGAATTTCACTCTCCAACTTCAAATTATCATAATAGAGTGACAATCGACTAAATTGCATCCAGTCTTGAGCCCACCTCTTAGCTCATGTCGTTTGCTCTTCAAATCTGTCCTGCAATCTTGAATATTTTTCCTAGAAGGCTTTTAAAACTCCTCAGAATCTCGAAGAACTTGACCAAGTGCCCTCATTGGTCCAAACTCCAAGACCAATGAAAATGAAGAGTGTCATTTTGACCTCTAGTGGGACCAAATTAGCTCAATATTAACTTAGAGCTTTATAACTTTACTAAACACATTACTTAGCCATCATATAAATAATATAGGTTGTCATTAATAAATAGTTAAAATAACAACTCAAAACTGTCTAAGTATAAAACGAAACTACAAACAAAACTGGGAATTTAATAACTTCGGAATAATACTCATTGCCAAAATTCCTAACAATCCAATCCCTATGGCTTACCTTTGGTAAACAATAGTGATGGATTGAAACCCATGTATTGAAAGCCCCCACTACTGGCAAGTTGAAATTCATAACACTCAACTAAATGAAAACGTATACTGTTAAGTCCCAAATTACGCCGTAGGAAACAACTGGAAGAATAATCAGATCTAGAGAGTTTATTACTTGTTGCATAAATTTGTCTCCAAAGTGATATACTTTTCATGCTCAAAAGAGATCGCGATGAAGACACCGGATGTTGATCTTAAATGGATTGGGCATCAGTACATCTGGAAGATCATGTTGTCCACTATCCATGTCCCACATCAACTCCACTCCGATTAGACAAGCTCTTTAATAAACAAAGTGATGTTCTTGATCTCTCCCTTTCAACGTTCAACACATTATATATTTGATAAGGTCCAAGATAATATCTCTTGGAGCCTTATCAACATCATGACACTACAAAGTTGATCCAACTGTGGGCTCTTAATAGCCTTCCAATGAGCCGTCGATCATCTTGACCTAATGTATCGTTATCATAACAACAGCTCTGAAGATGACACATGTCATCGTCTTCTCATAGTAGCCGTGTCACAAGACGACACCGCATGGGATCGTTAGCATTTCAAAATTTTAATAAAGTAAAATCCTTAATTTATGTTGAGGAAACACAACCATCATCATGCAGCTTTGATTTAGACATATATTTTTCTTTAATGATCTTCCCTACATCATATTGTGACTACTAGATTGAAATATCATACTATTTGCATCAAGGAGTTAAAATTGCTATGACACCGAGTTTTGAGCATAAAAACTGAAAAATAATTCAGAAGTAATGCTAGAGTTCAACGTTAATCACCTCCGTATTGGGATAACCAACAATATTTCTCGACGCTCACATAATCTGATCAATCTTGTTCTGAAATGTTTTAAGCATATAAAATGAAGTATTACTGATTATTTGACAACAAATTCTTTTGAATATTCATTACTTTCATGATTGGGCAAGCCAAGAAAATTTCTCCAAGTCCACGTAAATTATGCAACCTTGCGAAAAACCAGATGGTGAAAATAAATGAAGAATAAAAAAGTATAAATTTACACTTCTTTCTTTTTTTTTTAAAGGGAAGATTTGTTAATGGGACATACTACAACTTAAAATCAAAACCTTTTAGTTCATGTTCAACAAATGATTAAATTTACAAAGCAAGCCTTGTTCCTGGCTTTAATTTGTATAACAAGAAGTATGGCGGTTGATCACAATGATTTTGTATCGGAATTTATCAAATGTGGAGAGGAGTTATAGTTTCTCAAGAAATTGCACACCTATATGATGTAGCACTATCCATAGACTTCTCCCCAGACTTTAAGTACTCGGCTTCCGAAGATAAAACATACAATAAGAATAAAGCTCGCAGTTATAGAATTATTGTAATTACTAACATCATGGAAAAATTATTGGCAGCAATTTCGGATTTCAGAAAAAGCACATGTGGAGAAGCGAAAATGAGAGCCAAATTCAAAGCAGGTTGTAATTTAGGGTACTACAATATAAATTATCATGCACTTCTTTGTGTGTTGTCAACCAGCTCCAACGTAGTGGAAAAATCGTCATGGGGTTCAATGGTTGACGCTGTTTAAGCTCGTTGAACCTTCTTCAAGTTGGTGGGTTGGGAATACGATTCCACAATGTTCATATATGATATTTTCTAAAAAAAATTCAGAACTCAACGGAAAGTTTCATTGACATTTCCAGCTAGAGCACATTCAGATGTAAGACGAAGTATAATAACAAAAAGGATGGGAAGACCCCATCAAATCGTACAAGGATAGAACCAAACCGGTAACATGGGGCTAGGCCCCGTTGAATGGGGCCTAGCCCCATTCAGATGTGGCAGCAGAGGAAGGAGGTTAAGCACAGTGCATTTTGACAGGTTAGGTTTTCTGGTTGCTTTTAAAAATAAAATACACGGACGACTATATCTTGTTCGAGAACAGGTAAAAAAGCAGATTCAAAATGGATCTTGTATACATGAAAAATCGTTGCGATAAATGCGTGGAATATGTGCGCAAAGCAAGTGTGATGCAGGAGGGCTGTTTGTTACACTGGTGTCCACAGCAGACCTCAGCTCGATAAGAAGCAGCTCTGCAGCAAAAGAGTGAATGCTGTGATAAGCAACTCGGAAACTACCAGTAAGGGAAAAAAGCGGGACATTTGGATCGAAAAGAGTGCATTACAGGAGTTGTGAGGCTGCTCATTTTTGGCGTGAGGTTGCGACTTTGAGGCTTTTTTTAAGGTTAAGGAAAAAAGTAACGTGAGGTCGAAACATAGTGCTATTTTGGTGCAGAACATGTTCCTTCGTTAGCAGAGTGCTCACTGTCATCTCAAGTTTCCTCAGTGTTAAATAAGTTCTGAGCGTGGCCATCGACGTCAGACAAATCACTCTGATATTTTACCAAGATTTCAAGTTGAGACGAAGAAATCAAATGCTTTGATTCAGCTCAAATTATTTGTTTGTAAGCTCCTGTGTGCTTGTGTACCTCAACGCCTTCAAAGCTGGTTAATGCAGCTGACTGTTCTTCTTTTAAACAGGTGGATCCAGTAATACTTTTGCTTGTTTGTGAATTTAATGGGCTTTGTGGAATCGAACAATACGGCTCAACAAGTTTGGAACAGTAAATGAGATAGTTCGCAGTAGTAAATAACGAATCAGTTTCATTCAGTAAGTGAGATCGTTTGTACCAGGAAATCAGTATCTGATTCATTCTGAACCAAAGATCAGACAATAGAATAGTATGGCGCGGGGACCACGGACCCCGGCCCTGGCCCAGCTGTTGTAACATGAAGAGTTGTGGGAGAAAATGAGAGAGGACTACTTGAGAGTGAAGAGCGTCTCTCTTGCTGTGAGATTAGTTTGGAGCTTCCAAATATCAACCCAAAACCTTTTGACTGTGTGATAAACCTTGACGGTTAGAAAGGCCTAAATAGCTATATTGACTGAAAAAAGCAGCTGCATGGCGCCTTGGACTCCACCAGCAGAGCCCGTGTTCATGGACTGAACAAAATTCAAGCGTTGTAAAAGGAATTGCTTAAAATCTAGACAATGTAAGAATTATTATATATTTGGTAGTGACACTGCCATTAAAGATCTTAATTAAAAGAACGGTTTCATATAAATCGGATTTCAGCTCGAATCAGCGTGTAAATCGAATTGCGCGGCGGGTGCCAGTCCGGCTGAGATCCTTCAACATTCAGGCAAGGCTTGGATCATCAGTGACCAGCAAACAGGCGCGGGAGGCTACAACTACATAAAACTGAGTCAAAGTAAGTACATGGAGCTGCAAGATTGCATTCCATCAAAATTGCCAAGTAACGTTAGGATAATAAAAAATATAAATTTGATCTTGAAAGATGTGCAAAATAAAACATTGGTAGTGCAATCTATGTGGTCACTAACATATATAGACGTATGACACAACTGAGAAATCTAATGAGATACTCCCATGTGACCTAGAGAAAGTCTGGAAATGCACTATCAGAAAATAGCCGAAGCATGAGAATGCATTAAGGTCGTTTGTATAATTTGACAATTATAAATTATGAACATATATATCAAAAACAAGATGACTGTCTCGCCATTGTTGTTAGAGCTCCTTGTTGTATCAACTCATCTTGATGATGAGATGGATCTTGAGCAAAGGAGATGAATCCATATTATTAAAAGACTCCCCATAACCACATGTGAGTGGAATACCTAATGAGGAATTCCGAGATGAAGATGGACCTTCACAGAACGTAAATCAAACAATATGCAAAAGTCAAGGATGAGAGAAGATGAGTGAAACCAAAAGCCGTACCCTCCCCACCACAAGATAAATTCCTAGCTCAAAAAAACTCCTTCTCACCGATAAATAAAAGGGTATTTGTTTGCATGCGTCTGGTCAAATCTGTATGAAGTTTGGTCACATCCATAAAAGAAAATTTCCAAAAAGGAGTACAGTTGCTGAAGTAGACACTCATAGTAGAAGTTGTGCTAACATTAGATAAACATTGATTTGATACGGATGGACTCATTCCTCAAAACCTAGGAGATACTTCAATAAGAAACAAAAATAAAATTTCTGCGAAAAATAATCTCAACAAGAATGTCGCCACTTATTCCTAAACTCCGAAAAAAGCAAATGCTCTCACGTTTGCTCATGGCGGAGAGCGCACTTAAAAAACATGACTCCCCACGCCATGTTTCTTACCGCTCTAGCAATCTCGATATTACTCGCATGTGCTCTTATTGGTATGACTGATACTAAGCCGGAAAAGAAGGTGTGTTCAATGTCTGTTTTTGTGATTAAAACTATCCATGATTGGATTTATGCAGTTCGTCAACAATCATTATGTGTTGACTGAAGGGCGATGTTGTCACCTTGTAACTTTTTTACTTTTATTTTCGTAATCGACTTGCATGATGTGACCATATGTATAAACTTAATTGAGCGAAGTAGAAAATGGTCCGGTTTAGAAGTTACAATTTTGCGTTGAATTCTGTGCAGAGCATTTCTTACCAATTAGATGTAGTGTTAACCAGTTTCTAAGAGCAACAATAGTTTTACATTGACCATCAGATATCAAGCTAAAGTGGCCCTCTTTGTCCCAGTCAACGCAAACTAGGATCATATAGCTCGATCTCGACATATAGCCTGATACCTAAAGCTAATGAGCTTTAGCAACATCTCCAGCACGGTATATGTTTGATCTACTGAAGGGCAAGGAGCTAGTGCAACAAGAGATCCCAAAAATGTGACAAGAGAATGTAAATACCATCTTCTAGAATGAACTACATATCGTGGTTACCGATCCTACTAGAGACACAGTTTCAAAGGGGGTGATCACCCATACTCCAGGATGGGCAGCAGCAGTGGAGCGGCAACAGCCAAGGTCTCCAAGTATAGAGATATGCAGAGAGGTCACTTCTTTCTTCCTCTAGCTTTGGAGTTATATGGAGCTATGGACACCGATTTTGACATGTTCGTGAGGGAGTGTGCGAGAGCCTACCATACTAGACGACATGGGGTATCACTCTCTTTAGCTTACTGTATAGCCTATTTTAGGCTACGTGTTTCCATTGCTCTACAGAGAGCACTAGCTGGTGCAATCCATAGGAGAGCAATCACGTTAGGTGATGCTTCTTCGGATGCTCCTGTTGTTTGTAGACCTTTTGACTTGGCTAGTTCAGATATCTTAGGTGTTGTAGGACATATTTCCCAGTGTGATACTATTGGGGCCTAGCCCCATGTTACCGGTTTGGTTCCATCCTTGTACGTTTTGATGGGGTCTTCCCATCCCTTTTGTTATTATACTTTCTCGGTTGGTTGACGGAATGAACTTTGGTTCCATCCTTGTACGTTTTGATGGGGTCTTCCCATCCCTTTTGTTATTATACTTTCTCGGTTGGTTGACGGAATGAACTACATCAGCTTGTAGGTGTTGTGATGGAAAAACCTCATAGACCATAACATCCTAATAGAAGTAGCAAGTTGAAGAAGAATACTTTTAACATCCCTCAAAGCAGTGGAAGAGGAGAAAATTGATCGGAAAATCAACACCATGAGTGTTTAGAGCCAGTTATTCCCACGAAGAACTGGCTTAAAGCCGTTTAATTCCCAATTTCACCACCACTAGTTTGTTAAAACAGCCCATGATGTAGTGCTGATAATTTGATCCTATAGTTGTTAAATCTTTATTGACCGCATTCTATGCCTTAGATTCTTTCGTTCCCTATACAAGAAACGGCCCTATGTGTTATTGATTTTATTAAAATATATACGATCACGTTGTTGAAGGCGTAGAATCATAGATTTATCTATCATAGCTCCACCTAACAAGCGATAACAACCCAATAGAGAAGCCAGTGTGCGGTGCACACTTGCCTCTCTATTCTTGGTGGCTATTCACTCCGTGAATAGCCACCAAGAAAGTGAAGAATGAGTTGCGAAACTTGGCTCCCTACTTTCAAATTACAATGATTTTCTTCACTCCCTTGAAACAGAGATGACTGAGGTCACTTTTGATCCGAAAAGGGAAAATTATAATGATGCGATTTTTTAATTGAAACTGAGACAATATAAGCCACCTCATAGCAAAAAATAGAAAAATCTAGTAAGGCACTTGTTTGTTGTGGACTTAAGATGATACGAGCCAGCTTCTAGCACAAAATAGAAATTTCTAGAACCCCACTTTTATTTAAGTGTGTCACATGAGAAAAAAGGGCTGAAATCATAGAGTAAAAAACCATGAACAGAAACTATCATCTCTTCCCGTTTTGACATCTCATCAGAGGTTTGTCAAGATTCGAACACAGCTTTCTTCTCTACTTTTACTTTCATTTTTCTCTTATTTTCCCCCTTCTCGTTGCTTCCAAACATGTAACTTGTACCCCTAACCTGAAAGTATCGTCCTCAGCCTTAACAACCAACTATGTTGAGCCGTCGCCGAGGCAAGGGCCATTGTTTTCAAGTTCTTATCCCAGTAATATCTGCCAGCTGAGACGGCAGGCATACTCCACAAGTTCCCTTCAGGCTGCAGAAAGTAGTCACTTCCAGGAAGGAGGTCTTCCTCTTCGGTCAGCCTTGACTTGAATTGCCTCAGTAGGAATGACAAGTTGAGTGAATTTCAGTCATGCCTTTATTCCTGAATAATTGAACACTTTTACATCTCTCGGTCTTCAACACGTTGAACTAGAAGTTGGAGTCTGATTCGGGTGTCGAAGTCAAAAGAGATTTTATGTTGTAAGTCAGAAAACCAAATGAAGAGAAAGTCAGAAAACCAAATGAAGAGAAACGCACTCCAGCTTCGACGTATAGTCACCATGTACAATCAATGGTGACGTAAACTTGTTTCACATGGATAAAAACTTCTGTAAGAATGATTAGATCCATGAAATGGATAGACATTCAACTGCATATGGAAATGTAATACATTAAATAAATCAAAACAATCTGTGATTGAAGTTTCTATGCATTTGTCTTTTTAGCATCTATGAGATATTACACACCTTATTTTTCATGTGCCAAGATTTTCCTGGCAACGAATTGTTGACTGGGGAGTTGAAGCATCGTCAAGAGCAAGAACTTCCCTCGTTTCTTCTTAGTGGAGCACATGTGAATCACAAAGGAGGAAGGGTCCAGAGACAATAACATTTACCGATATGAAATCTGCATTGACAGTATACATGTTCTCGTACGTGCAGGATGATTGTGGAGAGCGAGTTTACAGTAGTCAAATTGCATTAAACAAGGGCGTGCATACGCATTTGAGAAGAAATCTGAGATGCTGTCCAACTTCGTGTAGAATGTTTTATCTTGGTACTTGAGCTCGTAATATTATACATTTTTTATAATAGCACTTTCTATATTATACTGTAGGTTATGCATAGGCATGATTCCATGGATCAGGGTTAATGTACTACAATAGGGCATGTCAAACATACCCCAGTCCTGGTACAGACCCCATTGCTAATTGTAACCCCGGATATAGGATAGATATTCTGGACATTCCCCATGTAGCCAAACTGAACTTAAAATTGCGTAGCTTGTCCATCAACACTTCTGCAACTATCTCAACATGCACTAACCAAAGTTAAAACCCTCATGTAGTCAGAGAACCGGATATGATTTTGAAATGTTGTGCAATCCCGCTTCGTCTAGCAGCCCTTCACAAATACCGCCGCAACATCACTATGGCACACGATCTTACCACACTAATGGCGACCACAGGGTCCCTGAAATATCGATACTGCCGTCATAAGTTCTGGTAAGAGACCTGAGTCACCTGACGCTAGCCGGAATGCCCTCAGAACCTACCGCTACGTGACCAAAGAAACGTAGGAGCGACAGCCTACAACTGCCCCAAGGTTCGCGGTTGATAATGTGAATTGAAGAGCACAAGTTGGAATATTGCTTTATGGCAGCACCAGAATTACCTGTAGGTCCTCCACATGACCATCTTTCGCACTTGCGGTGAGAAGAATTCACGAGAAGGGTCAAGCTGACATGATTCACATGAACATCCTGTTAATGTGAATCATGTCAGGTTGACCCTTCTGGATGTTCATTCATTGTTGTCTATGATTGGTTCTTGTACTTATGGATGTCAATCACGGCCTTATGGTTTCACTTAATTGACAAAACAAGAGATATCACTCTATTTGTCTGACCTCATTCATACCAGTCGGCTGCTCTTCAATTTTACTCGCAAAGATTTGTATTTGGGGCTTTTCTTCGAAACGAACTGAAGTCCTCTCGTAGCTTTGCGTGTTGTCCTTCCAAATCAGAAATCATTTTGCCTCTGGCTAATTTGAGTTTTTGGTGGATGGTAGGTTCTTGTTTTTGTTTACTACGAGTACATTTCTTGCTTATCCTTTAATGGAAGTGACGGCCAAAGTAGTGTTATTTCAACTTTCACATTCAACATAAGTAGGTGAATATTGGGGTATAAGACACTTTCCGTCTATAAAACGAGAAAACCGAGTGATATAGCAAAAAGGATGGGTATACACTTTCCGTCTATATATGGGTTATCATTATCGACATCTAATTGAGTGCAACGCTTGAATTATTTATCATGGCACCGACACATCACCTTTTTTTGTCTTTCTTTTTCTACAAATTGTTGTTGTAAGGGGATCTTGTACGGATGACTTCATTGCTTAAGGATATCTTCCTTGATGTATACCATGGTGTCATTTTAAACTCTGATTGAAGGAGCAAATAATGGGATTACTTCAATGTTAGCAGAATCCATCACATTATGTGATGTCATGTTTAAAATATTTCAATTATTTGGATGCTCATAATAATTGGAATGTTTTATGAGCATCCAAATAATTCACCTCACTTTTCCGTATAATCTGTGATTGACCATAAAAGTGATGTTTCTCAATTTTTGTATATTTCTAAATAGTTCCTCGCATGTAATTATAAAAACTAGCTTTCAGTTTTTCTTTCATTTCTAATGTTTACATTTCGCTCATTGTATAGCGTGTTTGAGTTTAGAATAATATGTAATTCTATGAAATTTTTTTCAGATAAATTTTTGTGCAGCTTTTTTTGAATGAAAGATGCATGAAAAACAAGTTTATTGTGACATTTGGTAATGCATATTATATAACACAGGTGTGTTGTTTACTGTAGCAAGCGCAATGAGCATGATATTTACTTGTGTAAAGGTGAAGAGATGTGATGGTCGAAAGTAAGCAAAAAATTTCATACTTTATCTGTAAAATTGGATAATACTTATAGATGAAAAAAAAAACTTAGAAAAAACTACATCAGAAACTTTTAAAATAACTATTTGCAACATCAACTTTGCCTACTCCGATGATGAAGATCGGTTTTGATTGAATAAGCTGTTGTATAGTGATTCCAAAACAATATGTTGTGTCAGGTCTGACAAATATATCATAAAATATAATATAAAATCAGAATAAGACATGTAGTTTTAATTCTACGATTATTTGTTTCTTAATACTCACTCACTGAAATATCTACTGTTTCCACTTAAAAACCAGTAATTGTTGTGGAGTTGACGTAAAAATCTAAAATTCAGTGACCAAACTTTGCCTCGACACAATAGTTCACACATGAGTGCTCGACACACTAAAGAGAACATGATCCATGTCATGGGGTCACCAGCTCCAGAAGTTCTAGTGATAATATTTTGATTTTTCCAGAGGGATCTAGCAAGTCTCAAGATTGTCGTAGTGTCCGTAGTTTATCGTTAGAAGGAAGTTTATCGATAGTAGAAATTGTTTTTACTAGGCTGTTTTCCCCACGTACACCACCAGAATGTGATTCTTGGGACCTGCCTTCCGAAACCAATTTCGCAGGAAAAATATTCTCACTGAGATTCTACTGCAGCAGGCCGTTAGGACTGCAACCGAGGGCACTTCGTGCTGAAAACGCCATCAGTCGTCGGTAGATCAGACAAAGTTGTTTGACCCACTGACGACGAGGATATTTACGAGTTCGTTAAGGGTGTTCCCTCCTGGTTCTTCACTCCTGATGTCTCTTTGCGCATTGTCCGCCACCATGGGATGGTATGCTACCCATCCTGCTCCTTGCTTCAGTGACATTCATCTCACGTAGCCGCACCAGTCGATTCTGATCAGCTTCTAAAATACAGTACTGTACAGATCGCTTATTGGATATCCATACCATACTTTAGTTTTTCCATGTACGCGGGAAACTCGGGCTTTAGTTACTGGAACGCCATTTGTCAAGAGTGTGCGAATTCAAGAGCATGGGCATCGGGTTCGCCACTGCTCCCAGGAACGGCACCATCTGGCCCGGTCAGCAGACCGGACCGGCCCCTGATGCAGCGACGCATAATTGCCCCAGTCGCCAACTCTCCGACCGTACCCTCATAAAGCAGGCACCTGTTCGTGCTTCGAGAATATGTTCCTGCGTATTGCATACACAAATAAGGAACGTCCGAGAAAGTATAATAATAAAACGGACGGGAAGACCATCAAGTCGTACAAGAATGGAACCAAACTGGTAACATGGGCTACCCAATAGTATCACAAATTAGCATGCAATTTCTTAATATAAAATAAACTTAAACGGGACAAACGTTTTCAAATATTTCACAGCCGTCAGATTATATTTTCGACGGTTCACATCAACCCTAAAACCTATAAATCATGATTTCTGCTAATTAACGATTATATACTCTTGACTTTACTCCTCGTGGTTCTGTCGGCGGGTAGTGCAGTGCATGGCGGTAACTCGTCTTGGAGGATCCTCTCCGTCGCTCCGCGGATCGACGACGTAGAGAGATGTGGAGATTTGGGACGACGATGGGAGAACATTCGGGCAAGGACAGGGGGAGAGGATGTGGACCATGTGGGGATTCTCAAGGCTCCGACCGGTCGCCGAGAAAAATCGACCCGGTGATGAGGGTGAAAAGAGCGAGTCCATGGCAGCGCAGGAGGCGTTCCTTCGCTCGGGCGGTCGGGATCGGGATCGGGGTCTGACTTTCTTCTCTCCCACCTAAACTCCCCCTCTTCCATTCCCTTTCGCTCCCTTCTTTCTTTCCTTCCTTCCTTCCGTCTGTCGTGGCGCTGCTGGGGCTGCACCTTCCTTCTTTCGTTCCTTGCACTGCTCGTCGGTCCGCCGCTGCTGCGCGTCTTCGTTCTCCCTCGCGCGGTCTACGTCTCTGGGGATGCGATTCGGCCGTCTCCAATTGTGCGACTTCGGGGCGGGGGCTGCTTTTTGCGAATCTTTGCGTAATCAGCAGTCCGCTCTCGGGAGTGGTTTCATGGAGGGAGAGCAGGGCGAGCTTTGTCGCTTTCGCAGGAGCTTGGACGTCGTTCTTGGGTCATAAACCTCAGACCTCGCTCGCTGCGTCTCCATCGGTGACGTGATGGGGTGAGATGGGCGTCGTCGTCTTCGTCGTCAGGTGACCGAAATTGGTCATTGAGGAGTGAGTTTTTTTTGCGCAGTTGGATGCGCTGCGGAAAGCGGGGGTGATTTGGGGAATTGTTTTTGAGTGGGCGTTGCGGAAAGAGGTTTTTCAAAAAGGTGGTTGTCGTGCGCGGGTGCGCGGGGACCGAAGAGGAAGATTTGCGCGCTGGTTCTGGGGAATAATTTGGAAGACTGGGTGGTGCCGGACGGGAGGAGTCGTGGTGTGAGACGAAGGTTGGGGTATAACGAATAACATGGGCTCGAGTGCCTTCCAGAATGAACCTTCTTCCTTCTCGGCACAACCTGCGAAAGTCTTAAGCTGTTCCAAATTCGCTTGACATTTCGTATCTTTTCCGAGCCTATTGGGCTCCATGCAGCCTGCCTTGTGGGCTACTTCTGTACGACATAGAAGGCGTGGGTGTGCAGAACGTCTCTTAGTCGTATTCTGCGAGGCTGAGCTGGTTTCTTGGTACTTGCGGAGGGTTGTGCTGCTTCCACAGTTTTATCTTTAAAACTTTTGTATGAATCAAAGCATCCGCAGTATGAACGGAGCTCGAAGGCACTCGAGTATCGGGTTTCTTTTTGTGGTGATTGCTAAAAGGTGTAGATAATTCCATGGTGGTATGGATTGAAGCTTGGAGAGTCCGCAACTGGAATCGCCGTCATTGTCGGAACCCTTTTATGAGCTGAATTGCGGACGCCGGAGGATGGTAAGCAGATGAGCGCAGTAAAACACTGCGGAAAGTGGATAAATCTAGTATAATCACTGCAAGCATGCCCGGAGTTGCTTGGGACGGTTCGGGAGAAGATGTGAGCATCAATGAGCCAATTGAGAAAGATGAATCACCTACAATTAGCGACTCCGGGAAAGTTTGCATACTGAGTATTGATGGCGGGGGCATGAGGGGTATCATCCCCGGAAGAATTTTGGCCTACCTCGAGGCAGCTTTGAAAGCGAGAAGCGGCAATCCGAATGCAAAAATTGCAGACTTTTTTGATGTTGCTGCCGGTACCAGCGTCGGCGGTATACTTACGACGATGCTCTTCACCAACGATGGCACGGGGTCCCCTCTGTTTAGCGGCGAGGAAAGCTGGAGACTGATTGCCGAGAAAGGGGAGCAAATTTTCAAAATCCCCAAAACCCAGCGAGCTTGGAAAAAATTGAGAGGAATTATGACTCCGAGGTACTCCACGAAATACCTCGAAGGGATTTTGAAGCATTATCTTATCAGGGATGGCCGAGCACTAACTCTGAGAGATACGCTGAAACCCGTACTCATCCCCTGTTACGACCTTCAGAGTGCCGGTCCGTTCCTGTTCTCTAGAGCGGATGCTCTGGATTGCGAGGCTTGGGATTTTTCCCTTTGGGAGATTTGTCGTGCAACTTCTGCGGTTCCATCGTTTTTCAAACCAGCCAACATGATGTCTATGGACGGTAAAACCACTTGTACGGCTATCGATGGGGGCATTGTTATGAACAATCCGACCGCAGCTGCAATCACTCACGTCCTGCACAATAAGCTTGAGTTTCCTTCTGTACGAGGGATGAGCGACTTGCTGGTTTTGTCATTGGGCACAGGTCAGTTTGACCAAACGTATGGCTATAAGAAAGTTCGACACTGGGGTGCGTTCCAATGGGCGAAACCCATTGTTAAGATAATCCTGGACGGTATCTCCGATATGGTCGATCACACCATCAGCATGTCATTTGGTGATACCTTTCGTAAAAACTACGTTCGTGTTCAGGTACCATTCCTTTCCTCGACTTGTTGTACAATACGTGCTTCTCTTTGACTTACGTGCCGAAACCCTGTACAAATCAATTTTTCGAGTTTCTTGTCCACCTTTGACCTAAATCTGCTCAAGGGAGTGAGTGCTATTCCCCATAAGAGCTCCTTAGACGTGTCGTACGATTGTACTTGAATTGGCATTTAAGAGCTTCTAGACTCTATTCTGTTCTGCGTACACTGAGATATGTATATTTGTTCTGAAACAGGGCAGGATGTTATCAAAGTGTTTTGAGTAGTGATTCTGTGGCATGGTCTGACCATAGAGCATGTATCTGCCTCGTCTTGCTGTCCATTGCGATACGGATTTTTGACGCGTCATGCATTCGTGAATTCCTCTCATGCCCTCACGGGCGAGGTTTCTGAAACGTTGTCATCATGGACGAGTTCATTGTGAGACACGTATACAGCTGTGCATAACTTTGTGCTCTGCTTCCTTATACTATGGCAGAAGCTAGAGTTGCGTGCTGGATGTTGTAGAGTTAGAAACTGCGCAGTTGTTCAAAGCTGGGTCGTCTCTTGTGGCAGGTGTCAGGGCTACCGGACAGGGCCTTAACAGAAATGGATGATGGTAGTCAAGGGAATGTAAAGCGCTTGATGAAGTTGGCGGACGAGCTGCTTGAACAGAAGAGCATGGAGCATTTGCCTTTCGGAGGTCGGAGGCCTCTATCTGTGAGCAATATGGAGCGGCTGGACTGGTTTGCCGAACAGCTGGTGCAAGAGCAGAAGGCTCGACTACTGAGGAAAAGTCCGACCGTAATTTTAAAAAATGCCACCCGTGATAGGTCAGAGCCAAATTTTATCCAGAATGGTCAAGATTGATCACCACAACCACGGGGTCTACTCTCTTTTCCGAGTCTTGTAGACGAAAATGCAAGGTATTCGGGTTGTATAATGTGCATAGAATCTACGTTGTTGATAGAATCTGGACTGGGAACGACTCTGCCCGCCGAGAAAATGTCTCAAGTCAGAAATTTTGTATGACTACCAACTCGATGTTTATTAAAATCTCAATTTTGGTACAGTAGAAAGTTTTGAAATCTGAAACGATGTCCGAGTAAGGAGGTATTTACTTAAATGTGTACACTGAGATAGCTCATTTGCGAGCACTCACCTCGGTAATGAACAATCTGTACATTAACTCTTTATTTTTGGTGATAATCTGCTTCCTCGCCTGCATTTCGAGAAGTATAAATTGGTGATCTTTCAATCCGAACTCATGTAGTAGCGATGCCAACCGTTTTCTGTTTGTGGAAGGTGTTGGATTCATTCACGAGTAAACTGCTCAGTTTGTGACCATCATATGACCGTAAGAGAGAAGCTAATCATGCTTTTGAGCGACAGCCTAAAGGATCCAGGTATGCTTGAAGTGATTGCTGGCATGAAACTTCAGCTTCACATGGGAGACAGTTGCAGCCAGCTTTAATTGCGCAACTCAGACAGTGAACACTGTCCCTTTCGTTCCAGCTTTCGTCAACGCTGTCCTGTCGGGAGTAATCCAAAACTGAAAATTCCAACTTGGAGGCAATGAGCAACTTGTTCGTACCTCGGAGCAATTCTACTTATGGCAGAAACAGAATGCCCGGTCAAACTGCTTTTTCCTACTTGATGTCCGTAGATCTCGTCAAAGGACGGAGAGGGTGGTCCTGTTGTACTTGAACGAGTGCATCACGAAAATCTAACTCTGGCTGCATGTAATTATGTAACTAGATTTCTTCGGACCAAATCCTAACCTGAATCTCGTCCAAACGCTTTGTGTGGCAGATTGCCTCCGTCCACGCAATCTGAAAGCCCATAACTGCAGTCCTGCGGAGGATCCGATGTACATCCGAAACGAAGAGGCAAGGCACGTGAGAGGTGTCAACAGCTAACTTCATCAACTTTTGTCAAACAAGATCACCTCACATTTATCCGCAATACCTGCACATCGCCATCATAGAGACCTAGCTCCGCAGTGAACGGGTGTTGACATGAACTCATTAGCCTTACTTCCACATCGTGGAGAGGCTAATCAGTTAAACTTCCAGCAATCCGAGGTTTGAGTGAAAGCACATTAGCATGTTTACATGCTGAAGTGGAAAGCATGGAAGTGAGTTGTCAACCTCTCGCGAAACCACACCTGGAGCGCCCGTCTGCGAGCATTTCCCTCACAGCCTGGAAAGGTCCCATGCACTCGAGTTTGATGGCACCCGTCAATCAGAATTCCGCGACCCGCTCCACGGGAAGCGAGATTTGGTAGCAACACTTTTTGCGCAACTTGGTTCCGGTCCCATGCACGATTCTCTGATTGCCCAACACAATGGCAACGTGGGATTGACCCACGGCTCGTCGACGGTTGCAATCCGGGGGGCCAAAAATCCGGCCCAGGCATCACTCTAGAGTGTCACCGTTCAGAAACACGCAAGCGTCTAATCTTCTCGCAATTCCATCACGTGGTCAAAGTCTCTCAGCGTGTTCGCTCACTCACTCACAGACAACTCTAGCTTTTGCCGGGGTCGAAAGAGAAAAGGGCGGTAGCACCGATAAAGCAACGACATGAAAATGATGGCGCCAGACTGAGTGCATCCTACATGGCACATGCCTACCGATCCCTCCGGCCCTGAAGCGTACTCAACATCCATGCAAAACCTCGTTGTGTGCACAATTAGGCTCGAAGTGTTTGGTACCGACAGAGGTCTACGGGCTGCGGAACTTGCGAAGGAAAACTATTCATCGGGGCACAGCAAACTTGGTACCTTTCATTCCGTGCCCGCTTGAGGATTTGGCACTTCGGCATCTACCACTCACAAGGTCAAGACCTCGAGGTCCCTCTCGCTTTCTCTCTCACCTCGAGGCTCAAGTTCGGATGTCCGAGAGCATTCTATTAATAACAGCCAGGGCTCGAGAATCCCGCTGCTGCTGCTCTCAACTGTCAACAGCACCTTGATTGAGCAAACCAAGTAAAATTCATGACGGCTGTCAGACACAGACGGCGACTGGCAGATGTGCTCCGGCGGGCGGGCCCACACAGATCCGGCAACCTTGGAATGAACAGCCACTCACACATTTCGGAACTGTGCACAAAGTTACAAACACCCGACAAATCTTTATTCACAATATACATGGTGATGGTACACACAGTCCTTGGGTGAAAGCGCTATGAAAAGTAGTCGATGAGAACATAGTCCGAATTCACATAGTCGATCTAACAGTAGTCGCTCTACAACTGTCGGTCGGTTGCTGCTAAGAGCCTCGCCTTCGCCGCGTTCGCCCTCGCTGATGAATGCGAGCTCACAATCAGTCAATACTGCAGGCCAATGTACATTCAATTTGTCCACGAAAACCAGAACAAACATGCGTCTCGTGACTCTCGTCCCGTCCCGCACGCACGCACGGACTTACGGACGGACGAAAACATGCACGAGCACAGGCACAGTCACGCACGCATGGACGGACGGATAATTAATATACAGCTTCCTCCCGGTCGGTAAATGGGGTGGAACTAAGCAAGCTTTGCCGTTCGCGGTGGCGGTCGGGGTCGATGTTGCGCATCGGTTGGTTCAAGCTGAGGCCGCTTGGTGCTCGCTTACTTCCACAAAGTAGAGTGCTTGAACATCTTGCGGCACGCCGCAAGCACCTCCTGCTGCGACACTGGTCCGGTGACCACCACCTTCTGCTCCGTCCAGTCGCAGCTTATTTTCTCAACCCCTGAAAGAAAATTTTGAAGGCAAAGAGGACGAGGCCAATTCGTCAAATCTCGCTCTGGAGAGAGTCCAATTGGCACTCGTGGCAGTTCGGGCTCGCGCAGCAGCATAGAAGCTCGCGCTCCGTGCCACGTATGACAAACACTACTTCCTATCATTCCTTCATGAAATTACGTGGTCCCATAATCCTTCCCTACTTGCTCTCATCATTTCGTTCATAATTCAATCATCCATCCCTTCATTCAATCGAACAGAGAAGCTCGAACGAATGATCCGAGCCTCAGCTCCCTCCCTCTTTACGTCCTACCACTCGAGTCTCGGACTCTCAGAGACACAGAGAGATTGAATGTGTACCTTTGATATTTTTGAAGGTGGAATACACTCGATCTTCGCAGGCATCGCAGCACATTGGCACCTTGACGACCGTTGGCTGCACAATACCACGTCTTAAAACGTCAGATGGAAATTGCATTCGAACATTCGGAATTAGAAAGACCTCGACTATCTGCTCCGGTGTTCAATTCGAGCTACGACTTGTTGCGAAGAGAGGACGGATCAGACAGAAATGAGATGAGGAGGAGAGAGAGGCACAGAGAGAGAGAGAGAGAGAGAGAGAGAGAGAGAGAGAGAGAGAGAGAGGATGTCTTACCGCAGGAGCCTCGGGCTTGGGAGGAGGGGCAGCGGGCTTGGGGGGATCCGGGAGGGGAGGATAGTACTGCGGTACATTCTCAACGAGCTGCACCTCTTCGGAATTTATGATCCACACGGGCTCGCACTCATCGTAGAACAGCTGGTAGTAAACCGTGGGAATCTTCTGAAACAACGATTCCGCGAAGGTCATCATATGCCAAGAAACGAGAGACCACGTTCAGAGTCCCAAGAGACAGCGAAGTGCCAGGCGCTCTTGTCAGATTCTCCTTCTAACTATGTCTGCCTGCCCGCCCCTCTGTCTTCTAGCCTAGCACACAGACGTCGCAGTTGCAGTTGCAGGGCAGAAACGCAGCCAGACTGATTTCGCTCATCCCTGCACCACCACCAGAAGCAGCACTGCCATCGTCAAATCACCAATTCACGAAACAAATCCCCCTTCACTCCCACTTCGTGATCCTGCTGCACCCGAATCGATGAGCACCAGCGACTACCAGTTACCAGTACACTCGCACTAGCACCAAGCGAGCCTCTCAGACCGAGGCACCAGCACAGAATTTGGTGCGCGACCTGCAGAGCTCTGAATTCTAATGATATGAAAAGAGCGCTGCCGCAGACCTTTGACAGAAGCTCTCTCTCAGAAAAACCACACACTTTAAGCTCGTGACACAAACCAGCGTCGACACACTGTGGCGTGAGATATTTAATGGTTCGGTTCAGGCCCCAGGCAGGCACGCAGTGTGGGGGCGGGCGAACAGGCGGCCTCTGAGTCAGCCGGTCGGTCAGTCGGTGCTCAGTCACTCGGTCTATCTATCTCTCTAGCTCAGACGAACACTGCCAGTACTAGGACTAGCTCGATGATCAGTTACTGATGACATCGTGATTAGACGCTGCCGTGTCAGAGAAATCGAGGTTACGAGGTAATGAGTATGGTGTTCTCAAAGCCTTCAGGTGCTGCAGCTGTAAGGCTCGGAAGATGGATGCACTCCACGGACGAGACGATGCTGCTCTGCTGGTGGAGATGGAACTGGAGGGGAGGAGGAGTTAGGAAGGGAGCTTCGAGGTGGAGTGAGAGTAGGCGAGGAGGCACAGATGATGAAGAAGGAAGGCTCGGAAGCCAATCACTCGGAGCGAAGAGATTGCTGAGCAGAGATCGAGGGCGAGAAACTTAAGAAGATATGGGGATCGAGTACACAAGGACAGGGGCACGCACGGAAAAAGTGGAGAGGAGCATGCTAGGTCTACCTGCACCGAATGCAGCACCGACTGGACCGTTGCCATTACAAAGACAGGCTCTCCAGTTTGGTGCAAGGTCGACAAGCCCAAGACGTAAGCTTTAGCTGAACGTTCCAGAACTGAATCTTTTCTCCGGGCATATCAGAACCACGTTACCATCCGTCGATCGAGCCAAGAAAATGGACGAAAGAAAGAAAAGCAATTTTTATTATAACTGGTTTACTCGCTTTCTCTTTCCCTTTCTCTCTCGCTCTCCCCTCGGATCGTTGTCACGTTTTCACTCCCCTTCGAAGACATCCCACGTTCTCGGCTCGCTGTGGACCAGTCTCATTACGAACTTATAATTGACCTGCAGATTAACCTCGGTAAAAGAAACATACTCAGATGTGGCTCGAATCATCAGCACCCGATTGAAAACCATCATATGACCTGTCCAACCACCAACCGCAGGAGAGCTTGAGCTGAGCTGAGTCGTGCGGAGGTCCTCCCTTCCCTTCCTTCCTTTGTCTTGCCACTCTCGTTGACGAGGGTGAGAACCAACCACACACGGCCTGACCACAGTCGGAATGATCACAAGAACCAAATCTTTTGAAGCCCAAATGCCATCAATTTCGCTCACTTTCTATCCTCTTCATTTTAATCCAAAAAGCTGCTCGTAAATCGATGCAGATCCACGTCAAAGCAATAGTTGTAATTTCTCCAACTGCCTGCCCCTCCCTCACCAGTTTTCTTTTCTTTTCTTTTCCTTTCATTTCCTTGCCTGTCCCCGTGTGTGGATATGTTCTACGTAAGCGCGAAGGTATCTTCCGATTGCCTTGGCTGTAACCCCTTCCTTATCTTGGAAGGTCAGTGTCAACATCAAATCGATGCAGTCAATTTAGGATTTCCATTACTCGGAATATGACGCCATTCCCAGCAGCCCAGCTCAAAGCAGCGCACGCAGCCAGAAAGCCAGCCAGCCAGCCAGGCGAGCCGCCAGGCATCGCCATCCGAGGCCATCACATCCGATGGCATGGTGGTCCGGGTCCCGTCCGGTCTGCTGCTGCAGCTGGGGCCTGTCCACTTCGCTCGTGAACAGATAGATCCCTTCACTGTACCGTCGAGCAGGGGAAGAGGGGGGAAGAGGGGGAAGTACAACCAAAAGAGCTCCCTCGTACAAGAACCAGGGACGCGAGAGGACGTTAGAGGCCAGAATTCGGTCCGCAGAGTCCTACACAGCAACGTCTTTTTTCATGAAGACAATTATTTTTCCCAGCCCATATTGTATTCACATGCAAGCAAGCTGGAACATTCTGCCTTGTGCTCCGTTGCACACGTACAGACGTTTGTAGCTTTTTGTAGCTACCTAGACCCGAATGATGTCCACATGCAACCCCATCTGGGCAAATTCTAGCATAGATTCGTACTCTGCGAGCCCCCACCCTTCTATTCACAGAAACGATGGCGATCGCGCGAGGCCTGGCCAGCCCAGCCCATCCCAGTCCAGGCCGGGCCAGAGGAGAATGTGGGCTCCCTCGAAGACGGTCTGGTGTCGTCTGCTCTGCTCGGGCCTCAGCTGCTCAAGTTTGGGGTCATTTCAAGGGGCCCCAGCTCGGAGGCTGTCGATCATGAAAAATCTGTGCATGACATTTGCATTGTTTCTGTAGGCACATACAGTGGATTGATGCCCACATGCAATTTCATCAATTCATTTGCAACCGTCGAAATTCCTGGGCTGCTTTCGCCGGTTCAGAGTTCTTCCGTGCGCTGTATTCTCAGGTACGGTGCAAGGGAAGTCCTCTGGTCTTCGATGGGGGTCCGTCTGGTTTGCTTTAGTCTTGTTTCTGGTCAGAGGACGGGCACCTTCTCGGAGCCAGTCACCGCAATAGAAGTCCTTAGCAGCGAAGGCAAGGGAAGGCAGGGCAGGGAAGGAAACCAGTCCAACAACTCCGTCGTGAGATCTGATCAGCAGAAGAACTGAGTGGGAGTGATTTCCAGTTACAGTGTTTACGTACACAATTACCTGGCAGTGCCTTTTATTCGTTCCCCATTACGCACGCAAGCGATGTAACAGTTGATTGAATGCGCGTGGTCTCGCATGTTCCATTCCCAAAAGAAATCTGGTTTCTTGTACGAGCTTGGATGAGAGGAATCGGCAGTATATAAACATAAAACTTTCCTTAGTGTGAATGATTGATTACCTCACTATTTCATACTTGATCACTCAAATATTTTTGTTATACAACAAGGAGTATAACGAGTTTCCTCAAAATCATTACGAAAGAAGACCAGAGTGGGTGGGTCTACTGAATACCTCGGAGACCACCCAACGAGATGGTGATGCTGATTGCAAGACCCTGGGATGACCGGCATAATTTCAGTCTTTTCACCCTCCAAATTGATTCGTTGAGCTCTGAAAAGGTCGGCCAACCAATTTGGTCATGGATCTATGGAAATACATAGAGTATCCAGAGAAAAGCCTCATGAGCAAAAGGTGAGGACGTTGCAGACCTAGAAGGCGCTGGAGAGCATTGAGCTGTGGAATGAGCATAAAGGTTGTTCTCGGAGAGTAGGCTCAGACCGCTCAGTTGACTTATTCAACAAACATCAGACAGTGGTCGAGCTTTCATTTTATCCTGGGTGATTTGCAGATAAGGACATGCAACAGGATCGGATTAATCGGAGGATTTTGAAACACTACATGGTTGACTCGAACTCGGCACAAAGAAGAGCTGAAGCGGCATTCAAGATATAGAATGACCCACGGAACACAAGCAGAGAACAAAGTGACTTGTGAGATTGTGATCCATATAAAAGGATTTCGGTACAAGGAAGAAACAAGAAAGAGAAGCTATGTCAGCTTGAGTCGAGGACAAAGCTCATGCCGCGCCTTAAAAATTCTTGTTGAGCGGACCCGACCGACATTTTTGTTTTTCTCAACGAGGATGAGCAGGATCTTGGAATGATTTCTACTGTTGGAGGGCGTTGGAATGTACATTCTTGTCACCTGAGTCAAATCACCCTCATTCTCTCGCTTTTTGTCGTTCTGAATACAGTAAGAAATGAGACCTAGTTTCCGGAATTCGTGTGAACACGCTCTCCTCTTGGTCAGGCATAAATGGTTGCTGTCACAAGAGTTTGGTTGACACTTTTCTCCGTCTTTATGTACAACAAGAACATTCCTCAATCCCATTCCTATTCTCCATGGGATCATTCATGGCCTTCAAACCAGAACTTATTCCGAATCATCCCGGTGTCGTATTACTCAAACCCTCCCTTAACTGGTGGTACTTATTGACTTACGAAGCTCCACAAGAGGTTACTTCATTGGACCACCTTAACCTTGCTGACCGATGAAAGGCCACGCATCAAATTTTGCCACAAGATATGGCTCTGTTTCACACTCATTTCTGAATCTCGCTGAGCCTTCCGTGTGCCTGGAATAGAGTCACAGTCCTCGTCCCCGTCCTCCAGCTGCAATTGAGGTCGTACTCATTGGAAATCGCAACACGTAAGTAAAATGCAACTGTAGATGTCAGGCAGATAGTCCACTGGCTCAATCAAGGCTCGAGGTTGGACATAATGCATGAGCTTCATCCACCCTTTTGCTGTACATGCTACACCTCCGGAGCACCTAAAGGGAAACAGTAAGAAGTGAATAATCACACAAGCAAAGAGAATAGGGCACATGGAGAGTTCGGACATTAAAGACATAAGAACACTGTTCCAACCATAACAATCTTCCTGGCGCATTGAGAACAAGAGTACTTGTGAAAGGGATAAGAAAATAGAGTTTAACAACAAAATCTCGTCTCGATAGAATGAAATCTCAGATTGTTAGTTCAGGTTATGCATGGTGAGTATATTACCCCCTCCTCATCCTCCTATTCTTTCACACAGTGGGGGCAGAAGATTCTCAAAAATTATCAAATGTTACCCCTCTCTCTCTCACACATGATGCATGTGGTGTGAAGTGAAGAGAAGCTTCGTAACGTCTGACCGAAGATATCACTCTCTGGGACCTATCTGTTAGCATTCGAGCAGAAATAAACAAATTGCAGTTAGACCAAGAAACCTTTCGATGCACTTCTCCTTGAGCATCAAGTTCACCTGCCCTCAAGAGAAGGGTAGGACTTCAAGAGAAGGAAAGTAGGAAAGAGATATATAGTGAGAGGAGAGTGGAGAAAGTCGTCTGTCAATCAGACGACTTTCCCCAAAGCTGCTACCACTGGACGGAACTGGTCAGCCACAATCTGCCAGCCAAGAGCCAACGACGAACAAGAAAGAAAGTACCTGAAACTAGAAATTCCAAGCTAGTACATGACATGGATGAATTGATGGATAGATAGAGTTCTTATGTAGTCTGGCCTCGAGCTTCAGATATGATTGAGCTCATGAGTCTTTCCTCGTGCTCACGACAGCTGCTTTATGAAACAAGGGGGGTGTGACCAACTACGGCAACTTTGGACTACTTCTCTCGATGCTTCCTTCTTCCTTCTCGACAGAAGATTTCATCAGAGGATCATAGATCATTCTCAACCTGGTCAATTTCCCGTTTGACCTGAAATCTCAGAATATTTTTAAATCTCTAGAAAATTGTTCTCGAGTCTGGCTGGCTGGCTCCCTTGGCCTTCCATGGAGTAGCCGTGACGACAGTATGGAGGACTGGGACGAGGACGAGGACGTATAATACCCAGGAGACAATCTTAGAGGTAATCATTCTCTCTTACCACAATCATCCAAAGGCCATTGGGGCATTCATGCCTGCCTCGAGTCCCCTCGACGTAAAGTGGCTTTTATCTGGTCAACTTCTCACGACGAAGCGGCGGCCATCCTCGCGATATATTCGCAATTAGGCAGCTAACGACGCAGAACTCCCATCGCTTACTATCTCTCTTGCGTTCGCCACGTAGTACGTACACCGCTACTTCCTTGCGCTCCGGATATGCTCGAGCTCAAGCCCTGCCACGTGCATGAATTCCATCAATCTCCCGGGAAAAAATCACTCATCAGTTTCTTGAATAATTATTTTTATTTTTTTTCACATTATCTGAAGAACGTTTTTACCGGAAATGGCCTCTGTAAAATAATATTGAACGTGCATATTATGAATATGCATAAAACATCATACAGTCCATGGCACCATGTATGTATTTCTCTGTTTCACTTGTATGGTACATTATCCATAATAATGAAATAAAAAAAGCTTTAAGGATGTGGTCACCCGATATCACTTGTCTTTAAGCCAAAAATAATTATTTAAGAGTTCCATCTTCCTTGAGAACCTTTCACCGAATCACTGATCCACGGAAAATAACTTTAGGCGAGAGTCAGTTTCCCCTTTGAAGCAAGTAAGAAGAAGAGGGGTGCCATGCCTTTCATGCCTCGCCCGCAGATACCGGCTCACTCAGCGATTTGCCTTTGCGCCAACAAAATTCAGTAACGAGAGAACGAGAATTACACATATAAAAGTTTCGTCCTCAAATGGCAGATCAAAAGCTCAATGTGGGACAAAGAGCGCTCATTCGGGAAGATGCTACTCCTGCAGTCGCTACCTTGTCACCTTGCGGCGGAACCTACCTTGACAGTTTTACCCTCACACAACGGAGCATGTTTCATCCCCGCGGTGCGGGGCCATTCACCCTCGAGCAGTGGGATCACCCAAGAGATCAAGCCTCAAGGTGTTAGTGAGCACTTTTGTTATTATACTTTGTATACTTTAGACTTTAATGAGCACTTCCATCTCATCTCGAGTGTTTGATGTTGATTCGGTTCACATTTTAGTATTTAGTGTGCACTCTTGCACCTACATTCTTACACTCGTTCGCCTCGCACGCTCTTCTTAGTTTTCTGCTCTCCAAGTTCATGCGCGGCAATTCCAGGCTTTATAAAAGCCTGGAATTTGAGCTCAGCGTACCACGCGCAAAACAGATCAAAAACTGGAACCCAATCAAACCAAACATTTCACTCCTCATACGCGGCATTGGAACCAAATACAAAGACGACGGGATAAAACTTCGACTTTGTCGTGTCCATGAAGAAAACGACCTGTGCAGGCTGTTTACGAAAGCACGGTGGAAATAATATTCTCCAGTGGAAATGCTCTCTCAACTCTCAAGAAAGGGAAGTTGCGCGTGGATGAGGTATAGCAAAATCAGTTGGGAAACAAGAACTGGTATTTTCTAAAGAATTCCGTTGAATGATATCACACGAGACGATGCCGGTGGGAGTATTATTGCTAGACTACTAGAGCTGAGATAGGTCCGAAAAGAGGAAGCATAATTTAACACGCCCAAGATGGCATCCAAGTTCAAAATTTTCGAGGTAATCAAAATTTGAAAAGTAGTAACCAAGTTGATGGGGGCCATGGTGACCCACCACCACATCTGTGGTAACTGAAAGCGACGACAGTTCAAAAGCACTGTAGTGAGGTACACGTGTCAGATAGACCGGCTAGAACTAATCTAGTAGCTGGATCTAGCTAGCTCTCTATATAGAGTCTTAGTGGACCTGACATTGAGATGAGCGCGACGCCTTATGATTTCTCTGTGTTGGCCCCGTCAACCATGCTCTGCTGACCTGTCTAGTATGTCAGTTAGTTCCAAGTTGACACGTGGATCCATGTAAAGTCTGGCCACAGTTCAGTAAACTCGACCATAAGGTTGGTCCTTTTGTTGTGAACTACATGCTCTGCAGATATTTCCCTCTGTTCGGTCAGATTGATTGTGCAGCTTTGTTTATTCTTTCTCTGCGAGCTATATTTGTTGCGAGGAGAACTTTTTGTGACAATAATTCATTCTAATATGATCAACCAATCTTTGTGTTGATTTTGGTAGTTCAGAGATTAAACTTGTTTCTTTTCATGTATGTTACATCTTAGATGGAAATAAGTGTGGAGAGAAGAACCTTGTGGCAAGCTCACCGGAAGGTCAGAGGTCAAAATAAGGTGAATTCGGAATTATCCACCAACCAAAATTGACAAGCATTGGGGAAGGGGTTAAGGTCGTTTGTGTGCACGCTTTGGTAACCGAAATATCTCTCTGCTGCATATGCCTTTCGAAAAGGTTAATATTGACTGCAACGCGCTGATTTCTCTTTGTTTTCCCCAATTGAGTAGGTTTTCACCAACTTGCGAAGGCGAAATTCTTCAGTCAGAAGAACAGTATTTAGACATAAATCACACTCAGTAGGTTTGTTACAACCACGCCTCGTCATGTATGAGACACCATGGTCGGAAGCCCAGTGCCTTCCACACGTACCACATCCTGTAGGTCTCTCGCAGCGATGCTTGGTCATCCATGAGCTCACTACTTTTTGGTAAAAGATGCACTCGGTGGGTTTCAACGCCTGCCTTGGCATATTTCCATTAACTTTTTCATAATGCCTGACGATTGCCCTCCTGGACACAAACTGCAGCTTGAGAATATTTCACACCCTTCAGTTGCACGTTGGGATGTATGAGCATGTCTTGTGATTCAGAAGAGACATGTCTCCTATTTTGTAACCGACGAACAATAACACCTTTTAGCACATCTAATCATATCATACCTACCACATATTATTCAACTTGATTCATTTAAAAAAACACGCAACAAAGCGATTGAAAAGCGGACACTCCATCACTTCGATGCGATAGACTGCTGCAAGAGAAGTCACACCAGATTTTGGGAAATACGAAGAAAGAAAAGTGAAATGCGACTGAGGTTACCTTGACATAAGATAGGTAGGATGTATCAGCGAACGAGTGACCCGGATAATCTATATAGTAGAGGTCGTGCATGTTGATTTTGAGTGGAATCGATGGTGCATAATGTGGAACTGCTTTTATATGGAGGAGATAGTTGAGTAGTCAAAGAGCACGCGTCATTTTTTCTCTTTACCTAAAGCTTTTGGAGTGGGATTCTTAGCCTAGAGCAAAAGAGGTCAGTTTAAGAGGACAAAAAACTGATTTGAAGATGCAGAAAAGTACTATGCCATACTAGATTGATCCCCCAGAAATATCATATGTACGTTAAAGATGGTGGACTATTCTTGGCTCCACCATGCATAAGGGCTCCACTCGCCGTCCATCCATGAGGATGGGTAATCACAACCCTTCAAAATAATATCACTTGTAGGATCTACAACCACAACGTATGCAACATTAACTTGATTCTCCCGGACCAAGTATAGGTTTGCCCTAACATGAGTCGATTGCAAGGCATACCAACGCTCCCTCCATGTGAGGTATCCACCCTCTCATGCTATAACAAACACCACATGTTTAATGACATCATAGGTAGCTATCCTCTGCCCTCTGAATAGGCAACAATCATATAGACCCTTGCTGCATCTAAGGTAGTAACACACTCACAAATGAGTAATGAAGATGCAAATGGTAGGATCAAGCCAAGGCGGAACCTCATCACTATAGAAAAGATAGCTGGTACAAGTAAAAAAGCCCTGATGCATGGTCGAGCCAAGATCCACGAGGCTACACCCTTGCCAAAACAAGAGCATAGACGAGCACTAGTAATACGAGGAATAGTTGGATCCACTAAGAGAGAGTGTAGAGCCTGCTGAAATTATCGGTCCATGAAGAAGACGGTAGGCCTCTAGTCCAATCGGTGGGCAAAGGGGAAAAGGACATGAGCTCATGTCGTACCTCTAGGGAAAAAGCATTTGTAATCTGACATGATAGTATATGTGAAGGAAATGATACCATCCATGTCCCTCACATACATCTCAAGGATGGGACTATATATAATCCGATAACAAAGATGCCGAGAGTGCCCAACTAGCCAAAACCATTATAGATGTTGTCTTCTCTATTGATAATAAGCCTACCCCTACACAAAATTAGCAAAGATGTCTGTCTCCATGTCAAATATCTTATCATACATTCAAAGGTCCTTGGTCCGATGATGTCACCAAAGACGTCCATGATCCTTCTATCAAAGGTTGTCAAGTGTGATATGAATGCATGAGAAGGAGGAACCGTGCAAAATATGTAGGTGGGTCGATGAGTAATATTAAAGGAGAGTATACCAAATACCACATGGGGTTCCTTAGTAGAGGAAGATCATGTACATGCAGTACATCCTTGGCAAGTGTCGTGGTTAGATAGCGTGAGACAAAGTCCTCAAACCCTACAGGCACTCCAAGAATGTGTAAACCGTCTATTGATGTCATACATCCCTCTTGAAGTTGGAGAATTACCTTAAGGAGACCATGCCCTATACTTTGACACCTTGATTCTCAAGCCTACAAGATGAATCTTGGTAGTCAAGTAGTCAAAGGCATGCCTAATGTGATTTACAAGGACCACAATGTGTGTATCATTTGCTAAGGAGTGGAACACACAACCTGACACGGATAATTCAATAGATAGAAGAAATCTATAATGAGACATGGCAAATAGGGGTCCTCCCACATATCTCCATATCAAGTATAAGTGGCAGAGTGAGAACAATGACTCCATGTTGGAAAGCCATGCAAATATAAGAAAGAAGAATGTGAATTGTACAAAGACTATACGAAAGTAATGGGGTTCGACAAAGGTCCACAAGCCTCTCTAAGCTATCTAAAGATGGATTTATAAGAGATATTATTAAAACTATTTTCAACGTCCACGTACAGGACAACCCAATTTGGATGAACAATCCAAAAGAGTGTTCTAATGCCCAACAATACCGCCTCACAATCTCATGATGTGGCGAGTCCAAACTAATATGGACAAAGGTGATATTGGAAGTGAGAACACTACAATATGACTAACAAGGTGCAATAACACCTCCCCAATAGCAATCAGTCTAATTGCTCCTTCCCCCTGTCCTTAGTTAGTTGCTAGGTGCTAGAAGCCAACTAGCATCTAGCACCTAACTAACTAACAAATGAATCTCTCCTCTCTCAACTTGGAACAACTCCATAAAACCACCAGAGGGATCGTGTACATGAAAACAATCTCTAAGATGCTCATATATCATCCCTAACAAGCCCCTTAAGGATAAGTGTGGGGTTATGCATAGAGAATGGGCAAAAAGTGATCAATCAAGACATAATGGCTCCTCTTGCTAATACTCCAAGACCTCTAATGGTACTTCCTCACCCATGGATAGATGTAAAAGGTGTAAAGAGAAAATAGTCTTCTTAGTATGACTAGCCATATACAAAGGATGAACGGCTTGTGTGGCTATACTATACTCCCCAGCTTGCCGTAAGATCTTACATTGTCACAATCGAGCCAAATCTTGGGGAGAAACGGCGAGAGTCCAAACCCTGCCTTGGGGCGCATAACAATCAAGACCAAGTATCATATGGATGAACTTGACTTCTAACATGTGTGGCCCATACAAATTCCTATTCCAATGTAGCCTAATCCCTTACTCTGAATCACCGAAATCTAGTTGTTACCATCATATATCCAACACATCCCCCCTAATATAAAGTAGACATCATCATGAAAGAGGAAGAAACAAAAATCATGCTAATTATTCCATGGGATCATATAATAACCGATCGAACGTTAAGCAAAAAGCTTGTCTAGTCTCATCCTAGAGCATTTTCGCATGGACATTGCTTTACTCCGAGAACGTTTGAACGCCTTGTTGTAGAAGATCTCTCATGGCCCTCGTGCAAATTGATTCTCTCTCTTTCGTCTCATTACCACTCCACATTCGAATTCATTGCAACCGGTAAACTCAAGCGGAAGAAGATCATGGTACTCAACAATTGTACCATTAACTCTTGCCCAAAATTCAAAGAAAATTGCTTTGCAACCTTCTCGTACTCTTGAGAAATTTTCATATGCTTCTCTTTTCTAGATCTCTAAATCAAATGTCGGACTATACATTGTATCACAAGGCAACATGAGACCCCACAAGTTTGCATGTCATCTTGTGTTTAAAACCATCACAAGTCTCTCGATAGTAGAAGTATTTATCATCCAACTAACTTTGTGACAGTTAGTGCAATCCTACAACTTAGACTGTATACACAAACTTCAAACTATCACTCGGCACTCAAAACTCATCAAATTGAGCTAGAATTTCAATCAAAATACAAATCCGAGTTGTGTATTGATTGAACCTGACCTAAAATATCGTCGTCATAACAACAGCTCTGAAGATGACACATGTCATCATCTTTTCATAGTAGCCATATCACAACACGACATCCATCTCCGCTAAACCTATGCATCATCTGGTATGCACCAAGAAGTTAACAAAAGTGTGTGCAATGTCAGATTAGGTCAATCTGATCTTTTACTCCCGCTAGATCCTCCCCATATGACTCATGTTCATCAAAAAGGTCAAACTCCTTGTCAAATTGGTCAAGGTTGATCTTCTTATCCTGGCTTTTGAAGATCTTGATTCGTTTCCTTGCAATAGATACTTTCAGCTTTGTACCATCCAACTCTCTCAGCGAATAAATAGCATTGTCATGAACATTGATCACCACATATGGCCCAAAACACCTCTTTGAAAACTTCCTGAAGGTGCTATGTTGGTTGTCTACACTATTGTCATACACCAACATTCAATCACCTTCTTTGATCTCCTTTGCTCTTAGCCTATGACGTTTATCAAATCTATCCTTGTTTCTAAGGCGTTACTCTCTAAATCTCTCCATTGCCAGTTGTACATCTTCCGTTCTCCTCTCCAGCAATCGAATGTGTATCGCCAAAAGATCTTCTCTACTCATATTATCCTCCCAAAACAACACACTCCATATGGCAATGTTTTCCTCTATTGGCATAATTGGCTTTTGGCCTTGCATTAACTTTGTTGGCATGTAGACAAGCACAGAGCCATGGGTTGTACGATCAGCCCATAATGCAAATGATAACAAACAAGGCCATTGTCTAGCCTTCCCTCTACATGACTTCACAATTGCTTTGACAATAGATGGATGATCCCACTCACTCTTTGCATTCCCTTCTGGATTATAAGTAGTAGTGAATTCCCCTCCTATATTGTTGAAAGGTCTTTGCAACATAGGTCTTCCTCCGGATGGTCCTGATTGAGTTCTATGAAACTTTGCAATGTGATCTATCCTCCCACATGTATAGCATTGACGATTGTCAAGAACCCCCATTCCTCCTCGATTAACCGTTCCATTATTTGCAAAAAGATCCAGCAAATTTGGAATAAGTGATCGACGATTATCACCTCCATACCTAGGCGGTGGTCCTCATGGTGGTGCATATCCTTCCCTAGGTCGAAGGTTTCCCAACTCCATGGGTGTTGGGCCAAGTGGATCTCGAATATTGCTTGATGGTTCACCGTGTGTGATCCCATAAGCATCCGAAATTTGTTGAGCAATTACGATTGCTTCATTCATTATGGATGGATTGCTCACCATCACCTCCTTTCGCACTCTCTCCTTCATGCCTTGTTTGAAGACATCTAAGGCTTCTACTCCACTCATATACATAATGGATACTTGAAGATCATTAAATTCTTGAATGTATTCATGTATGACTCCTTTCTGCTTCAAATCCCACAACTTCATTCTTGCGATTTGAAGGTAATCCATCGCTTGAAAGTTCTGAAGAAGCCTTTCTTGCATCCCACTCCATGAAATAGAAGCATCTCGTTTGAAAACATTTGTTCTCAGGTAGTGTACCATGTAAGAGCCTTATCCATAAGATAAGACCGCATGAACATTCATGCAGTAAAATCAGAAACATGAAAATGTGATAGATGTATATTCATCCTCATGATCCATCCCTCCAAAGCTCCCATGGCTCTACTGCCCTTGTAGGCTTTCACCTTACATGACTTTCCCATACAAAGTAAGAGATTGGCTTGATCTTTCATCTCTTGAAGTCGTCTCCTATTTGCCTCTTTGTTGGCAATAACAATCGCTTGCGGTTGGAATTGAGTCTCTTGTATTGGAGTTTCCATTTCCATCTCACGAACATTTCTCTCTACCTTCTCACTCTCTAAAATGCAGAGATCATGTTCTCCATGGCTTGTGCTTTGTATGTCCATCTACAATAGCTTTTCTTAACTCTTTCATTTCTATCATGATTGAGTTCAGAACTTCACTCATAGAAACTTATGCTTCCATGCTTCTCAACCACTCAAACTAATACAATATAAGTATAATAACAATCTAATCTCTCAAAATAGGAATCACAAAAGGCCGAGGAGATCCTATTAGAGCTTTGTAGTACTCTTCACCATAATTCATAACAATAAAGTCCCTCCACATTCTCTTCTGTCGATAAATCATTATAATTTCTACATATGTGTTGAACTGAATCGATGCGGATGGTTCACGATTCAAATCTATCTAACATTCATTATAGAATGTAAATGGTACAATCTCACGTTTTTCCATAACTGACAATCGGAAATATCATTGATACTGGTGATGCCATCACTCGAGCCATAAAATCTACATCCCAATTCGCCACAAGGTACACTCTGAAAACATACTTCTCCATGAATCGAATATGGATGTTGAATAGGTTGGAAAATGGAAAGTTTAGTACAAGATTTCTCTCAGTCACATCCATACCTACAGCCCACAGTTTTCCCTTTCCCCCTTACTCTACATGCAAATCAAGGACCTCTGCCATTCTTTATACAATTCTCAAGAACTTAAAATTATCATCATCGTCTTGCTATTTCCAGAGGGATAATCCACACTCAAGGAAAGAGCAAGTTCACTCTAATACCATTGTAACACTAGGGAAGTGATGAGAGATCACTCGAATAGCTCAAGAAATTCTAAAGTTGAGAGATACCTCAATGGTTTCTCTTTGTCCATATATAGTCCTCAAAAAGGTACAAACTAGATAAGGTTACACAACCACCATCCATTCAATTCCTCGTGGATTGATGATGTGGCGGTCATCCCTATGAGCACACGGATTGCTGACGTGTACTCCAACTAACACACTAACTAACACATAAGAAACATAATCTAAAAAACACACGGATTGACATGACAATACCTTTAGATACTCCACTAATAGTCAACTCAAGATTATCTATCTCCTCCTTGCATAACCTCTACTTTAGTACTCAATAACTAAAGATGGTTACCTCGGCATACCATACTTCATCCGAATATCGTGCACTTTTATTCCAAAAATAAAAAAAAGCTCAAATTCCCTAACTAGGCACTTACAATTTTGCACAATCTCTGCCATTGACTATATGACATCATCGATATGTGTTGGTCATGGTGAAGCATTTCTCCAAGTTGATTGAGTTGGTGGCATTGCTTGAGAAGTCAAGTGAGGGAACAACTTCTGAGTTATAAGCTGTGATGTTTAGCCAATTTGGTGCACTTTTGGAAGTGTTGGCTGATAAGGCTACTGAGTTTTTGGATGAATTTGAGACTTTATGTGATCGAACGTTGATCGATCATGGCACCACCTCAAGAGATCATCCCAAGGCTAATGGTCTAGTAGAAAGAGTTGTTCAAATTGTGAAGAGAAGACTAAGAAAGTTTGGCTTGGAGAAAGGTCATATGGGAGACTGAGATATCCAGCTACCATGGTTGGCCATGGGTTATCAATTTAGCTCACAAGCATCACTAGCGTCATTCTCATCGTACTTTTTATTATATGGTGGAGATCCAAACTTAGCTGCAGCTATTCGTCAAGACTCAGCTAAAGTTTTGGACTTGGATAACCCTGATGTTTGGATCAGGGTATGTTCTCAAAGGGCACAACTCTGCCGTAGGATTATGCCCATGGCATTTGAGAACTTGGTTATTGCTCAGCATAGAGATACTTTGCGTTATGCTAACATTCAAGGAGGTGGATATCAATCTTGAATTCACATATTTCATGTTGGTGATTAGGTTTATTTGCGACAAAATGCACCGATCATATTGGATATTATTACTGGTCGCACGATTCTATGAGTACGTGAGGTTTTGTCTTCTAGAGTTTTGGTATTATGCACTTTTGCATGCACCTATTCTCAAGTGGTATGATACTAATCAACCAATCAAGTCGGCTACTTATGCATCACGTACAACAATGGGTGGAATTCTTCAACATGAATGGGAGGAAGGTTGGCATCCGGTTGACTTTTCTCTTGAAAGTTGATGACATCCAAGCAAAACTGTCACACAACTGAATGAGAGGAGTTAATCATTGTTCTTGCCACCAAACATTAGAAGCACTACTTGAGAGACAAGGAGTTTGTGGTAGAAACAGACCACAAACCATTTGAAAACTCAAAAGGATCTCTCCAAACAACAATTTTGATGGGCAAAATGGCGTCAACGATTTAACATAAAGATAGTGTATATGAAACGCAAGAAGCAACTTGCAAGTGCTCCAGTGCGAAGATCGTGCATCAACAACATCATAGAGATGAAAATCCATGTTGATAAATGGACTCAAATGATGGCTACAACAAAGGAGGATGAGGAGATCATAAAAGCGCTTCAAGCGAAGATGGCAAAGAAAGTTCGAGGTCTAGCATCAGTAACATATATGGATCCCACAAATTTACGTACAATAGTGTTGTCAAAAGGTCATGATACAGCCATTGCGGGGCATGTGGGAGCTGAAAAGACTTTGGAAAGTATACAATGAATATAGTTGTGATCAAGGATGCGGAAAGATGTGAAGGCATATATTCAAAGCTGTGTCGCATGTCAACAAAACAAGACATGTAATCAAAAACCGGCAGGTTTATTACAACCCCTTCCCATTCCCAAACAACGATGGAAACATGTTACCAAGGATCTACTATGTGAGTTACCAAAAATCTCTTTAGGACATGATTCAGTTGTGATCTTTGTGGATAAATTGAGTTAGATGATACACATCCGACCTACCACAAAGATAGCGATGGCACCACAACTTGTTCATTTGTATCTAGATGCAGTTTTTGTGAATCACAGATTAAGCAAAGTCTTAATCACCAATAGAGAAACTCATTTTACTAGTTTGTTTTTGGAAACTTTGTTTGGTTTATTCAGAACAAAGCTAACTATGTCTATAGCCTATGATCCTCAAATTGATGGTCAAACAGAGAGAGCCATTTGAACAATAGATGATATGCTACGAACATTCACCTCATAGGAACAATAGGAGTGGTATACTCTTTTGCCTCTAGTGAAATTTGCATATAACAATTATGTTAATGCATCCACAAAAATGTCTCCATTTTATCTAATGTATGGTATTCAACCCTTTGACACCTTCTTGTTTGGTGAGAATTTCTAAAAGGCAGGAGTTTTCAGCCAAAGTTGCAGCGGTCAATGATTTTGATACACAAAGGACTGCATCAAGCAAAGAAAAAGTTGATAATTGCTCAAAATAGATAAAAATAATATGTAGATGAGTACTTCACCAAACTGGATTTGAGGAACGGGTACAACCAAATTCAAATTGTTGATGAAGATGTTCAGAAGACAGCTTTTCGTACTAGGTATGATCACTTTGAGTATCTAATGATGCCTTTTGGTTTCACTAACGCACCTGTCACATTCATGGGATGAATGAACGATATTTTTCGTCCTTATTTAGATAAATCTATTATTATCTTTTTGGATGATAATTTGGTATATAGTACAACCTTAGAAGATCATAGGCAATATTTACGAGAGGTACTCCAGGTTTTTGTGAGAGAATGAGTTATATACCAAAGCTTCAAAATGTGAATTTGGCAAATCAGAAGTAGATTATTTAGGCCATCGAGTCACAATGGAGGGAATCCAAGTGATGAGTGAAAAGATAGAAGCTATATAGAAATGGACAGCCCCATTGCATATGACCATACATCGCGTATTTCATGTGTCACGATTGCGAAAATATGTACCATGATCCAAGCAGTTCACAAATCCATCTGCACCTCCTCCTTTATCTACTATGGTAGCATATCATGCAGAATTTGAGGTTGACAAGATTCTCAAAAAATAGATTCAGGGTCATAAATATCCAAAAATTGAGTATTTGGTTCAATGGAAAGGATATTCATCATATGACTCAACTTGAAAATCGTCAAAAAATTTATCCAATGCACATTTGATCGTTCAAGAGTTTGAACGTGGGCACAACGAGGACGTTGCATCTTAAAAGGAAGGAGGTTTGTAACTATCTTTAGTTAGTGAGAACTAAAGTAGAGGTTACGCAAGGTGAAGATAGATACGTCTTGAGTTGAATATTAGTGGACTATTTAAATTTGCCATGTTAATAATCCGTGTGCTCATAGTGATGTCCGTCACATCATCGATTCACGGGGAATGAGAAGGATGGTGTTTGTGGGACCTTATCTATATTGTATCTTTTTTGAGAACTATATATGGAGAAAGAGAAACCATTGAGGTATTTCTCTACTTCAGAATTTTTTGAGCTATTTGAATACTCTTTCCTCACTTTCCTAGTGTTACAATTAAGTCGAAATCCATGTGCAATTCAAGTTGACAAAACAGGAACTCGATGACATGGTGATACTAATGAGAAGATGGTGTTAGATTAACATGCATCTGATTTTTAGAGTATGTTGGCGCTTGAGAGCTATGTGATATCTCTCTTGGGTCAAAGAGTGGATATGTTATCCTTGGACGTTGAGACCGAACATGGTTTGGTGGTAAGCCGAGACATCCATGATGGTGTTGGAGTATCTTTGTACATGTGTTTTGGTGGATATTTTTAGTGTCAAAAAGCATGATCAAGTTTTACAAACAACTCGGCGGTTTAGATGGGAAGCTAAATACCTTCTTCGAATATGGAAAGATAGCAGCTTTTGCATTGTGCCACTTCCATCTTATATAGCACAATTGGTCAAACATGTGTAACACTGAAGGCAATGACTCCGAAATGACTTCCAAGATGAGAGATGTCTTCTCAAGACCTCTCCTTGCTTTATATACTAGTAGGACTAGAAAAGTCCGAAATCCAAACTATGCCACATGGCTAACATGCGTAGGTTACATATTTTGTTATCTTATCCTACCCAATGCCTAAAAGACGTCTAGCATATAATCCAATCCACCAATGCATGGTAGTCATCTCGTCATTTACCTTTTGCTTTTTGGATACTGCACACCACTATCTTATCTTTTTGTGATCTAGTGATCAACCTACGCTTTGGCTAAACTAACTATAGCTAACCAAGATTGGTTACAACATGCTCATGAGAAGTTAGGTTATTTTGGAGTGAATCGTACATATAACTCACTTCAAAGTCATTATTGGTGGAGAGATATGCAAACTAAGGTGCAATAGTTTATGGTCAAATGTATAGAGCATCGTTCAATACCTCTACACCATAGTTACATCCTCTATCAATTATGAGACTTGGTTATTGTTAGAGCTTGGATTTTGCATGACCTCTACCATTGATTATACGACATCATCAACATGTGTTGGTCATGATGGAACATTTCTCCAAGTGGATTGAGTTAGTGGCATTGATTGACAAGTCAAGTGAGAGAACAACTTATACGTTCTTACCTTCTATGCTTAGCCAATTTGATGCACTAGTGGAGGTGTTGATTGATGAGGGTATTGAGTTTTTGGATGAGTTTAAGGGTTTGTGTGATCGAGCGTTGATTGATCATAATACCAACTCAAGAGATCATCATGAGGTTGATGGTCTAGGAGAGAGAGTTGTTCATACAATGAAGAGAGAATTAAGAAAGTTTGGAAAGGAGAAAAATCATCTAGGAGATTGGGACATCCAGCTATCATGGTTGGCCATGGGTTATCAATTTAGCCAGCAAGCATCTCTAACGCCACTCTCACCCTACTTTTTATTATATGATGGAGATCTAGACTTACCTGCAGTTATTTGTTGAGAGTCAGATGAAGTCTTGGACTTGGATAACCATGATGTTTGGGTTAGGGTATATTTTTAAAGGGTAGAAATTTTTAGTAAGATAATGCCCATGGCATTTGATAACCTTATTATTGCTCAACATAGAGATACTTTGCGTTATGCTACCATCCAAGGAGGTGGATATGGATATTCAATTCGCAGATTTCATGTTGATGATTACGTTTACTTCCAACAAAGTGCATCCATCACATAGAGATTACTGGTAGTCGCATAATTTTACGAGTACGTGAGGTTATATGAGGCTATACGCATAGTTTTGGTATTAGAGGGTCGTGATGATGTGATTTGGAATGATTATGTACATAATTGTGTGTTATGCCAGCTTCCAAACATTGATGGTACTATGGATCCAAGCATGGCAATTGTGCAAATATGCTTATGTGGATGAGCTGGTGGAGTAGCTAGTATGTTGATTTGTGATTTTTGTTCAAGACGATGGCATATGTCATGTTTGCACCTCCTCTCAATGTGGTGTCCAGTGGGCAGTGGAGATGTCCTCTATGATATTAGCTAATAATATAATTTGACCATTACACGAAAGGTATATCATGTTAATGGGTTAGATGTTTACCTGATGTTAGAGGGATCTAACTGCTAGTTAGTGGGGCGTTCACTCACTTGTGTTGGTGTATGACCATCTATGTATTGTGATGTTTGATGTGATAACGATGTATATTGTGATGCAATATGTATTTGCACGACAGCTATCATGAATTATGTAATGGCATCCCTAATTAGATAGGTATACACATACATGAGCAAATACATCAATTAGACCCGATAGTGCAGTTAGCATCATTTGTACTAGAACTTCCGTTAGGGCTGACAACGCCGTTAGGCGACCTGGGGCACAAGGCGTAGAGTTTGAATTAGATCTCCTTGGGGTGTAGTTTTCAAAATTGAGACTTTAAGAATGTGACTATGGTGGATAGTAGCTAGTGTGGAAACTTGAAGTATTTGAAGCACAAAGTGGGTTCGGCTCCACTGTAATCTCTCTTTTATGTTATGATTATGAACACAATGTCATTGTGGATGTTTTGAGATTAGAATAGATTATTGTGGTACACTTGTGTTGATGTATGACAATTTATGTATTGTGGTGTTTGATGTGATGATGATGTATGTTGTGATGTGATATGTATGTTACGAAAAATATAATATTTATATATGTTATATAACTTATCTATTATGTAATAATTATTACATTTTATTTATTTATCTTGTATAAATCTCAATTAATATATCCAAAAAAAATGATTAAATATTTAAATATAAAAAATTGCAAAATAAATATGTGTTACCATAAATTTTATAGTTGGTTATGATTTTCTATGATGCTTACATGATTGTTTCTACATGTAGATCTAAGGATTTTTTTTCGTGTTTTTAAGAATGTCAATCAAATTGCAACATGTTATCATGATGAAAATTGAAATATTTTTAAAAGTTGAATTTTTTATTTGATATATAGAACTCAAAATTTAATTTTTCATATGTACAAATAAATAAATATTTAGAAAATTAAATAAAAATATAATTTCTTCTATAATTTATTTATTTAAATATATGTAACAAACAATATAAAATTTTATTTTCATACGATATCAAATAGTATATGTAATATTTTTATATTTTATATTTTATATTTAATAATTAATTAATTAATTTTTATATTATTTAAATTAATTTTAAACTTAATTTAAAATAATTTAAAATCTCTGAAAATTTGATAATTACATGAAATATATCTTTTATCTTGAGGAAACCTGAACTAATTTCGTCATAATATCAAATCAACATGATGGTGAATATATATTTTTTAATATTCTCTTATTATTTATCCTAAATCTTGCAATGTGATCATTTATATTTTTGGTGCATCTTTTTTTATTAACTTGATTTGCTATACTAAAATCATTTGTACAATCTTTACAATAAGTTTTGTATGTTATATAGACACTTCCAAACTATGAATGAATCATAGGAAATATTTACTAACTATATATATATATATATATAATTGTAGCTAGAATGTTTCATGTATTCATATAAGAATGGTTCGTTCCACATAAAAAGATGAAGGTTCAAGTTAGAAATCAAATTAAAATCAATATGACAGGTTTGTACCTGCCGCGAGAGGACTTCCCTTCTAAACACCTGTCGTTAGAAATAAAAGAGGATTCAAAAAGGATGAAAAGTAAAAGATTTATCTCATTTTACCTTTCTTATGATTATTTTCTTCACCTAGTTTCCTGAGATCAAATGAATCCCTTTTAGAGGCCACATGGCTTGGATTTTCTCACGTTTGTCTTCTTTGACTTTATGATCCTTCGTATCTGGTCTCCTTCATGTGTTAAGATTTTCCCTTAAAAGATGTGTTTTGGTCTTCTTTAGTGCCCGTAACTCCTCTACTGGCCCACCAATGTTTATATTCATTTATTCAGAGTAATATCAGCACTTAAAAAATATATGGAACACTAAGGTTGAAATAAGTTGGTTGCCAATAATTTAATTAATTTTGTCCTTGCTCTTGACGTAGTAAGAGATTTTGGGTTTGTTACAATTGCCATTCATACCGGTTCTTTCCTAGTCTTTGACATCGAAGATCTCAAGCTCGGAAGACCTTTTAAGGTCGAAAAGGAGGCAAGGAATGGAACGAGAGAAGCATCGATTGCCGCAATAGAAGAGATATATTCTACCATGAGATTTCAAAACACTTATCTGACAAAGTAGAAAGGGAATCGACTCTTTTCGTAACAAACTTTTTCGGAAACCCACAAGGTTTAACAGCCAGCTAGATTACACCGAATGATATTTGGTAGAAAACAGTCTTAAAATTGTACGGGCACGGTAGTAAAATTGATTTTTATTTTAATTTCATTTTTCCGCACAATTTCACGTCAATGATAATTTCTCAATAAAAGCTTAAGGGAATTTGTATTAATATCCCGAAAATATCTTCCATAAACCCTATTCCAGTATACCTTGAAAATCTATGGAACTGCACAAAGTTAGGGGGCAGCGGGGTTTATTGAACAATGAAATAAGAAGTGAAAACGAAAGACATATGGAGTTGGCGGCAAACAGGAGAAAGCAAAATCGAACGGGAAGAGAAATGCGAATGCCACAGTTTTGTAATTATGGATATGGACAATCTTGCAAGATATTTTCCAGGTCTAGAAGAACAATTAGCGATGAATCCTCAGCGGATTGCCCGCAGTGGGTTATGTATATTCCAGTTTTCCATGTAAAACAAAATATATATATATATATATATATATTATTTTGAATGCAAGTTTATAACCAAGGGGGCCCTTGATTTTCATGGGGTTCTCTTTAGTAAATTCTTCGGTCTACCAGACTATCAAACCAAATTATAGAAGCAGACATCTCAAACAAAAAGACAGTCATAATTGAAACTTTTTAATTTTCTAATATTCTCTAGGTTTCTACTCAAGGACTCTAAATTCTCACCCTCCTCCTATACACATCTTTATTCGAATCATAAAGGACCAAACGTATTGTGTGATGTATTAGATCCAATGTGATGCCGAGATAACACTTCTATAAGTAAGCCACCAATCACATTTGTGAATAGATGTTGGTGTCGGAAGTGATGTTGGAGCCATGATCAACATAATTATAATTACGTATAGAAAGGAGTTGTTTTCTAACGGATTGAAAGAGTCCTTTTTCTTCTCATGATAGAAGCGTGATACTTTCACTATTTATTATTGAGTTATGCCAAATTTGACCTCAAATTTGGATCGATTGACCTCCACAATTCTGCCGCGGGCCTCGACCATTGTCCTCATACGCATAGATGGTTCTCCGCAACTACTGTCGTTATTGACTTCAAGGCTTTAGAAGTCCATGGAAGAACTTTTAGATGAGTGCTTATGTATGCAAAGACAAAGGTAGGGGCTCAAGATACTGTCAGTTCAATTTTACAGTTTGTAAAGATGTCTCTACCTAGCAAACAAATGTGGATGCCAAGCTGCTCGTAAACATCAAAGCTCCGGGTAAATTTGCTTTTTCAAGAATCTGCAGGAAGAAAAATCTGTCACCGAAAAAAGGTGGGATGAGATAAGCATCCGTGAAAGCTTTGGGAGTCTAAGAACTGTTCTACAAAGTTGAAACTTATAGTAGTTCACCGCTTGAAAATTTCAACGTTACTAAACTTTGGACTGGAACTCTTTTTAGTATTGTTAAAGACTTTCTGAATAATTTGGCCGACAGTATGTGAAACAGTATTTGAATCATCAATGATATTTATGTTAGAACCAATATATATATATATGTTCCGTCTTCATTGAGAACTCCTCATATACACTTGCAAAGCCAATGAGAGAATCTTGCCGCACAGTGCATACAGATATTTTTATCAACATGCAAGTTCGTAAATCTATTCTCCTCCTGCGAAAATGGTTAGTTTTTATTAAGATTCTTAGTTTTATAATGCGTGAAAAACCTTCGGAATGTTAGATTCATTTTTTATTTCTTTAATAGATATCATCTTGATGCTAATAGAGATTTAGTTCGAACAAATTAAGAAAAATTATTATATTGATATAATAAAATTTGGAAAATGAGAGTGATGCATGATGTCCATTATTAACAGATGTAATAGGTTGTAATGAGAATTTGAAAGATCTTTCAATTAGTATTAAAAGAAACTTAAGTTGATATATGTTCAACCCATCTTTATATAAAATATCTCAATTAAACAAGATTTTATATTTTAAAATGTAATTTTATTCTATTATTATACAAGTAGATGAAATCTTCTCTATATGATTAAGTATGGATGATCAACATATAATTGCACCTCTAAGAACACATATTGGCATAGATATATAAAGAGACACATAAAATATAACAAAATGGATGGGAAGATCTCATCAAATCACATAAGGATGGAACCAAATAGTTAACATGGGGCAAGGCCCCAATAGCATCACACTAGGAAATATGTCATACATCACTTAAGATATTTGAACTATCTATGTTAAACCGTCTACAAACAACATGACCATCCGAAGAAGCATCACCTAACGTGATTGCTCTCTTATGGATTACACCATCTACTGCTCTTTGTAGAGCAATGCAAACATGTTGCATAGAAAAGGCTATATAGTAAGCTAAAGAGAGTGATACCCCCTACCGTCTAGTATGGTTGGCTCTCGCGCATTCCCTCACGAACATGTCAAAGTCGGTATTCATAGCTCCATATAACTCCAAAGCTAGAGGAACAAAGAGGTGACCTCTCTATATACCCCTATACTTGAAGACCTTGATTATTGCCGCTCCACTCGCCGTCCATCCGGGAGGATGGATGATCATCCCTTCTAAAACTATATCACGAGTAGGATTGATAACCATCACATCCACCACAGTAACTTAATCCTCTCAAACCAAATACAGGTATGTCGTAACCCTAGTCGAATGCAAGACATACCAACACTCCCACCATGTGAGACATCCATCCTCTCGCGTCATAGCAAACAAACCATCCCTAATGGTATCATGGGTAGCTATCCTTTGCCCTCCAAATGGGCAACGAGTCATATAGACATCAGTTGCATCTAAATTGATATCACACTCACATGTGAGTAATGAAGATGTAGATGGATGGACCAAGCCAAGATGGAACCTCATCACTTTCTCTACAACGATGAGGTTCCATACATCAAGGATGCAAGGTCTACGATCTTACATCCTTGCTAGAGCAAAAGCATAGATGAGCCCTAGTAATACAAAGAATGGTAGGATCCACTAAGAGTGAATGTAGAGCCTACTGAAATTGTCAGTCCATAAAGTTAGTATGTAGATCTCTAGTCCAATCAGTGGTCAAAGAGGAAAAAAATGGGAGCTCATGTCATACCTCCATGGATAAAGCATATCTTGTATGTCGCAATAATACATGTAAGGGAAATGATCCCTTTGTTGTGTTGTGACGCAGCTACTATGAGAAGATGATGACATGTGTCATCTTTAGAGTTGTTGTCATGACGATGATACTTTAGATTAGGATACCTGACGGCGCACTGTAAGGCTGTTAAGAGTCCACCGTTGGATCAACTTTGTAGGGTTATGATGTTGAAAAGGCTCCAAGAGATATTATCTTGGACCTTATCAGATATAAAGCGCAGTGAGGATGGAAAGGATATGGGAGAGCTAGACACATCACTTTGCTGACTAAGGAGCTTATCTGATCAAAGTGGAGCCGACGTATGACATGGATAGAGGACAACATGATCCTCCAGATATACCGATATCCAATCCATTTGTGATCAACATCCGGTGTCTTCATCGTGATCACTTTCGGGCATGATTAGTGTATCATTTTGGAGATAACTTTCTGTAACAAGTGATAAACTCTCTAGACCCAATTATTCTTCTAGTTGTTTTCTACGGCATAATTTGGGACGTAACAGTATACGTTTTGATTTAGTTTGGGTGTTATGGATTTGAACTTACCAGTAGTGGTGGCTTTCAACACGTGGGTTCCAATCCATCACTATTGTTTACCAAAAACAAGCCATAGGGAGTTGATGGTTAGGAATTTTGGCGAGGAGTATTATTCTCAAGTCATAAACTCCCCAATTCCGTTTGTAGTTCCGTTCATACTTAGCTCGTTTTCAGTTGTCATTTTGACTCTTTATTAGTGACAACTCATATTGTGTATATGATGACTAAGTAGTGTGTTTAGGATAGTTATAAAGCTCTAAGTTAATATGAAGCTAATTTGGCCACACTAGGTGTCAAATTAACACTCTTCATTCTCATTGGTCTTGGAGTTTGGACCAATGAGGTCACTTGGGCAACTTCTTTGAGGTTTTGAAGAGTTTTGGAGATCTTCCAAGAGAACATTCAAAGATTTGAGGATAAAGTTGAAGAGCTAACGGGACGAGCTACGATGTGGACATAAGAATGGATGGATTTGAAGGATTTGTCACTCTGAAATGATGATTCAAAAATAGAGTGAGAAATTTAGATATTTGAGTGTATTTGAGGTATTTCTAAGAATCTTACGAGGATTTTGGGAGATCTGAGTCAACTATGATATAGTTTACAACTTAGGCTTGCGTAAAGATTGAAATTTTCACTCAATTGGACGAGTTTTGAGTAAGGAGTGATAGCTTGAAGTTTGTGTATACAGTTAGAGTTGCAAGATTGCACTGACTGTCACTAAGTTAGTACAGAGATCATATTTTTTGATATGAGAAAGTTTTGTCAATAAAACTTTTCACAGTTGATGTTTGGAGGATAAGTAAACTTTTCATGAAATTTGAGAGCAACTGGAGTTAAGGATTGGAATGTGTGATGGTTTTAGTACACATGGGTCTGCATATTGCCTTGTGATATAGTGTGTAAATCGATAATTATTTTGAGAGATCTAGAGGAGAAACATATGAAACTTTTCCGAGAGATTGAAAAGGTTGTGGAGCAATTTTCTATGAAGTTTGAGCAAGAGTTATTGGTCCAATCATTGGATATCATAATCTTCTTCCGCTAAAGTTTTACCGATTGTAATAAACTCGAATGTGGAGTGCTGAGGAGAAGAAGAAGAGATTGTCAACTCACACGAGGTTCAAGAGGGTTCTTCTACAGCCAGACGCTCATGCATTCTTAGAGCAAAGAAATGTCCATGCAACACCGTATCCACATCCCTTGCATATATCTCAAGTATAGGCCTATCTACAATCACAAATCAAGAAGATAACAAAGGTTTCGAGAGTGCCCAACTAGCAAAGAATAATGATGTAGGGTTAGTCTTCTCCATCGATAATAAGCCTACCCCTTCACATGAAATCGGCAAAGATGTGTGTCTTCATGCCAAATCTCCTGTCACATACTTGAAGGTTCATGGTCCAATGATGTCACCAAATATATCCATGATCCTCCTATCAAAGGCTGTCAAACGTGATATGAATATAGGTGAAGGAGGAATTGTGTGAAGAAGGTAAGTGGGTTGACGGACAATATTAGATGAAAGTATATCAAACGCCACTTGCGGATCCCCTAGTAGAGGAAGGTCATCTACATGCAAAATATACTCGGAAAATGCAATGTTGAGGTAGTGTGAGACAAAATCCTCATACCCTACTGACACTCCTAGAATGTGTAAGTTGTCTATCGATGTCATACATCACTCTAGAAGCTGGAGATGAGGAGGAATTTCGAAAGGAGACTAAGCCCTACATTTTGACAACTTGACTCTCCAGCCTACAAGATTAAGCTTAGTAGTCAAGTAATCAAAGGCATGTCTAATGTGGTTTACATGGCCCATAATGTGTGTATCATCCGCTAAGGAGGGAAACACACAACCTAGCACAGCCAAAGCACTAGACAAAAGAGCTCTTTAATGAGCCATGATAAATAGGGTCTTCCCAAAGGATCTCTCTAACAAGTGCCATTAGCGGAATAAAAAATGATGACTCCCTCCTCGGAAAAGCCATGCTGATAAAAGAGAGAAGAATGTGAACCGTAGAAAGATCGTACGAAAGGAATGAGGCTAAATAGAGATCCACCAGCCTCTCTAAGCTCTCTAAAAATGGATGCATATGAGACATTGTTAAAAGTGTTCTCAACGTCCACCTACAAGACAACCCAATCCAGATGGATATCTAGGAGTGCTCTAATGTCCAATGATACCACCTCACAACCTCTTGGTGTGGTGATTCCAAACTTGTGTGGACAAAGATGCTGCTGGAAGTGTGAACCCCAGTTCTTTACTACCTTTTTTACATCGATGAGGTTTTACCTTGGCTTGGTCCACCCATCTTGATATTCATTGTCAGTGTGGTACTATCTTAGATGTTACATTGTCCGTTCAAATTTGCATAGGTAATTATTCTATGACATCATAGGATAATTACCTATGATGTCATTTTGGATGTGGTGTTTGCTATCGCAATAGCAAATATTATGTCTTGCAATCCATTAGGGTTAGGGCATACATATACTTGATTCAAGAGTACTGGTTATTGTTGTAGATGTTGTGATTATAGATCTTACACGTGAGACTGTTCGGACAGATTAATTACCCATTCTCATGGATGAGCTACTAATGGAGCGACAACAACCAAAGTCTCCAAGTATAGTGTATGGAAAGAGATCATCTCTAACTTTTGAGTTACATGGAACTATAGATATTGACTTCAACAAGTTCCATGAAAAAGAGTGTGTACCTATTATACTATGCAATATAGACTATCTCTTTCTTTAGATTATTGTTCAACATATTTTAGGTAGCATGTATCCATTGTTTTACATAGAATGCTAATTAATACAATCCATAGAATAACAATCATATTAGATGATGCTCGCATGGTTATATAATATGCGAGTATATTATATAACCATTTAACCTAAATAGTTCTAAAATCTTAAATGCAACATGACAAAGTTACATTGTGATACTCTTGCAATCTAGCCCCTTCTTACCCCTTTGGTTTCATCCATGTAAGACTTGATTCTTCCCTTTTTTTTTGTTACATTACTTGGTTCCCTTCTCAAAGACAAGTAACCTAGGGGATCAAGTAGCAACTTTCTCGCAAGGGACAACCATATCCTTTTTTCACTCATTGGTGGAAATGAACATTTTCTCTAGACCGAGCGAAACCTGCTTTTCCGAATAATTTGTGTTTCCCAGCCTTGCTTGAATTTTGAACGATAGGAACGATTCCAATTTATTTCAATTTTGAGCGATAACGTTTGTATTCGTTATGTTAGTAAAGGTTCCTTGATTCAGACTAGGAAGGTTAGAATCCTCTTAACTCGTTCTCCTGTGAAAGAAAGGCTCATAAACTCTCTTATTCCAATCAACTTACATTCCGAGTTACTTATCTACGGAATCTCGTGGAAAAATACCGCGACAAGGTTGAGGATGATTTTCCCGAGTGCAAACAATGTCAGGAGTAGTACAAACTGACGGGCCTTAAACCCTAGTGACAAGAGATAGTCCTCCGTACAGAACTACTTTGATCTCCGCAAAGCCCGCGCGTTCATGGCAAATGGTGCTCCCAGTATGTTCGTAAAGATTTCGCTTGCATGTTCAAGTCTACCAAATGTGAACTTGACATATGTTCCAAACACTTTACCTTTTAAGGAAGGGAACGGTTCTGCGCATAAATCACGTTCGTCCCATGGCGCGGATAAAAGGATCTTTTAATCTCTTGTAAATGTTGACGACTTGAACACATCGACCATGACGGCATCTCCCTCCAACACTTCTTGCAATTTCTGGAGATCATAATTGATGCAAAATCAACTCTTGAATATTCTAGAGTTTCATATTTAGCGCTAAGTTTTGCAAACACGCCTCAATTATACTAAACATTTGTTGGTAAATTTGAACTGGATTACATATCGTATTGAAAATATCTCTTTCCACTTAACTGCACACATAGAATTTCAATTAAATTAGGTTCTTCACATTAGAAGGTTTGACCAAAGAGGACGCAAAATATAATAATAATAAAAAATAATTAAAAATGTTGGGGTGTCTACGCTTAAGGTATCTCACGAGGTTCTGCATTTTACGGCACTAAAGTTAGTACGTAAACCGCCCGCGAGTCGTTACTCCAGCTTTCTTGGCGGGAAGAACTGAAACGCCGTAAAGAAGTTTTCGTGAAGAATTATCCACGCATGATTCTAAATAAGAACTAAGATTTGTCAAATCACTCCTAAGTAAGATGTTATCTGTCAATGATGCAAGATCTCACAGCATATTGTTACGAAACAAATAAGCATCTGCTTAAAGAAACAGACAAGAGGTAACACGTACAAAGAATGAGGCTGGAACTTTGCGTATCACACTATCCACGTGATAGTAGTAAAAAATGAGGCTGGGACTCTGCGTATCACACTATCCACGCAGTGGTAGCTGTAAGCATCACGCAATCTCAAAGGCATCAAAATCTCCACAATCTATAAACCATAAAACAAAGCAAGAAAACATTATCAATCTGCATAAACGGACAAACTATGCAAGTACAGGAAGCTTAATGATAGCAGGTTTGAGACCTAACTGGCATGCTTTGAGACGTCATATTCAACCAGAACTTATCTATAGACATGTGTAAGAACATTCCGTAGATGAGGGCAGTCGGATCAAAGCTGCGGTTTATAACTTTCAACTGTTTAGGATCATACGTTACAACTCACAGTGACTCACACTGCTAATTGTGCAGTTGATATGAATGATCCATAAGCTACACCTCGCAAGCAAACGTTTCTCCTGATGACTAAAGATCCCAACAAGGGATTAATCCTACACATGAAATCTTGACTATCTATCATCTATTCCTCCTCGGCCAAAGAGAAGGTCCATAGAGCGACATTCCTAAGTCAAGGTTGGACCTTCGACAACAAAATTCATGCACCTCCACCAACATTCTAGAAAAGGTAACGAAACTCATCCTACCCTCGATCTACATCTGCATAAGTACATTCAATCTCATTTCTATTACTCGAACCATAAGCTTTGAGCTGACGGTAGACTTCACAAATGAGTGAGATCTGTCAACACTCCAACTCCACCAATATACTATAAGTTCAAAGGAGAGTTGAAGGGATGAGTGAAATGCGGAGACACTACCTCAAGTGATATAGTGACAGCTCAACGTAAAGTCGAAGAAATACACATCTAACCTTCAACCAAAAACTATGAGCTCGAAGTAATGTAGAACAGATGAGTATGATATAGAGACACTTCACCTTGAGCCGTCAAGGAGAGCTCACAGTCGGGTAGAGGGCTTAAGTGAAATATGTAGTCTGAGATTAGTACAAGTACGTCCAACTACATGCTCACAGCATGAAAATCCGTTCCGACTGCCGAGGTTGGAACCAGTTCAGGCTCTTCGTACATGATAACTGCTGCAACAACACGATGACCCCGGTCCGCAAGATTACAACCGGGAGTCTCCCAGAGGTCGTACTTCGCTAGATGGGAAGCAGATTTCCTGATAAACCGCAACACAGGGAGGTCCAGTAGCACGTCTGTTGCAACGAACAAGCAGCGACCATGAAAGCTGTGGGTGGAGACTTTCGAACGACCAAATGCAGGATGAAATCCGTCCATTAGCTGCAACCGCTCTCGGCTGGAAAGTAGAGTCAGAGATCCAGGAGCTGCAACTAATCTTGTTCCAGTCAGAAGTTTAGAACCTCCATAGTAGTGAAAGTGAAGTCGAATTGTGCATCTATCTCGTGAACGAGGAAGGACTAGGTGGGACCAATGTGGTTAACATGTCTCAACCTCTGACAGGATGTTCATGTAAGGAACCGACTACAAGGATTGGGTGGATGTGAAAGAATCTCCAAGTGTTACATATTGACAAGATTACTGACATCAACTGAACCGAGTGACTCCGCAAGTATGCCTACAAAACTCCCTACATTCTTCATTCTGCAATGTACAGCTACTAAGCTACTACACTAAATCAATATTCAGCTACTGATATCAATAAATAGGCGTCCTTGCATAGCACCGTATTTTGAAGCTCAGTCAGTCTCTGCAGCTCCGCCATCACCCGTTTCCTCTGCCGTTGATGTAGAAACGGATTGTTCAACGTCTTTCTTGGCTTCCTTCCGCAGATCAGTTTTATTTCCCTCAACTGTCTCGGAAGTCTCTCCTGCATCTACATCCTTGGCGGCTGTCTCACCAGAAACATCTCCTGATTCTTCAGCTCCATCAGAATCAGCCTCCTTATCTCCGTCCCCAGCCTCACCCAAAGGAGTCTTTCCGTCAGGAGAACCAACCGCCGTCTCCTCTGCTTGTACTTCGTCTTCTCCTTCTGCAGGTGCATCTGCCTCCGCTGGCGCCTCCTCGTCGGTGGCCTCCTCTGCCAACCTACTCACCTCTTGCCGGATGAGAAGTTTAACGTGTGCCTTCTTTACGCTTAGGTCAACATTGAACTTCTCCTCTGCAGGCATAACAGAAACAAGTCAGGGCAATCACATAAAACGAATGGTGCAATTCGCAAGATACCAGATGTAAAAACTAAAAGTGAGCAATTCTCACTATATTTACTGGCAGTAAATAACTTCGTCGCCACTCACCAAGTTGTATGACGATGTCCATAAAAGTGACCTGAACACATCACGTTAAAATCTGTTAGATGTCTGTCAATTACTCTACAGTGGAATATTGCCCTCTAATGGAGAAGTAGGAAAAGTATTTAACATAGGCTTTGAAAGCTGCTTCTGCTGTGGTGCTGCAGATGGTCAGAATCTCGAAAGTTAGAGGTCTAGACAAGTCATACCTTGCTAAAATCCGAGGGACTCAAGTCCTTCAGAAGGTCCCGAATCTCATTTTGCAGCACCTCATCAGTCGGAATATCACCATTCTTTTTCTTCTTGATGGCTTCCTTTCCTGAATAAGTCCAAAGTCCAAAAAATTTATTCAGCACAAAATCCGAAATTCACAAGAAAAAGAACAGAGCGGACGTCCATTGTCCTCCCTTTTCTGAACGGAGCTTGGAAAAGCATTTTGAAGTGAATTGAAGCGAAACAGTAGGAATGTATCTTAATTGGCAGTTACATGGCCAGTCGACTGTGATAAACAGTTTCGAACTTTTTATCGGACACCTAGGAAAAGCTTTCGTTACTTCAAATTCATTGACCACTTCAACGTTGAAATATAACTTGAGGTACGTAAGACTTACGAACAATGGTAACTGGTCCTTACCTCTTCTACCGCCTCTACCAGTGGCCTTCTCAGGGTTTTTCTCCTTACTCTTTTCCTTCTCCTTACTCTTTTCCTTCTCCTTCCCCCTTCTCTTCCTTTCTGGGACTTCCTTCTCTTTCAACTTCTCTTTCTCCCTCTCTTTTTCTTTCTCCTTCTCGAGAATCTCTTTCTCCTTCAGCTCCTTGTTCTTCTTCCTGGAGCCTTTAGTGTAAACCTTGTCAGGTGGTTTGCTCGTACTTCTAGTGATGTCTGGAGATGATGCCTTGGGTATCTTCACTCCCAGTGAGAAGTCGTTTGCAGCGGACTTGGGCTCACTCTTGGTTGACTTCTTGGGACCTTGATCACCCTCAGACTCTTCTTCATCATGGGAGACCTTCTCGTCTGCTTCATGTGCATCATTCCTAGAAGCCTTTGAAGCCTTTTTTTGAGGTTTGTGCTTGGCTTCATAATCTTCGTCATCATCGTCGTCTTCTTCTTCTTCCGACTCTTTGAAGGTTAACCGTAACCCTTCGACCTCCTCAACCTCCAAATCCTCGTCCCCGCTGCTGGCCTCGGCATCTCGGCCATCACCATCAGATTCACTTTCATCCTTCTTCTTCCGGCCTCGTCTCTTCGAGGTTGAATCTTCTATCTTCCGCCGCTGATGCCCGGACATAGATGCATTAGCTCCAGAAACATACACCTTTCCGTACTTATTAGCGTTCTCAGAATTTAAAATCTCTAACAGAGGGCGAAACAGCTAATTTAACTTTTACCTTCTTGCCCGGCGTTGCACCCCCTCTTCCCCTTCCAGGAGTCCTACTTTTGCGCTTCTTCTCTTTGAGCTTCTGCGGAGTACATAGCAACAGAGAACAAATTTCCAGATATGATTCTCATAGACCAGGTGCACGTGAGATACTACGTGTGACAAAAACCGGGCTGAACTTTGAAAGAACTTCTTCTCTATGTACTATGTGTCTTCTAAAAGGTACTTTTGCGTTGCTTTGCTAGCTTGATAAAAACGAGTACTCGCGACCATTACAGTGCAGGCATAACCAGAAATAAATAAATATATAAATGGATCCTGTCTTGAAACTTAGAGACTCTGAAGTGGAAGTACCTGCTCCTTTTCTCCGAGAGAGACATCAGTCGTTTTATGAGGGGATTCGAGAAATTGGAGCACTTTGACCACTAGCTCTTCCTGGAAAGAGATACACTATCAACCAAGGAAAATATGGAAAAAGCCCACAGTGCAAGGTAACCTAACAACAACTAACACGAGAATCAAACCGAAAAATGGTTAGGAGGCAGGGAGTCAGTACCTTCTTTCCTGTCTTTGGAAGGTGAAGGTCTAGCACATCAATGAGTTGCCCAAGGCCTTCTTTCGTATATCTCTCCAGCTTCTCCTTCACCTTGTTCTTTTCCTTCTCCTGCATTGGTATGCGTTCAGTCGCAGAACACCAAGAAAAGACTTCTCTTCGAGAATATTAACACAATAAACCTAAGTGCCTGAGCTTACAAGATATACCAAACAATGAGCCAAACAGGAATCACAGAAGCTGACAACACACTGACGGAAGATGCAAGTGTAGGCGTGGCCTAGAGGTTCTAATTCTCAGGTATAATAAAAAGACCAAAAGGAAGACGGTTGAGCGACTAAAAGTGTTACCTCATTTTCTCCCCACACATATCCCGAAAATCGGTATATGTTATACTTCAGCGCGTTAGCCTAATACACATGAAAGAAAGATTGTTAGCGATCTCCCCAAACCTTTAAACATGTGGATGCAAAGACAAATGCTTGATGGCTCCAAGAACGGCTTTGCAACATATCAAAAATCGACCATGGGTGTGTACTTGAGCAAAGGTATCACTGACCTTTCCACGCTTGTTGTAAAGTAGTGAATGCAGCATGTTCAGAATCTCGTCTCCTTTAGCCCGCTTCCCTAACTTGTATGCGACTGCGAGATGAGCACAAGCTGAAGTTCACTCACACTAGCGGATTGGAAGACATGCACACCAAACACTGAGGTCCAGATGGTAAATAATGGACCTAAACAAACAACATAATGCTATCTTCGCAGGGGCAAATCAATTACATGGTGAAGACCAAATGCTTCAAATGGGATCAAGAGAAAGACATCTAGCAATCTGATTCAAGAACGAAGAAGACCAGTGGCCTGCTGTGTGAACTTATTGGTGACGAATGTTCCCAGAATAGTGAGAAGAACCAATTAGACAACCATGAACTACTTGGAAGAACTGTACGCATGTCTGCCCATGCGTGATCAACAGGCTGTAAAGCAAATAATGGGAAATTAGATGACACTCGCCAACCGAGCCTACCGTTAGGGATGTCCATGAGAGGAGTGCCAGTTCCCTGCGTAAATGTACAAAACCACAATCAGATCGTGCTTACTGCAACAAAAAAACAAAACGTCACAAATATAAACGAACGCAACCTCGAGAAGGTTTTGAATGCTTGGACCAGACTCTTCTCATTCAACCCATCTAAATTCACAAAAAGTCGGACAAAATCCTTCACAGCTTGTTGCAGTGCTTACCTGTTTAATGACAAGTTCTTTTTTCCCTTTGTCAACAGAGGCAACGAACCTCTCGATAGACTTCCTTTCTCGGGCTGGCCTATCCCTCTCTGATAGAGGGGTGACCGGAGGCTCGCGCTTCTGTCGAGACCTCTTCTTAGTTTCTTTCACCTCCTCCTTCGGTGGTTCTTCAGCTTCCATAGGCTCCTCTGCCGGCTTCACTTCGACAGTACTTCTCTTCGGGCGACCACCCTTCTTCTTGGGATTTAAAACTACGCCGGCCTTTTGCTCTCCTTTGGGCACCGTCTTCTCCTCCACCTTCTCTTCTTTCTTGTCGTCAATCTCCATTGCAACCTTCTGCTCGACTGCTGGCTTCTTTGACTCATTTTTTGAAGCATCCGCGTCGATTTCCATATCATCTTTTGCTTCAGCTCCCTTAGCCTCGTCGGGCTTATGTCCGTCTTTGACCATTGTTTCGGTGATATCAACTTCAGCATCTCCAGGATTTTGAGAGTCCCCTTTCATTACCACGCTCGGTTTATTATCCTCTTTAACGGGCCCCTCGGTCCCCTTTTTGACAACTGTTGATTCTTTCGCAACAAACTCTGCTGCTTTTGTGTCAAAGGATATTTTCGTGGTTTCACTCTCTCCTGCAACTTCGTCCTTCGAAGTTTTGTTTCCGCTAGCCCGACCTTTTACAGAGCTATCATCTGTATTAGAAAACTTCACCGGGTCTTCTGACTTAGCATCTTCGTTGGGTTTTTTTCCGTTAGGAGCTGTCTCCGTAGCTGTCTCAGCCATGGCGCGAGAGTTACTGAGAAAAAAACTCAGCAGTCCTCTATTTAAATCCAGAAGTGGGTTTCTCGCAATAACACGATATATATCTATCCAGCCGAATAAATCGCCGAATCACTACTTCAGTGCTTGCGTCCGGACCTCAGCTTCAGGCGCACACGTCCGCTCGAGGAGCTACCAGGTGCGAGCTCGTCACACTCTTCGAAGAATCCAGAGATGGAAATTTCCAATGATGCAATTTTTGAAACCAAGCACCAATACAACTCTGCTCCGGTTACTCCAATCCCTGCTTTCACCCTAATAGGTTCCCACCATGTTCGAGTGTAAGGGTACTAATTTTACGCAACCAAATACCCTGGTTGACAAAAACACAGCACGATCCCTAGAAAGCTCCTGGACTATTCAAAACTTGCAGACAGTCCGCTCGCGCTCAGTTCCTTATCCTTTAAGCTGAAAGCACCTGCATTACACAGACTAGCTAGCCGCACACTGCTTCTCACTATCTCCGTCTAGCTCAAACAGAACACGCTCCAATTATTCCAGCCTTGATCCGTAGTACAAAAACCGCCAGTTTCCCTAGAGAGCAACCCTGCCACAAAAGACCACCTTCTTATCCTCCCTGCTGCGTCCTCCAACGCTCAGCTTAGTCCATCTTCGCTGCCACGTTCTGCACGCTCAGCGCATGCTGTGTAAGTGTCCCCTCGAAATTATGCAAGCCTGTTCACTCATCAGTCGTTGCACCAGTCCCGGCACCTCTCAAACCGGAAAACAAAAATCGACCAAAAAAAAAGGCCTTCAGAAACGTACCCGTACTAGCACTTGGGGCTCTCAATCTTCATGAGATGCATCCATTTCCTGTTTTCGTTAATATGCGGAATCATAGATAGGTAGATATTAACTACCCCCTTCGTCTCCGACTTCACCTTCGAGGTGGTCGACGCCGCTGCTGCTGAAGCGACGACAATGACGACCTTGCTGCTGCTGCAGGCCAGGGAAGGGAGGAAGAAAGAAGAAGATGCAGCAGAAGTGTGATGCCAGCACCTCTTGAGCAGCGTACGAGGAAAACCAGCTCTCGTTTTCTCGCGCTGGCAAATATATGCAGCACAGATAGCACTCCTACACACAACAGTGCATTTCGACCGTCTCTGCACAACAGTCCTCCCAAACATACATTTCAGACAACAAGAGCCTAGAGTCCCTTCCCACCTCTTCTTCCCATCATAATCTCCTCCCGCCAGCTTTCTAAATTTTTTCAAGCTTCAAGAATCCCCCGCATTTTTCCATCGCAGCGCATCTGCAACCCTCCGCTACCCGTCCTCAAGCGCGAGCTCCTCCGGTCTTTCACGACTCGAGTTTTACCCGAGTCCGCCCCTTCTTTCGATCTCGACCCGTCGGTTCCCGACCCCATCCGACGGATCTCCCGTGGAACTGGTCCTCAACCTTCCCTGCGGATAAATGATTTCCACCCTGGCTTGCGTGCACCTGGAGCGTAGTGCCATATTTGGGCCCTCTACAGGGGTAACAACCCGCCTCTCAGAGATGGGGATAACGTTTATGGAGCCCCTCCCGTCTACTTTTGTGAAGATGCGCTCGTTGACTGTCGATGTAACCTGTCAACCATCGGTTGTTTTGTCGATCCGGAGGGTTAAAGTTAGAGCTGGTTGGTGTTCGGATTTGCGTTAAGTGGACCCTTCTCTGTCGGGGCCACCTGGTCAAGGTCCGTGGAGTCTTCCTTCACACGTGTCTCCTCCTCATTTGCTTCTCAGTATTCTCCACTTCCGCCCTCAATGACCACATTCGAGCTAGTTCCATTTTCTAACCTGGTTCGCATGACCATCCCTCCCTGCGCCTAACCAGCTACGGTTCTGTAACGTTAGAGGCTTAGAGCTGCTGTAAGTGTGTAGAGTCTGTAGACTCGAGCTGTAGCTTCGATTCTGACATTGAGAGAACATCAGTTAGTATCATGTCTTCATCTGGACTTCGGTGGGCTTCCCTGTGAAGGCAGCTACGGTTGTTATGACCTCCGCCGGGTTGAGCTCATCATACGTGCAAATGATCTGTGATGATACGTGCCTGGAATACATGGCAAGAGAGGGGAGAATACGAGCTTATGTAAAGGCTCGAGGACCCTCATTCCATGAACTGCTCGGGTATATAAACTTGTGAAGTACATTCAATGGCTCGAACATACGTATTTCATCCCAGAATGTTCAAATTTTACTAAAAGTCCAAAGTAGGGACTGGCGTTATTATGACATTCCCTAGGGAATCTCATAAGTCAATTTAACTTACGGTTTGGTTCCATCCTTCTACGTTTTGATCGGGTCTTCCCATCCCTTTTGTTATTATACTTTGTCCCATTTTATGTTTACTTATAACTTAGATTTGCAAGGTCATGAATTGCAACCAAGTATCCTAGCAATACTACGTAAAGATGTAGAGAGCCAAACGAATGTGCTCCTGTTTGGGGCACACACAGGAGCACACATATCCCCCACCTTGTGAACCATATTTCACATTAATTTTTGCTCCTCTAGTGATATAATGCAATGTAGAACAAGAGAAACTGAAAGTCAAAGGGGCAAGGCCTCAACTAAAGTAATTCTAAGAGAGCTAACATTTCATGTATCCCTATCATCCCTGTAATTTCTACAAAAATTTACTTGATCAACCTTATTAAATCCAATTATGTTTCAAAAGTCATTTTATTCCCACCATGACATGTAGATAGATTAATGCATGGGGTTTCACATTGTAACTGTGAGCAGGCGATGGATAATTTTGACATGTTACCTTTGAATCTAGCTTTTCATGTTGATCGATTATCACATCACGTGACCATCGGACATGATACAAATACATGAGGCGTGTGTATGCAACGCGATATAATTGTAGTTTTAGATGATATAAGTGTAATTTTAAGTATCTAAATCTTATCCGGTGAGGAGGAATCAAATGATTATGAAACATCAAAGGGATCAAATAATAATTTGATTAAAAATAGACAATCAGATTGAAAATCCTTGATTTCTATCTAAAGGACATTTGTTGTTTCCACTCAATTGCTAAAGTTTGTAAGTTTCATGAAAAAAAAATTAAATCCAACACTTAGCCGACAACGTGATTCATTCATAGGAAGTACAATAACTAAACCTAGTTTAAATTTCATCTTGGAATGAAGTCTAAGCTACTCATAATCAACCATGATATAATCATATATCATTGTATCATATATTAGTCGTAATCAATATAATCACACCAAAATTTTCAAGAATTTGTCATAAAAATATCATTATAACCAAGGATATTTAGCACATTATTTTCTTAAACAAGTGTAACAATATTTTGGAAGAACTCAATCATTTTTTATATGGCACAAGCATTTTTATGTTATACTAGAAGATGAAATGGCTAACTACACTTATGATGGCATGTAAATCACAAACATAATTCATTTGAAATTTTTAGAATGTTTGTGACATAATAGCAAGGATATTTAGACTAAGTTGCAAGAGGAGTGGATTAACCTTTGAACAATCTATGTTTGTTCAATTTATGTATACTTTTTAAGATAACATACATGTCATGATTTGCACATGATAACATGAAATGCATAAAATAACTTCTTTAGTGGATTTAGTCAAGAATATACTCAACATGGAGGGGAGTGGAGTAGGTGCCCAAACAATTTCACTCATAATTTTCTTCATATCCATTAAAAAGTTTGTGTATATGTGAAAATCATAATTTTTTTTAAAAAATTTCATGATATAAAATTCTATTGGTATGTCTTGTATATCATCTATGTTTGTATTTCTTGAATCAATCAATATAAATTAAATAAAATTTAAAATTTAAAATATTTATTTATTATTAAAATATTAAATGTAAGTTTTAAAATAAAACATGATTGATAATTTATTTTTATAAAAATTTAAATTATACTATTTAATTAATAAAAATTTATTATTTATTATTTTAGATTTATTTATGATTTGAAAAATATTATATTATTTACATAAAATAATATTTTTATTAAATTTAAATTTTATTTTTTCATGTAGAAATATAATTTTATAAGACTGATATGATATAAATATGCAAGATTTTTAAAAAAATTATCAAAAATTGAATTAATTAGATTTTCATAATTTAATTATATATGGAATTTTTAAAAAATATTTTGAACATAATTAATGCCAGATACATTTATTTCAAAAGTCATTTGCATCATTATGATGTAAATATATTTATCAAAAAAATATTTAACCCATATTATTTATTAGCTAAAATTCATTTTTATCATTGAGTGATATCTTGAAAAATATATTTGATATTACTTAGATTGAAAAAAATAACATCTCAATTAAAAGCTGAAAAAAGAAAAAATTTAAAAATATTTGTCAAGAATCTTTAAATGTTTATGTCCATAACCCTGTAGATGTATAGGATATAAAACTTGCATTGGTAAAATTTTTTTTTCCTTTTTGACATTTTATATTCACATTAAATCAAATCTAAACATAGTCATTAGCTCATTATTTCACACAAAGCAATCTTATGTCTTACCTTGGCAAATTATTTCAAGAGTAGGATCTAAGATCTAGCTTCAATCTGCACCCCTTATGTCAATGACATTGCTCTACTCAAACAAATGATAACCACAACCATACAACAATTAGAAATTCATTATTATGGAACTTCATTGCCTTGTTCCAAACTTTGTTACATGGTGGCAAAGGTTGTGTTGGAATCCTTTGACTTTTTTTCTTGTTTGGCTTGATTGGGAGTTACGAATTGATGTCTCTTTAATTCCTGTGAATCAAAACCACCATTTGTTTTGATAGGCTTCTGAATCCTTATAAATTCCAATAGATTAATATTTCGCTTGCTAAATAAACTTGATTTCATTTCTTATTCGATTTATTGACACCGATAAACTGACAAGCCTTATCAGAAGAAGTACACACCATCTTTGGTTTATCTGATCTATTATATTTATTCACAAGAGTAAGTAAATTCAATTACATGTATAGCATGGATTTTTACGTTTAAATAATCAACATGTTTACACCATCTCATTCACCATTGTTCACCATCTTCGTTCAATTCTAAGGCCAAATGGAAGAAGATCATGAACATCAAGACAGTAATTTGTCGATTTTATTTCAGCCCCGATATTTACCATCCCAGAAATTGTCTTGGACACGCCCTTAAGACATGTAGGGATACAAAAATATCCATGACCTCCCTAGGCAGGCACCGTCCGACAAATAGGTGACATCCAATTAAAAACTGCAGACTAGGTTCCACGCTCGGCAGAAAGTGGGGTGAATATTCACAGGGATGCCGAGGTAACTATGCTGAAAATGATTCGAAATAACAATTTGAAAGAAGACCGGTAGGCTCGGTTCAGGTTCCATGGATTGCAGTGCGGAACAGAGCTGAAGTTCAAAAATACAGAACACTCGTCTTAATTGATATGATAAAGTAGGGCTGTACATCCACGACAATGAGGAACTGCCCCTGCTGCCCCATCATAAGGTTGTCGTGGTTACTATAGACACTTCATCCCCGCCCCTCATGTCCGTCCAAAAGAAGTCCTACCAATTTAAATGTCTTGGAAAAGAATATACTCCGGAATCTGTTCGTCTCCGGTCGGGTGACGCTCCAAACTTGTACGGCCACTCAGAAGTTTATCACTGTTTCTGGCTTGAAGTGTCTTCCTCTCATGCAGATTTACCCGTACACCAAAACTCCACTTGCGGTCAAAACCACCAGTCCAAGTTTCAACGTTCACAATCCTCACCACATCAAGACCTCCGTGGTAAGATACGTGAAGGGACCTTGAACGAAATGTGTTACGAGGTAAGCAATACCAGAGTTCACTACGCAGTCGCTCTCTTTGTTTTGACAACCGCGTTTCTCCATGATGTTTGCCCATTCTCTACGCACTGTCCATCCTTAGGGGGCTTGTCAAAGATGATATATGAACATCTTTGAGAGTGCTTTAGTTTAGATTACTTCAGGCAGATGATCCCTCAAATGGTTTCGCAAAGTTCTTCCAAGTGGGTGCATAAGTTGCAAAAGTGGAAATTCCAATGTCATTTAGTTAGGTGTTGGGTGCTAGTCGACTTCTCGAAAACAACATTGGGGGCATAAGACCGAATGCTATTGGGGAGTTCTTATTGGGTTTAGTCAATCGTACTGTGGTCCTACATCATCATTCATACTTCCAGTAGCATCTTTGTCCACACCATTTGGAGTTGCCATAGTAGGAGGATGTGAGGTTGTGTCGTTGGGCGTAAGAGCATTTCTAGATATACATCTCGATTGAGTTGTTTTGTAGGTGGACGTTGAGAATGATTTTACTAGTGTCTCACATGCATCCATTTTTAGAGAGATTAGAGAAGCTGGTGGATCTTTATCGATCCTCATTTCTTTTGTATAGTCTTTCTATGGGTCACATTCTTCTCTCTTTATTTGTATGAATTTTCTCAGGAGGCATTCACTGTTCTACAGTCTGCTGCTGTGAGTATTCAACATGGAGATTCTTTGGGAGAATCCCTATTTTTCATGGCTCATTATAGAGCTCTTTTGTCTCCTACTTTGTTCGTGTCAAGTTGTGTGTTCCCCTCCTTAGCGGATGATACATATATTATGGACCATGTATACCACATTAGACATACCTTTGATTCCTTGATTACCGAGCTTCATCTTGTAGGCTTAAGAGTTAAGGTGTTAAAGAGCATGACTTGGTCTCCTTTGGGTATTCCTTCTCATCTCCAACTTCTAGATGGATGTATATCATTGACAAACGACTTACACATTCTAGGAGTGCCAATAGGGTATGAGGATTTTGTCTCAAGCTACCTAAACATTGCACTTGATGAGGATATTTTGTATGTAGATAACCTTTCTCTATTAGGGAATCCGCATGTGGCGTTTGATATACTCTCATCTAGTATTGCTTGTCGATGCATCTACCTTCTTTGCACAATTCCTCCTTCACCTACATTCATATCACGTTTGATAGCCTTTGATATGAGGATCATGGGTGTCTTTGGAGATATCATCGGACAAGGGACCTTTGAGTATATGAGAGGAGATTTGGCACAGAGACAAACATTTTTGTCGATTTTGTGTGGAGGAGTAGGCTTATTATCAATGAAGGAGATTGCCCGTATATCATTTTTGGCTAGTTGGTCACTCTCGACATCTTTGTTATCTTCTTGATTTGTGATTGCATATAGGCCCATCCTTGAGATATATGTGAAGGACTTGGATATGTGATCATTTCCTTTACATGTATTATTGCGACATATGAAAGATGCTTTACCCATGGAGGTACGACATGAGCTCATGTCTTTTTCCTCTTTGGCCATAGCATACAACCCGTTTTACAAAATATGTAAGAAGATTTAGAAGAAACTGCATGGTGTTTAGATGCATCACCATCGATTGGACTAGAGGTCTATAGTCTATCTTGATGGATCAAAGTTTCAACATGCTCTACATTTACTTTTAGTGGATCCGGCCATTCCTTGTACTACTAGGGCTCGTCTACGATCTTGCTTCGGCAAGGATGCAGGCTCATGGATCTTTGCTCGATCATGCATCGGGGCTTTCCGACTTGCACAAGCTATTTTCTCTATAGCGATGAGGTTCAATATTGGCTTGATCCATCCATCTACATCTTCATTACTCACATGTGAGTGTGATATCACTTTAGATGCAACAAATGTTCATGTACACTCGTGATAGAGTTTGAGAGTAGATGATCACCCATCCTCCAGGATGGGCGGCGAGTGGAGAGGCATCAACCAAGATCTCTAAGTTTAGGGATATGCAAAGAGGTCACCTCTTTGTTCCTCTAGCTTTGGAGTTATATGGAGCTATGTACACTGATTTTGACATGTTCGTGAGCGAGAGCCTTCCATACTAGACAAAAGAGGGTATCACTCTCTTTAGCTTATTATATAGCCTATTTTAGTCAACATATTTCCATTGCTTTATAGAAAGCACTAATTGGTGCAATCCATAGGAGATCAATCACGTTAGGTGATGCTTCTTCGGATGCTACATATCTTCTAGGATATCTTAGGTACAATAGGACATATTTTTCAGTGTGATCTTATTGGAGCCTAGCCCATGTTACCCGATTGGTTTCATCCTTGTACGTTTTGGTGGGGTCTTACCATCCTTTTTGTTATTTTACCGTGTCTCATTAGAGTGATCTCCATGATGTGTCAAGGGGATCTTTGATACTTGCCTTTTACCGTAGTTTCATTGAATTGTTCTTAAAGTATTGGATGGTTTGAAACTTATAAGAACAACCAGCGATGGAGATCTTGCTCTCGAGGGGACATGTGAAAAGCTTGAGAGAAATACTCTACATGCAAGCTTTCAAGAATTGGTGGTAACATATGGAGATACCATAAAGTGATTGGGATGCAGCCATGGAGGCTGTAATAAACCACAGCACTCCATGTCTTCACTCTCTACTTTGAATCTTCTGCATTCATCGTCTAAGCACATCGATAAACTTCTACCACTAGCTGCAATTAGAATCACTCGAGAGCATTTGTTCAAACATGGGCTTTGCTAAAAATCATCTGCCTGAAATTTCACACTGGAAGTTGTACCTTACAATCATCCTTAGATAAATAGACTTAAGGAAATCCCTGTTGATTGTTTCATGCACTCTAGGTTTTCCACATAAGCACAGAAAGATAATGGTAACGCCAACCCACAAAAGGGGGCGTTATTACACCCCCTTTTGAAGCATATATAGTGCAAATAACATTTGGCGAATGGAGCACAATGTCATTCAGCAGTTTCATTTACTATATGTTTACTTCGTTTGAGGAGAAAAACGATGGGAAAAGTCCCTACCATGAAGTAGACCCGAAGATAGGAGAAACCCAAGCATAGAAAACGAAGCAAAAACCTTTCTATACTAGATATGTTGGCTTACTTATAAAACCTGCACATGTAAGATATTTAGGTTATTTAGATCTCTATAAACTCACATAATTACCTAGAGCTTGCATTTAAGGAAATATGGAACACTTGAATTTTTATAGTATACACATCAATATGTTTTATATATATATATATCTACGCGATAACTTCCAAGAGATTTATAGTGCAACATAGCCCAAGCATGATGACATATTCCTTATTTAATTTTTCAAGGAACCTCCCGTTCTAGACATATTATGAACTCCCTAAGCTGTCATAATTGAATGGTCGAGTGCACCGCATCATACCCTTCTTAAGAATGTACAAAGTAAAATAACAAAAAGGATGTGAAGACACCATCAAGTTGTACATGGATGAAACCAAACAGGTAATATGGAGCTAGGTCCCAATAGCATCACAATGGGAAATATGTCATACTACACCTAAGATATCCAAACTATCTAGATCAAATGGTCTACATACAACAAGAGCATATGACGAAGCATCATCTAAATTACTCTCCTATGGATTGCACAAGCTAGTGCTCTCGGTGTAGAGCCATGGATACACATTATCTAATATAGGCTATACAAGAATCTAAAGAGAGTGATATCCATGCCGCATAGTATGATAGACTTTTGTACATTCTCTCATGAACATGTCAAATATGAACGGTGTGGATGTGTATCATTTCCTTTACATGTAAAATTATGATATACAAAAGATGCTTTACCTCTCGAGGTACGACATGAACTGTTGTCTTTTTCCTCTTTGTCCACCGATTGGACTAGATGTGTACAATCTACCTTGATGGATAAATAATTTCAATAGGCTCTACATTCTCTCTTAGTGGATCCAAATATTTCTCGTACTACTAGAGCTCATCTACGCTCTTACTCCGTAAAGGGTGCATGCTTTAGGATCTTGGTTGGACCATGCATAAAGGTTTTTTGACTCCCACCAATTACTTTTTCTACAACAATGACGTTCTATCTTGGCTTGGTCTTGAATAATTTTGTGACTAATTTTTTTTAATGTATTCATAAAATATGTATATCTCAAGGATGGGCCTATATGCAGTCACAAATCGTGAAGATAAGAAAGGTGATGAGAGTGTTCAACTAGTAAAAAATTCTTCTTAGTTCCATCTTCATAAGTGAGATATTTTCTCGGCATTTGGATATATTAAAGGAGAGTGATGATGCTAGACTGCAATGTGGTAACACATAGTGGATTGAGAGTAACCATGGGTGTCAATCATGTTCAACGAGCATGCTTGTTCATGTACCTTCCACATATGATCATAGCTTGATACAATCCAATGGTAGTTTTTCAACTCTGATTACTAATCCAAGATGGATGGTGAGTGGAGCGGCATCAACCAAAGTCTTCAAGTATAGGGGTATGCAAAGATGTCATCTATTTATTCATTTAGCTTTGGAGTTATATAGAGCTATGGTTTGTGAGAGAGTGCGCTAGAGCTTACATTACTAGGTGGCGAGTGTATCACTCTGCTTAGCTTATTTTATAGTCTATTTTAGAAAACATGTTGACCATTGCTATATAGAGTGAAATACACATGAGAGCAATGCTATGCAGTTTGTAGCCCCATTGAGTTGGATAGTTTGGATATATAACTTGTATTAATAGATATTTACCACTGTGATGCAACTGGAGCTAGCCCCATGTTTCGCGTTTGGTTCCATCCATGTAAGTATTGATGGGGTCTTCCCATCCTTTTTGTTATTTTAGTTTGTACTCTCCTTTTCCAACTGTTAAGTTTGAACGAAAGCAAGATTCATCTAACCTGCTACTGAAGGTGATGAATTCTCCTTGGATTCCCTTTACCTTTTATAGCAGGTAAAGCAATCAAGACAAAATCGAGCTCGGTCTCGTTGACGATTATTTACATCATCAAGCAATTATTGTAACTATATTTACACCGGCAGGCGTTCTACAGGCCATCACCGGTAACTCTGACATCCACCTATTCGTAATCTGTGCTTCTTAAAGCGTCATCAGCCGGTTAGAAGTCAGCCGGTGAGGAAACGCGATGTTAGAGGACGGGCCAGCTGCATGATCCGAAGGTCCTGCTTTGCGGCTGGATCTGGTTCTGTCCACAGGGACCCGATTTCGTCATATTCTCGACACAGAGCCTCTCAAGAGAAGGCAGACAAGCAGGCGCCTTTTCGGTCCCTTCGGGATATAGCGCGCGCCAGTAGGTCTACACGAAGAGCGTCGTCTGGAGACTTCTGGAATTTTCAACTTCGATCCAGCATTTGTAGACGGTGATCAGGCACCGCTTCTTGGAATCAGAGAGTGATCTTTGTAGTATCTGGAGCATTGAAGCCCTGAGTTGGTTTGTTGCCAATCAAGGGTTCCATCCTTGATTGGCAAGACTTGGGGTCTGTGTCGGGAGACACAGACTCTTGAATCGGGTAGACTTTGTGGAGGGTGAGGCAAGATTGGCTTGAGAAGTGAAGTCGTGGATTCGTATAGAAAGCCGCGAACATGGGAGTTGGATCAAACCAATATGACGAGCTGGACCACCCTCGCATGGGAGCGGTCCGTGAGGAATCCTTGAGAGATCCGTTACTTGTGAAGCACGAGCTTGGGAAAGTAAATCACTTGCCTGGACAGTTCTGACTTCAGTACCGTGTTTATGGAACTATTATTTCCGAAGCGTGCTCTCGACGACCTATAGTATTGTAGAAATTTGCGAATCTTTGGTTTGTTAGGTGTCTCCCCTTCGCTCAATTACAACGCAAATTTCGTTGCCGTCAAGCAATTCTATCTCTGGGGTTGCCAAGTTCTGTGATTTGTAAGTCTGGCGTCAATCGAGGTCAATAACGTCATTGTCGATATAAATGGTGTCATCACATAGTGTGATGCAGTCATTTTAGCGCTAAGAAATTGTTTTAGAGCCACATATGTTGAAGCGCTTTGTTGTCAACAGTAACGGTAGGTTGTGGCGCTATTGTTAGTAAATTCGTCATTGGAAGTCCTTTCCAATATCTGACAGCAGGTCGAAGGAGGATGGGTTGAAGAGGAACCCTCCTTGTCGAGCATACAAGGAATTCTTCGCTACATTGCTTCTGAAAGTTCTTTTCGAGGAAAAACTATCAATCTTTCAGTGTTCACACAATCGATCGAAGATTAATTTCAGATTGACCTTGAAGTAGACTTGAAGAATAACCTTGAAGAGAAATCCCAAAGGGCCAAACATATATTGTACTGCTTTTACCGTTTAACAGGGAAACTAAGTGTAACTCCTCTCAGAACACTGCAGCTTTCAGTGAAATATGTACAGAGAACCTCAGAGTTCAGCCACTAATCGTTACTCTTATACACTCCTTGTATCAGGTCAAGAGATCCACTTTTGATTTACCTGACAAAAGCTTCATATATGGATATTGCAATGAACGGAATCCTGAAGGTGTCAGAGATGGTGCGTACGGTCCTTGCTTTCTCTTAGGCTTCTAAAGAAGCCTCATTGATTTTGTCTCTTGACACTTCCGAACAAACTTCCGCTGTGTCTTTCAGGGAAATGGAGAGTGTGGAGAGAGTAGAATAACCCCACTTTCATGTGAGACATGGAATACAGATTCCCAGCACTGGGCAAAACCTATATGACTGCACCTCTCGTTATTGTCTAGTAATTCTGCCTTAAGACATGTGGACAGTGGTAGTAGTGGGGGCAGAAGCCATTACTGAAAGAACACAATCCACATGCAAATATAAGCTAGTTGTAGAGCAGTTGATGTTTCATTTTCTTGGAATGAAATCATCTCTGTTGGACATCCGTGTACCTATTCATGGTAGTTATCTTGCATTGTCCGCAGTCATTCAGCACCCCGACAACGAGCCCAATATTGAAGCTTCTCTACTTGGGGCCAACTGGATTGCCATGAACAAGCTTGCCACAAAGAAGTGAGTATAGGTCAAGCTAAGTCCTACTAAGTCACTCCCCTCCCAACTTTTGCTATTTCTGAATCAAGTGAAATATGTTGTCTTGTGTATCACCTTTTTAACTTTGTGAATCAGTTTTCTAACTGATTCACACTCATTCTTGAGAATGTGAAGGAATTGTGCAACCTCTCCAGAAGTAAGGAAGTGTCGAGAAGCTAACTACATCCGGCTACTTCCGAGGACAAAGCTAGTGAGTAAAACTAGGGACGATGGTCTCATTGCCACACCTTTCAAATCCTGTTGCACATGTCGCTGTCAACATCTCGCAAGGGTATATATCAGTGAGACATATGTGCCGACATCTGCTGTCTGTGTTTCGTGACAGGCTAATCGCTTCAAACTACCTTCGGAGATCAACCCGAACCACGTATACGGCATTCAGGGAGTCAGGTGATCAATTTCACAGAGCCTCAGATCTCATTCTTCTCTTGATGGAGAAACATCATCAACAGTTATCTTTTAGCTGTCACAATCGGTCAGTCTTATTGAAGTGAAGTTAGACTACAGCAAAAAGTTGACTGAGTTTCTTTGGACTTTCTTTGGCTAGTACTTCTTTTGTTTATATAACACGACAGGTTATGAAAGAAAAATCTGAGAGAATAGCCGTACTCCAGAAGACTGGTTAAATAATAACTGGCATCGCCAAGAAAGAACCAGAAGATTTGCTGGCCCTGCATTAATACTTACTACAATACTGCAGGGATATCCCAATGGAGAGCATCATGACACAAGCCTATGCCAACGAGTGGATTGAGATGAATCGCTACCTTAAATCCATTCATCCCGAGCCCTTTGGTTACGTTCCACCATCAATGGTGGTTCAACCTACACATGCATCTCTGCTCAGAGTTGAGGCCGCGAAGAAATTGAGAAGGAAATCAGTCACCAAAGAGAGGTTTACGATGAAGAAGTTCCAAAACGTTCCAAAGCGGATTGATAATAAGAACACTACGTCTCTTCTGAGAGACCATCCGGAGTTTTTCTACAACGGACGAGACCGCAAATGGCTGGACGTAGCGTAGGTGAGCTCACAGAATATGTGCAAGTTGTCCTGTGAAGTGTTTCTTTTGTACTAATGGTTGTTCTGAGTCCAAGACAGATTTTATAATTTTTCTCATGGTAGGACGTTCAAGAATTAACTTCAAGAGTAAGAAAAGCTGAACCTTGACTGTTCGTGGACATCTTGTCCATTCACAGATGACAGGTAGCCGGGGTTATGGCAACCGCCGCCGTCATAAATAAACGAGGTCTTTAGTGCTACAATATTGCACAGAGCATGTCCACCCAAGGACGTTAATGTAATTGGGTTAAATCCGAATTTCAATTTATTGTGCTTGTGTACATGGAAAACCCATCGAAAGCAGGAATTAAAGGAGATTTTGTTGTGGGTGTAAAACATAGGCTATCTGGACAAGAAGCCCAGAAGATATGTGGATATTGACCTTTTTGAAAGGGGTTATTCGTAAGCGGGCCCGGATTACTATCTGGGCTTCTGCCGATTAGTAGGATAACATCGACTTTACTCGACAGCTGGTTGTCTTTGAATTTTCACATCCAGTTCAAGTGTCTCATCAATGTTGAACATGAGCAATATCAAGATTCCAAATTTTATTCATCTTGTTCTCTCAATCTAATGTGACGAGTTTGACAAGCCCTTGTAGTCCTGCATACTGCCTAGTTCAATAAAATTTTAGCAATTCAGTAGGATATATTGAACTTCGAGCATGAAGTAAAATCACTTAAAGTTCAAGCTAGTTTGGTATACAATTAAGGTTTACATGTTGAATGCCTCTTACATTAAGTCTTACAGAAACAAGCATTATGACATCTTCAATTCTTTTAACTTATTATCTTACTGATCAAAACTTTCGCACTTCTCTATGGTCATAGGTGATTTGGTATTTGGAAAAATCCAAAAATCAAAGATACCGTTGATTCATATGCATGTTGTAGATAACATCAGATCAAGAGATGGGAACTTGGATAGGTCAATTGTTCGGTTGATTAACCTTACCTTGTTATTAGGCGCAGGTTCACGAGCAAATAATATCAAGAGATGGTCGGAAAAAAGAAAAAAAAGGGATGATGAATTCGGGAAATAGGAGTAACGAAAGTGAATATAGAAAAAGCTTGTTAAATCTTATATTAAATCTTAAATCTTAATCTTATACAGTATAAGATTAGAATTACAATATTTTGTGATGTAGAGAGATTCACATCCTGTTTACACGCGCCAAAAATATCTTCTGAGCTTGAAAGTAATTCTCACTTTTCAGTCATTTTTTTTCATATTTGAAGAATTGATTTGCATAGAAGTGACAATGATGTGAATAATTTTACAAATTTTATAGTTCATCAAAATCAAATTTTATTTTTTTCAGTCACTTTTTTAATATTATTTTTAATTAATCTAACACCCGAAATTTACTAGATAATTTTTTTAATAATATCAATTATTGAAAATCGAAATGAAAGTAATATGACATTCTACCGAAAACGGTAATGTAAATGAGAAATTTCTGGCTAATATACGCGTAAAAGTAAATTAGAATCTTTTTTATGATAAAAAATATTTATATTCTGTTACAATTCATCGAGATAATAAATTAACATAAAATTTGAATTTAAGAAATTTTTAACTTATCATCAGAGAATTTTTTTACTTCATTGAAATAATTATTTTTTTTATAATAATCTCCAATACATAAAGAGTAGGATTGGAAATCATTGGACATTTAAAAAAATAAAATTTGGAAAAATTTAATTCGTTTTTTTTATATGACATCATTTACTAAACTCAAAATTGCAAAGAAATTTTATTTGATTAAAATTTTTATTTCAAATCTTATATCATGTATTATATATATATATATATATATATATGAATGATGTAAAATTGTTGGATGAACTAATACCGATTAAATAGCTAACATGCAATACAATTTACATATGGGTAAAATAAATGTCAAATCATGCTTTTGATAAAGTTGAGATTGATTTAGTTAAAGGTGTATCATTCAATATAAAGATAACAAAATGTAGAATTTATGGAATATCAGAATTTAACAGATTGTTTCAATTTTGATAAAAATATTTCACACATTTTTTTATTTATCTCAGAACGTTTAATTTTTAAGTGTGTGTGTGTGTGCATGGAGTCAAACCCTTGCTTCTGTACGGGAATGTTCTAAGAGTTTCACTGGGCTAAAACCCCTTGACGCTGCAATTGGAACACTCTATGGAGGATGACTTGCATGGTATGTGGTCGTAACACATGACACCACTTGTCAGAAATCAGATGGCTTCCCTCATCCATAAGACTTTTGGTTAAATATTTTTGTTTATCTCTTTCTCTGCATATTGGTCAATAAAAATAATATTTAAAAAAACCTTCACGAAGGGCAAGTGGAATGTGAGCAAAGACGGAGCAGAAGAGATGAATTATATAAATCAGGTCAAAATTATCTCCCCGTTCACAAAGAGAGGTTTTGCAGAGTTTGCTCCTCGTCATATGTGATTAATTGTGAGGTCTCCTTGACCTACGTTATGTGTGACATTCATTACCTAATCATCTGAAGGACGAGTCTATAATCAACTGACCCAAGCGGATGTTGACATGACAGACTTCCATCCGTCGGATAACAAGTTTCCAACTACATGTCGTTTTCTTGAGGGTTGCTGGTCTGCGTTACGATGACGTTTTGGATGATCAGTTTGGTTGCTGTCTCTCAGTCTTGATGTCTACTGTGATACCTGCAACTTCACCATCGTTAGCTCCATATTCAACATATCATTTCTCATGCTCTTCTCTCAGCTGACGGATCGAATCTAATGGATAAAAAACAGATAGCGGCACATGTCAATATCGCCTGACTCGCATCATGTTCGTAACAGTGCGGACAAGCGTAACTGACTGATGCTAAGAGCTGTTCTGGTAGATGGATGTGAGGTGCAGTCTGAGACTCCTATGGATACCGATCGCATTGTGACCGTGACTTTCGATTTGGAAGTTAGTCATAAAAGATTGGAATAGACCATCAAAGAAACATTGTTGGTGAATTAGTGTATTCGCAGGTGATCTTGTCCGCTCGGCCCATCATGACGATTTCATGTCAAAAGCTGTCAGCATATGTTGGACAAAGGCAGCCAGGAATGTTTTAAGTACGCGTCACTGACAGCAATTCTTGTAAAAGGCTTATTGCCTTGCAAGAGGTCTCTCTCTTGAATCTGTAATCATGTTCAGTCATGAGATGACTCCAGGGACCAATCCTACACTTTGGTACAGTCGTTCGGTACCTTAAACATGAGCCTTTTTGGTGTCTCCGGTACACTCTTCATATTACGGTAGAAGACATTGCTTTTAACATTGATGTTGTATAATGTTTTGCTCTTTGACTACCGATTGGACTAGGGGTCTACAGTCTATCTTGATGGACCGACAGTTTCAGGAGGCTTTACATTCACTCTTAGTAGATCCGGCCATCGTACTACTAGAGCTCGTCTACGCTCTTGCTCGGGCAAGGGTGCAGGCTCGTGGATCTTGGCTCGACCATGCATCACGGCTTTCCGACTCGCACCAGCTACTTTCTCCACAATGATGAGGTTCCGTCTTGGCTTGGTCCATCCATCTACATCTTCATTATTCACATGTGAGTGTGGTATCACTTTAGATGCAGCAGTGTTCATATGACTCGTTGTCCATTCGGGGCAGAGGATAGCTACCCATGATACCATTAGGGATGTGGTGTTTGCTATGGCGGGAGGGTGGATACCTCACATGGAGAGAGCGTTGGTATGCCTTGCGATCGACTAGGGATAGGGCAGACACTGCATTTGGTTCGGGAGGACCAGGTCACCGTGGTGATGTGGTGGTTACCGATCCTACTAGAGACACGATTTCGGAGGGGTGATCACCCATCCTCCGGGATGGGCGGCGAGTGGAGCGGCGGCGATAAGGTCTCAAGTATAGAGGTATGCGAGAGAGGTCACCTCTTTGTTCCTCTAGCTTTGGAGTTATATGGAGCTATGGACACCGACTTCGACATGTTTGTGAGGGAGTGCGCGAGAGCCTACCGTACTAGGCGACATGGGATATCACTCTCTTTAGCTTACTGTATAGCCTATTTTAGGCAACGTGTTTCCATTGCTTTACAGAGAGCACTAGCTGGTGCAATCCATAGGAGAGCAATCACGTTAGGTGATGCTTCTTCGGATGCTCCTGTTGTTTATAGACCTTTTGACTTGGATAGTTCAAATATCCTAGATACTGTAGGACATATTTCCAATAGTATCACACTGGGACATATTTCCCAGTGTGATACTATTGGGGCCTAGCCCCATGTTACCGGTTTGGTTCCATCCTTGTACGATTTGATGGGGTCTTCCCATACTTTTTGTTATTATACTTCGGCTTTATAATGTCAAGCTCTCATAACCGCCAGCTCTGATGTCGCCGACAACTTCTACAAGACTTTTTTCGTGTTTCTGAAGATCCTTGTGGAGTTTCACACAGTGGATGGGATACAAACTTGCTCCAGGTGTGGATCTAAATTGATTTGGAATTGAGTTTCGCCGGGACCAAGTCTGTTGAAAGGGAGGACAGAGGTCCGCTCTTCTGCTCCAATGCTGTCCACCTTATAAAGAGCCTGTATAATAGCTCTAAAATACGCCACTGCACAAGACAGATCAACATCAATGTAGATACAGATTTGAAATCAGATGTTTTCTCCATGCTGGTGGAGCTGTGAAGCCAGCCATGCAGTTAACACATGCAGAGCAGAGACTTCTAGATGCTAATGGTGACATCGAAACAACTGGCACAACGAAATCATGTATGTGTACTTACCACGTTACATATATCTACTCTCCAGATGCGTTTTCAACATGAATTCAAGATGGAACGATGCAACTTCGTTATAGATTTGATGTTACGCTACCTTGTCCCTACCGAGTTTGCTCGTAACAAGATGGAGCTGTGAAGCCATTGACACATGCCGCACGAGAACCATGAGAATCTAACAGAAATATAGCAAAAAGGATGCGAACCATGCATGGTTGCAGCATTTACACATCTACAGCTCATACTTTGGAGTTACACACCGCTAACCTCGGAAGCATTATTCTGACAGTACGGTGGGTACAGAGGGTGTGAACTAGTAAGTCCGAGCTACTGACGAATTCGATACGTCTGATTGTAAGAGTAAGACTCGAATATCGGTTGGGATGACATCAAATAACATGCCTTGTTTGACGACTGATTGGAGCGTAGAAACGTAGGGCACAACTCAACGGCTCCACATTGAGCTAGTTCCGAGAGGTGGTCAGATGCTTGATTCGTTGCAGCGTTGAAGGTTTAGCTCATACGGTGTTTTCGGTTTGATGAGGATTACTAGCTTGAGATTCTTTCAATACACTACTGCAGTTAGTTTTTTACGATCATTGTCCCTTAACACTGAGAAATAATGTGATTGGGATTAGTACATCGTAATCATATGAGTTTAAGGAATGTTCATCATCACAGCGGATCCATTTGCGTTTGTCGTCTTCACAAACTAAATTGTCTCCGCAATCACTGTGTAATCTTCAAAGCAACATTCACCCTTAGCGCCAGACCATACTCAGTGACCATGGCAGACTATGTTCTGGTTGTACACGGATCTCTAGACAATCTTCTTCACGTTCCATCCAGCACAGATCAACAAAATTCATGACATGCATCGTACTGTGCATATGCCAACCAACCTTTACTCGTCATGTTGGTTTGTTGTACCCTGTGATCAGTCTTCACAAATAAAAAAATTAAGGGCAATTTGCAAGAGAGCATACCTTTGTAAGGTGGTTTATACTTGAACTCTTCGAATAACTGCACTACATTTTCATCATATGGCTTCATACCACAATTACGTACACTTCAATTGATTGTAACCTTTCACATGTTCAGTCTGTAAACCTTTCCAAACCCACAACAAGCCACCAGAAAAAGCATATGCTTCGATTTCCTCTAAATGATCCTTCAGTCCCCTTGCTGATCTTTCTTATCATACAAAGGTGTTTGTTTTGCTGCTTTAATAAGCTGACATGGTGAAAGAGCATGAACCCCAATTCATGACACTCACTTGTTGAAACTCTCTCCATGCCGACAGGGGACGTAAGAAGCAGTTATACGAAGGCAAAATGAAAGTAAAATGAAAAGTGACGTGGATTAATACACGATGTCATGATGCCAGCATTACTAATAAGGAGTGTGAACCTTTGAAGGAACACAATCAATTCACCTTTAGCCTCTTAGCTTCTTCTTTCACAGCTTGAACAGTGTGCCAGTTCAAGACCGGAGAAACAAGAGCAGCAGCAATCTGGTTCATGTCTTTCATCTCCAACTGGCGGAGGATGGGTTCTAATGTTCTTTCATTCAGCAAGCCTCCTAATGTCAAAATAAACCACAGTAATTCATGAAAAGGGGTCATTTGGATCATCAGCTGCACATTCAGATTCGGATGTTTTTGGTAAAAACGAACTCCATTACGACCCCTTTGCTTCTCCTGCACATCAACGGCAACCAATATCATTATCATGTCCATAAATCAAGTCACATGCAATTGTGGACGCTTTAAGAATCTAGCAGGGTCATAAATTCACGAAAATACAGGGTCACAATCTGTCAGTCTGACTTACAGCTTTCTTCATTACTTACAGCACTCTTGGCTCAATAGCACAAGAAACACTCGACTTTTCCCAAGACAGCTAAAAGATAAATGTTGGAGAACAAACCTGCTCAATGAGCTTGGGCAGCTGGTTTACTGTAAAGGCAGGATGCCAGTGATAACCCACGGCTTCGGGAGCATGTTTGATCCTGGCTCCACCTTGCTTCAATCTCACTGTAGAATAATCGGTCCAGTTTTAACTCGCTGATCGTTTTCAAACATTTAATGACAGTCCCCTGGCCTACGCAAAACTCAGACACACATCTATTTGCAGGAGCAAAATGAATCTAGTAATAAGCTGGATCCATCTCTTGCGACACCTCATTGGATAAGAGCAATTGTGCTGTGTGTGTGTGTAATGTACGAAAACCTCGACATAAGCCTTCTCGTTGATTACTGGCAAAAGAACTACTAACTAGAAAATGATTTTGTCCATCCTCATACCTCCCAACTCAAGATCCTCCCAGCCGTACTCGCTGAAAACCGCATCAAATGGGCCATCAGCATCCGCACCTAGAAGCTTTGCAGCTTCTAACAACTGCCGACGAGAAATAGCCACGTTACCAGTGGCGAAAAAGGCAGCTGAGTAATCCTACAATGCACAACACAAATTTTGCAGTTCAGGTTCGAGGTACGGAATTATTTGTTGCAATGCCCTACATGAGCTAAATAATTTCACAGGTTGCAGTTCAAACTCGAGGGCTGGATGACAGGAAGAAACTCACAGTGATTTTGACTTTCTCGGACTGGGGATTTTCGAAGTTTGAAGTGTTAACGACGCGACCGTAGGTGAAGGCGCGATCATCTCCGTCTTCTAGAAAAGCCTCACGAAGGGCCTCTCCATGGGCCCTTAGAAAGCTTCTTGTCACCACCAGGTCCGAGTCAATGAAAACAATAATAGCACCACTGGCGTGCTTCAGTCCGAGATTCCTGGCCGTTGTGGCACCCGCATGCTTCTGCCTCACGAGTTTTACATGAGGAAATAGTCTGCTCTGCTGAGCAAACGACCTGCTGCCTGTGCCTACTTCTTGACCTTCCACTCCACAATTTCTTCTGTTTCTCCCCAAGTCTCCTGCTCTCCTCTCGTCTGCCTGACTCTCCACATTTGGATAACCCTCATGAGCTTCAGCTCTCTCACTCGCAAGAAATTCGACCGTCCCGTCGGTGGAACCATCATCAACAACGATGACCTCAAATCTGGCAACTCCGCCAAGCTCGTAGTCCACCTGCTCCTCCAGCGCTTGCAAGCACTTGGTCAAGATGGGCAGCCGATTATAAGTAGGAATCACAACACTCCACAGTCCATCTTCCCCATTTTCCACCGCCGAAACTCGCTCATTCACCTCCGCAGTTTGACTCTGTATCCCTGATGAGCTTTCCCTCTCCTCGGACACTAAACCACTGCTGTCCTCCACCAAATCCTCGGTATTTTCAAAGCTCCCCACATCTCCTTCAGGGGACGAGCTTCCATGAACTCCCGAGCCACTGACTGCCGAAGTCCGGCTTCTACTGGACTCCCCGTCGATGTCCTGGGTGGCAGAGACATTGAGAGAATGAGGTTGAGACTGGCAGTGGGGGCTGGATTTGACAGCCAGAGCGTTCGGATTGAGGGGATGACAGGTTCGAGAGCTTCCAAGAATGACGCGCTGCTGATGCTGATGGTGATCGAGCCAGGCAGCGTCGGATGAGGACCGGTGCGAGGCTGATGCGCATGCTACACAGAATGGCAGAGCAGCCATTCCTGCTCTGTTGATAGAGCCTGTAACATGTTCTGCAGCTCCAGCTTCTACGAGAGATAAAGGACTGCTGCTGCTGAGAGGATGAAAGCTTCACTGCAAACGCAAAATCTCGCCAAGTGGAAGTTGATCTGCCTCATTCCTGCTTCTACCCACGAAGCACCTATCGCCTGCGCAATGTGATGTCCTTTTGCAGGAGATGGATGGTCAGGTAAGACATCTGTTCTCAAATCTAGTAGAACAGCGCAGGTACGAGGGGCAATCCGCGATTGTTCGGATTAAATTTTGATTGAATTTTAAGATAGTCTTGCATGGTCATGAATATTCAAGATTCTAATGTCTCGTGGTGATCCCCATCCTCTCACAATTCTATCGAGTTTTTATTCCCGGACAGTGTAACTTCACTCAGCGTACTTCCGTAGCTTAACTCAGCGGTAAACGTGCGCCAAGAGGTGGGTATAAATGTTGCTTCTTTGAGTTCTGGAGGCAAGCCCAAAGATAAGTGGAATTGAGTTTCCCCATCATAAGTGGAATCTCATATTGCGATTCCACTTATGATGCAGTCCAGATAAAGCACAATAATCCCAATCGAGATAAAGCACATGCAAAAGTTCTTTCCTCTAGTGCAAACACAAGTTTTAGATATGACTTTCCAAACTAAATTAGATAATTCAGGTTAATTTTAGATCTCGAGCTTCTCAGTTGTATTTCAAAACAGTCATTTGAAATAACCGACGTAGGTAAAGAATGAACAAAGCTTCACTTCCATAAACATGGAAAGAGATAAAATAACATAAGCAAAAAATTGGTAATTGTATGGTAATTGTATTCAGGAAATTTTGTAGTTGTAAACTTCTTGGGTTGTGGGTTGACCCCTTACCCAAAGAATCAGAGATCTAAATCAAAAACGAAAATGTGAGGTGAAAGTGAAATGTTTCCTCTCGGAACTTGGAGAATACTTTCTTCACTTGTGCTCGTAACTAGGTAGGACTTTTGGTTTAGTACCGTGAACGCAAAGAAGAAAATCTTTAAAAGTATATACCATTTAATACATAATTTTCAAAAGTTACAGTAATGACTGTCTAAGAAAATGGTTATGGGATTTTTTCTTTCAAGCAATTTTGCGGGTATCAACGCAATGTGAACAAAGAAATTGGAAGTCAAATGATTGGGGCTTGGCATGTTTTGAGCAAACACCGCTCGATTGAGATAATGTTCCACCTGCACTTGCCATAAAAAATCTTCAAATAAAAACCATATCATATTCCTGGGGTTGTTAGCGTCCCCTGTACTGCACAGATTTCCCAGCAAGAACGACAATTGCAGAGGGCTATGAGTTTATATGTCATTCCCTAGATGCATAAGATTCATATTAAGCCGCACTGGGTTCTGGTTCTATATCGCTGCACTCCGACCAAGCACGCACCTGTTTCACCGCTTGTTGGGCTCGGCTTCCCCTCGCGCAAGAGATGTGAGGAAGTTCTAAGAGCCTCATTGGCTCTGTTGTATCTATCTTATTCTATCCCCAAGAGCAGCTTGACACTTGGGCATTCCAATCGTGGAGAGTCAAAGAGCACGTTACCCATTATTCGACATTCTCGAGTGAATAAGGAGATCTTTACTCCCAGATCTTGGACCGACCGAAGGTTTTGTCCCGTGGAAATGATCATCTCTCACGCACGAAATATGCATCGTACGTTGCATGAGTTGACTGTGCATTAACATTTGGGAGTTAAAGATGAAATGCAGGACACTGATCTAGAGCAGAAAGGTTCTAGCTATTGAAATGACATCTTCTCACTTAGTGCACCCGTTATTACTCTTACTGACTACAATCAACATGCAGATATAGAGGACTCTGATCTGTTGTTGATCCGGGTTTGTGATTTTGGGGGTCGTCCCCCATCATTTCCTGTTATTTAAGGCGCCTCCTTTTGTATGGACACGTTGTAGTCCGAGGGTTGACCATCTGCCTTCGAAGTTCGAGTGAATTTACGGAATACAACTGACGGTTTGTCTAACTGAACAACACCTTCACCTCGTCTCGATGTTTGTGGAATGTATAAGACAGAGAATTGCTTACATCACATGAAACGGCAGCGTCGTTGGTATGGGATTCAAGTTCTGCATACTGGAGACAGAGGCGTGTGTCCAAGATCGTCACATGGATAGAAACGTTATACAGAGACAGAGAGACTCAATACGGCTCGTCCAAATCTTGTCAAGTCCAGTTGCTTGCGTCCAAATAATGGCAATGTACTATAATCTCGACTCTATAATCCCTGGCAGATCTTCTGAATTGTAGATTGCCGCAGTCAGATTTCCTAATGAAACGAGCTGTCTTATTGATTCCGGCAGGCCCTTGAATTCCTTACAGCTATCTATCTCCAACAGTTTCAACCCGGTAAGTTGCCCAATAGACTCGGGTAAACTCATGAAGTTTTCACAGTTGTATATTCTTAACTCTTCCAAATTTTTGAGTTGTCCTGGCGATCCCGGCAAGTCCGTGATATTGTAACAGCTGCTCAGGATCAAATAATTCAGGTTGGTAAGGTCTCCCAGAGAGTTAAATAAAACGCCCGGTATTGCCAAACTGGTTATGGAAAGCCCCCTCAGCAGCGGTAGCCGCCCCAAAGAACTGGGGAAAATCATGGAATCCTCCAAATAGTTTAGATGCAATATCTCTAGATTTGGAAGGTGCCAGGGAGACTGCAGAAGGGCCCTGGTTTTGACAAAGAGCCCAATATTCTAACTCCTCAAGCTTGTCAGCTGGCTGACACTTTCAGGGTGGATCTGCAGTTTTCGGTTAGATAACACTGTCAGTTTCTTAAGTCCATTGACACGGCCGAACGAATCTGGCAGAAGGCAGATATTACCACAACTAGAAATGACGAGCTCCTCTGTTCCATACTCTCCGAAATTCTGGCACACGGATTTGAAGCCACTGCACAGAACGATGTCCACAGTTTTCAGTTGGTGAAGGTCACCTAAGCCTTCAGGAAGTTTCCTCATCGACGGACGTCTTTTCACGTAAAGGACTCGAAGGGAGCTCATTTTCCCACATGTGTTCGGCAGTGATTGAAAAGCAGGAAGGTTGTCTAAGACCAACTTCCTGAGGCTACTCAAACGGTTGAAGGATTCACACAGAGTCTGCAGTCTGCAGCAGCCTGTTATCTCTAGGGACTTCAAATTCTGCAGCTCACCGAAGCCCTCGGGAAGATTTTTGAGACCAGAACAGTTGCTCAGGATGACCCTTTGGAGAGACGTCATCTCCCGAACCGAGTTTGGTAACTCAGATAATGCAGGGAGGTTACTAAGTTTCAAAGTTTCGAGAGAAGTCAGATTGCAGGAAGTCTTTGCCATCGCGGTATGCATTTGTGGAGTTGGCCACACCTTCAGAGGTAGGCAGCCATCTACAGTCAAGCTTTTCAGCTTCGAGAGATGCAGGAAAGAGGTAGACAGCTGATCAAGTTGTGGACTTTCACGAGACAGACGTTCTAGAGTCGGAAGGAGACCAGATTGGTCGGGAAGTCTTTCCAGGAGATCCGTGTGAATGTGGAGGATTCTCAGGTTGCTAAGAGTATGAAAATTGTCAGGTAGACGTATGAAATTACAATTTTCCAACAAAAGAATCACAATTTTGGGCAGAGCGTCAACGTCCTTCGTACGAAACGGCCAGCACTTCTTCGTGTTGAACAAACACCATCTGCGCCGTGGATGATCCGAGCAATTTATCAAGTGAAGCATGACAAGACTCTCGGGAAATCTCGTTATGGCAGCAGTCGGACAGACGAGACACCAAGGCAATCGCGAAGCATCGCCCTGCTCACCGATGACTGCATTTGTCAATCTCATCAACCGCAACTTCTCCGTCCCACGGCTCCAGCTGAGGAGCAAGTGGTCATCTTGAGAGAAAGAAGTACCTCCTACCCATACCTCTACCGTTACCACCTCGGCTGTCACAACCTGCACAAAGGAAAGCCCAAACAATCGATTTCATGTTTGTCCTGCAAACTTTACTTTCTGTGTTCTACACAAAGGCTCTGCAGAAGACGGATCCGAAGGTCAAAGCTGAGAGACTCACCCTGTACTGGTCTGCTCGTGAATGTAAACTATGAACTTTGTACTAGGCCGTCCGGAATATGGTTCAAGCGTGATGTGTATGAAAGACCTTTCCTGCAGAATTCTCAAAGCAGTCTCGGGGGACATCTTTTCGGATCCTGTCCTCCATGCTTCCTTGAGTAAATTAACATCGTACTGCTCCGAGTCGCCGTGGTTCTTGTCAAACACCGCCAGTTCCAGAAACATCAATCGTTCGAGCTCGCCCTGCTCATCAAAACTGACTCTAAGCTTTTGCCACAAGCGATCATTGGCTCTGCCATTCATCGACTACGCTATGCCCAATATCTGCAGAGCTTCAGTCCATTTGACCTCGTCCGACTCACAGCGCAGATAGCTTCCAATCACCTCCAGAGTCAGAGGTAAGCCGTCGCATTTCTGCATGATTTGCTTGACCAGGCCGTCCGGCACACCCCTCGGCACCGTCCCTTGCAAGTGAGCCTTGCACAGCCGTCTTCATTCTATCTCCAGCAAACGCATCACTTCATACATGACAAACCCGGGCATCTTTGATTGAATACTTGAGGTGATCAACAGGCAACTTCCTCTTCCGAGCCAGTTCGGTGCCATAAGACATCGTATCTGGTCTTCATTATCAATATCGTCCAGTATCAAGGAAGCCTTCTTGGCCCTCAGGAATCCTCTGACTGAATGACCATCTTCGGAGTGGACTCGTCTCCCATCACCTTGAAACAAGTTGTTGGCCACCAAATTGAGGAGACTCTGTCGTTTGATACTCTGCTTCGTACTTTCCACAAAGCAGACGTACTGAAAGTCTGGCGCAAAGCGCATCATCAGTTTTTTCGCTAGTGTCGTCTTCCCGATGCCGCCTGCGCCCACGAGTGCCAGCATTAATATTTCTGGATTCTGTAGTTCTAGCTTTTCGATTGTGCATCTCCACAGATATGCGAGGAGACTACAGAGCCAGGCGCAATTCAGCATTCTTCTCCTCCTGCAAAACATATCATTCAAAGATTGGTTCATATTTTAGAACTGGCTGGCTAGGATTCTACAGCTAATCAGTTCAGTATCACAAAACTTCTGGCCTCGTCATTCTGGGCTGATGATGTTGATTAGTAAGAAGTGGATGAAGTGTTGGCAGCAGCCCGCCTAAATTCCAAGAGTTTAGACACTGTCTATGATCAGCGAAATTTTTCATCTTATCTCTTATCTCGCAGCCTCTCTCTCTCTCTCTCTCTCTCTCTCTCTCTCTCTCTGTGACATACATTACAACTCATTCTCCACTCCGTAGTATTATCGACCCAAATTGATTGCACACTGTCAGTAGTCCCGTCAGGTACTGTATCATATCACATTCTGTTAGCTTGGTCGAGACTAGGGGCAATTTTGTGCCGTAGTGTCCTGCAGATTCAATACCAATGACTATGAGCATAGTCATTGGTAACTGCTTTTAGCTTCGAATTACGTCAAGAACATAGCTCTTCTTTACAAACTTCCTGGAGAAAGTTGACCAGATCCACATAACTTCTTGATTCTTTGTGCTGAGGTTTGCAGATTTGATCATGATCTATGTCGTGAACCACATTGAGCTTGTCCATGTCATAGCGGGCAGATGCTTCTTCAACTACAGCAGAATCCATTGCTTGCTTGGAAGGATTCACCTGACAATTCAACATTGCACAGAGTAATAGTTTTCTTTAATAGGAATTAACAATGATTCACATGAGCAAAGTCAGGAGGAGGAGGTCCATTGCTTCAGTATCTAGAAGTGCTGAATGACAAGGCTGCTGGACTCAATTCGGCCTTTGCATTCTTGCGCCATCAAAGCGGCTGGAAGACAGGGGGAGTTTATGAAGCCAATGAATCGAAGGTTCTTGTGAGTATCGCTAATCGGATGAATCGTTTTTGTCCTGATTACACCAAGCCCAACGTCTGTTACTCCAACTTGCCGTCCACATGATTTAGATTGTGGTGTGTGCTTGACTCTATTTGTCAGAGGATGTGAGTTATCGGAAACTTCATCGTGTTAGTTTGGTAGACAGGAGTAGTAGCTGGAGACTGACAGGAACAGGCCATAAGCTACTACCAAGATACATAACACAAAGTTCAGAGAAATTCTTGCTCATCGCCAAACCTCCTCTTAAAGACTGTGAGCTGCACTGCACAGTTTTATACAGTGCACACTGAACATGGTGATAGTCTTGAGTTATATAGGCGCGATCCGGAGTGCGGTGTCGAGAAGAAGAATGCTCCCCTTCAGCTTGTCCAGAAAGTTCACATACCGATTTCTGCCCTGGCCTGGCTGAAGATACCCGAAGGCATGAATTTTCAAGCAGACTGCTTTCAGCACCAGGTCCCCTATACAATGCCCAACCAACACGACAGGGCAGTTGTGGCCGCCACTGCCTGCGATCTGAACAATGCACTGCGCGAGATTCTCCCCGAGAATGTACATCCCCATAATTCCCTCCGTATCCGAGACAATTCTGCTGGAATCGTACGAAACGGAGAGAATATGAGCCTGGGGGAAGCCATCGACCAGCCATGTTTCTAGCCAGCACTCGGATTCGTCATCATTCATCCACGTCGTGCGATATAACTTCGTCACGGCCCTCCTTTTGGAACCCATGGAAGAAGATGACTTGCAGGCTCGTGAATCCTTTTGCAGGCCTAGGAATCTCGTACACTGCATCGTTCAGCTGCCACACATCACGAGAGACCACATCTTACATGAAGAAATTCGCACGATCCGATATCAGATAGTGAAATTGGGCTATAGCACGAGCTCGAAGACGGGGCACGTAAATTCAGGAATCAGGCCTTTGCTCGCTTGATTGTCGAGCAAGCCGAGGCCACAATTCAAAGTCCCTTGGGTCCATAGATAGAAAGAAGCTCTAGCACTTACCCTCCGATACATTTTCAGCTGAACTGTGGATGACGAACAATCTCAGCTAAAATGTTTAGAGTTATAACCCAACCTTGCCTGTCAGAAGAACCCATAAGCAAAGTAAACTGACAGAACGTTGAGTCCTCTAGTTGTTTAGTTTTCGGAAGTTAGTCGAAGTCCTGGATTCAGTCTGCGACATATTTGTCTTAAGAGTTACGAGGATTATTTTATTGGTAGAAGTGCGCAAGCAGGAGGAAGTAGTTGTACTTGGTACGAGACTTTGCTGATCTGTGAAGGCAGAATGGGAATCTGAGCTCGGCGAGAGAAGGCTTGTTCGTGGAAATTCGCGGTCGACATCAGAAGTGATTCAGATTTTGTCAAGGACAAAGCATCAGCATGCAAAGATGTCTCCATCTACGTACGGCTGAAGTTGGCTACCATCAACATCTCTATTGCCCACAATCTAAAATGTTCTTTGTTTTTGCGCGAGAAAATTAAAATAAAATACCCCATCAAGTCATACAAGGAAGGAGAGAAATCAAACGAAGTAAAATAACCAAAGGGATGGGAAGACCCATCAAAACCCACAAGGACGGACTGGGTAACATGGGGCTAGGCCCCAATAGCATCACACTTGTAAATATGTACTCCAACAGATTAGATATCCAAACTATCTACGTCAAACGGTCTATAAACAACATAGCATTCTAAGAAGCATTACTTAACGTGATTACTCTCCTATGAATTGCACAAACTATTGCTATCAATAGAACAATGGAAACACGGTGACTAAAATATACTAAACAATAATCTAAAGAGAGTGATACCCCATACAACCTAGTATGGTAGGCTCTCGCGCACTCTCTCATGAACATGTCAAAATTGGTGTCCTTCATATAACTCCAAAGCTAGAGGAACAAAGAGGTGAACTCCCTTCATACCCCTATGCTTGGAGACCGTGACTACTGTCGCTCCACTCGCCGTCCATCATGGAGAATGGGTGATCATCCCCTCTGAAATTGTGTCATGAGTAGGATCGGTAACCACCACATCTGTCACAGTGACATGGTCCCCCCAAACCAAGTATAGGTCTGCCCTAACCTTAGTCGATTGCAAGGCATACCAACACTCCCTCCATGTGCGGTATCCACCCTCTCGCACCATAGCAAACATCACATCCCTAATGACATCATGGGTAGCTATCCTTTGCCCTCATAATGAGCAATAAGTCATATGAACAACTGTTGCATCTCCAAGGGTAAAACATCTCTTGTATGTCACAATAATACATGTAATACCCAAGAGACATGGAGAATGGAGACTTTAGAGAATGATATAGAGAGATATCAGTGTTTTTATTTTTTTAGGGTCCAGGTCATAGAGTAGATCAACTTCTCCCAATGATGGGGATCTATACCTTACATGATCCTCATATGAACTTCAATTCTCTTTTTCTCTTTCTCACTAATTGACATTCGAGTTCATTGTAGCGGGTCAAAATTCTAACATAAGAAGATCTTGATATCTCGCAATTGAACAATTAACTCTGACATACTCTTCATAAATAATTGCTTATAACCTCTTTGTGCTTTTAGAAAATTTTATTGTGTTTTTTAATTTCAGATCTCTCAAAATAATTCTCTAAGCGTACATTGTTACAAAGTCAATCAAACTATGTGCTCTTAACAATCTTACAATTAGCTAGTGGTTATCATGACCTAAAATATCATCTACATACAAACGGTGTTGAAGATGACATATGTCATCTTCAACACCGTTACATCTTACAATAATCACATCATAACATGACAACAAGCCATATGAACCCCTGATGCATCTAAGCTACAACCATATTCATACGTGAGTCATGAAGATGTAGATGGATGGATCAAGCCAAAGTGAAACCTCATTGTTGTAAAGAAGTTAGTTTGTGCAAATCGGAAAGCCCTCATGGATGGTAGAGCTAAGATCCACGAGCATGTACCATTGCCGGGACAAGAGCATAGACGAGCCCTAATAGTACGAGGAATGACTAGATTCAATAAGAGAGATTGTAGATCCTATTGAAACTGAAGATGGATCAAATAGATTGTAGCTCTTTGGGCAAAGAGGAAAAGTATAGGAGCTCTTGTCGTGCCTACATGAACAAAGCATATGTTGTATTAGTATTTGTAGGGAAATGAGCAGCCCTCCATGTCACTCATATACATCTCAAGGATGGGCATGTATGCAATAAAAATCCATGCTAATAACAAAAGTGATGAGAGTGCCCAACTATCCAAAGAGATGAAGTTGTTGTCTCATCCATCGATACTAAGACTATCACTCCACACCAAATAGTCAATGAAGTCTGTCTCCTTGCCAAGTCTTTTATCCCACATTCAAGTTCCATGTCCAAAAATGTTCTCTTGTGATTGACTTCTCAGTACCCAAACAAATCATTTGGACTCACAAGTATATCATGTTGGTAAAAAAACTCAACTGCACTGTGATCTTTGGGCTCACTCTCACTCAAGTTTACCTCCGATGGCTTTTTGAAAGCTCATCATGAATCTAGAAGTACATGTTCCGATCTGATGACCATGATCCTAATGCACACTCTTACACATACTATCAAATTCCAAACTCAATGATGGAAACTCTCACAAAAAATAAGATATCATTCAAAAGGAAGAGATCCTTTATTGATGCTCAAAGTCTTCATTGAATGAAGTTTCCAATCCAAATATGACTTCTCCAAAAAACAAGCTTCCCAAAACAAGGTTTCTCTAAAACTAAATTCTCTTAAAACTAACTTGAGAGGTGCTTCTCAACCTCTCTATTTATAATACTTAGAATCTTATCCTAGTAACTATAAGTAACCATCAAATAATTTTCTCTTACCAAATTTAATCGAGATAGAGATCACAAACCCTAATGAAAATGGTACATGTCAAAATGCAATTGATCCACTTGGATCTTCTAGAAGTCTGACTACCTTCCAATGGACTTTAGTGTACCAAATCAATCTCGATCCTAGATTTAAGGTTTTCATCAAGTCAAATCAATGATAACTAATCTAAGTCAAGGAAAGTAAAGATACCCATGTGATGAAATCTATTCCTTGATTCCTACTAAACAACAAAATAGTTGTTCTTATCTATCATACAAGGAGTTATTCTATATTTTCCTCCAACTGAACCATAACTAGCTAAACATAATCAGGACTAAGATAGACTTAGTAACAATTTAGATATACTCATATTTCATCATATATGTACATCCATGGATCTTACAACTTCATTTGATCTCATGTGATATATGTATCGCATGTTTGTTCTGTTCTAGAATATTTCAGTCGTCGGTAATGTTCGATCAATCTCTATTACACAGTCTATGCAAATTTAGATCGTTACAAAGTCACCGTAAATAGAGAAGTTCATGTCTGTAGATGAGACCATCATCCCCAAGTTGAATTCATATGACTCATTGCCCATTCGGAGGGCAAAGGATAGCTATCCATGATGCCATCAGGGATGTGGTGTTTGCTATGACACTAGAAGGTGGATATATCACATGGAAGGAGCGTTCGTATGCCTTGCAGTTGAATAGGATTAGGACAAACCTATATTTGGTCCGAGAGGACTAGTTTATTGTGGCATACGTGGTGGTTATCGATTCTACTTGTGAGAGAGTTTCAAAGGAGGTGATCACCCATCCTCGAAAATGGACGGCGAGTGTAGTGGGAGGATCGAAGGTCTCCAAGTATAAAGGTATGCAGAGAGGCCACTTCTTTGTTCCTCTAGCTTTGGAGTTATATGGAGCTATGGACACTGGCTGGAGAGCACAATGATTGAAATATCATTGGTTAGAGGCTCTCCATTTGCATGTAACTTTGCAACCTGCTTGCTTTACCAGATATCATTGCGACATAAGAGAGATGCTTTATCACGGGAGGTACGACATGAATTTTCATCTTTTTCCTCTTTGATTACCGATTGGACTAGCGGTCTACAATCTATTTTGATGGATTGATAGTTCTAGGAGTCTCTACATTCACTCTTAGTGGATCCGGCCATTCCTCGTACTACTAGAGCTCGTCTACGCTCTTGCTCGGGCAAGGATGCATGCTCGTAGATCTTGGCTCGAGCATGCATCTGGGCTTTCCAACTCGCATCAACTACTTTCTCCACAACGATGAGGTTCCGTCTTGGCTTGATCTATCCATCTACATCTTCATTACTCACATGTGAGAGTTGTATCACTTTAGATGCAACATATGTTCATATGACTCGTTGCCCATTCAGAGGGCAGAGGATAGCTACCCATGTTTGCTATGGCACGAGAGGGTCGATACCTCACATGGAGAGAGCGTTGGTATGCCTTGCAGTCGACTAGGGTTAGGACAGATCTGTACTTGGTTCGGGAGGACCAGGTCATTGTGACAGATATGGTGGTTACAGATCCTACTAGAGACATAGTTTTAGAGGGGGTGATCACGAGTGGAGCGGTAGTATAGAGGTATGCAGAGAGGTCACCTCTTTGTTCCTCTACCTTTGGAGTTATATGAAGTTATGGACACCGACTTTGACATGTTCGCGAGAGAGTGCGCGAGAGCCTACCATACTAGGCGGCATGGGGTATCACTCTCTTTAGCTTAATGTATAGCCTATTTTAGGCAACGTGTTTCCATTGCTCTACAGAGAGCACTAGCTGATGCATTCCATAGGAGAGCAATCACGTTAGGTGATGTTTCTTCGGATGCTATGTTGTTTGTAGAACGTAGGATACCTTAGGTGTTGTAGGACATATTTCAGAGTGTGATGCTATTGGGGTCTAGCTCCATGTTAAGGGTTTGGTTCCATCCTTGTAACCCTTGATGGTGTCTTCCGATCCTTTTTGTTATTATACTTTGTCCCGATTTGGCTTACCAGATTGCAGATTACAAGCTCCCTACTCATTTGATCCTATGGTGGATCAAATTTTGGGGGACACGTCTTTTTCATTGTGTTCTTTGTTAGGCAGATCACGTTTGAGTGAAAAACCATACCTGGAGTCGCGAATGGCAAATGTATGCGATTTTAATGCTTGTTCACTCGACCATGATAAATACGGCAACAGTCAATTGAGAACTACAAAGCGGAAAATCATACATGCAGGTGCGAATGGCAAATGTATGCGTTTTTAATGCTTATTCACTCGACCATGATAAATACGATAACAATTACTTCAGAGCTAAAAAGCTGCAACGCTGTTGAACTCTTCATCAAGTCTCATTCTTTCTGATTCATGATGGAGCTTCACAAACGTGTCTTACATCAAAAGATAACACAGCTTGTATCAAGTCTAACAGAAAATAGAATGACACATGGCAATTCCTTACATACTTTCTCTGGCATGGGGAACATGAAGTAATAAAAACTCGATGGGGTACGTGGAAGTAAATTCATAACTCCAAGGGTATTAGGAAGTCCTTCGTGCATCTGATCTATACGTTGTGCAGTGTTGTATCGACTACTACGAACCTCTCGAACTTCCTGCGGACTCAACGGAAAACCATAGAAATGCCATGGTTTTACCAGTTTAGCCTCTCATCCTTCTGAGTTTATCTACCTTACAATGCGAAAAGAATTAGAAGTCGGAAGCTTTTGGAGGATATTACCAGTAGTTGCCGGTTCGTTCAGTCACTTGACTTACCTCTTGTGTCTAATTGCACTCTAACGCGGTTCTTGTAACAATAGGCCTTTTCCTTATCCCTTAACGTGGCGATAACATGTGAACCTTCCACGTATAAATTGCCTTCTTGCTGCACACACAATTTAAGCCCATTTTTATTTTTTATTTTTATCAAGACATGGTTTTACTAGTAGATTCAAATTCATCATTCTCGGTTGCAACATCATTTCAGTTTGTACTCTTAAATTGCAGGAACAAGTGAAGACTGTGAGGAGTATGAAGGGATACTGTCTTCATGCTGATAGGAATTGCCGAGATGGAGATGACATCCTATTCATGAATCATAATAGTAACCTTAACATTGATCATCGATTTGATACTCGCACATGTCCACACTTTGCATTTGAAAGTCATTGTGATACAATCACTCCTAGACTCGGTGTGCTGATCATGCTCAATATGTACTAACACAACTTTACGATTTCCATATGTTATGTTAAATACTCATCTCTTTACAATCACGTTTGGTTAATATGCAAGTTCCGTAAATTGGTGGCAAACTTGCTATGTTTATGGAAGGTTAATACACGTCTTTAGAGAGTTCTGCTCACCAGAAGTGAAATTTGCATTTTCCCTGTAAAGTTGAAACTAGAGTAAGTATAGTATTGGCCAGAGTAATTGTGGTACTCTCATTTATCCAAGAATTATCCTTGCACTTATCCAGGGTTTACTTGTTTTTTCTAGTAGTTGCACTCCTGCGATATGTCATTACAACCTTTTCCTAGCAATTAAGTCTCCTTCCCCCGACAGGAGTTAAAGGATCTGTCTATTTAAAAATATCTCTATCAAACAATAGGTTACCACTGCCACTATTCCATACACTTGTAGAACTAGGAAAACTAGATTATAACTAACATCCGAATTGAAAAGTAGCTTAGGAAGCTTCTCACTCTTTCTGACATTATCCGGAAGCCACAAATAAGCAAGTGACAGTGGTCCTCCAAGGATCCAACATACACTGAAAATTGAATCCCGACTATTGCCGTCTGGAAACTCGTCAAACATCAGACTGAAAAATACGTAGAGATTTGTCAGCAGATGGAATACAACGAGAAGAACACCGCTGATGGTGCAAGCTATCATTAAGTCCAGACTGTCTGGCGGCAAGTTCCCGAACCCTGCTGCCACAAATGCTCCGACTCCGAAGCCTACACTCACCGTGAGAGGGAAACCATTCTGTATCCGAATCAAAGCCACGAGTACAGTCTTTTCCCAGGCATTTTCTGAGCGCTGGTCACTACGCATAATACACATCAGACAACGGAGTATCGTGTAGACAGCACAATAGAAGGATAAACTGTTGCAAATCCAGAACAGTCTCGCCGGTCTGCTTTTGAATTCTCCCACATCCGTGTCGAACGGAGGCTGCAGGTATGCTCCGAAGGTCACGCCTGCAATGAAAGTGGCCGCCACCAGAAATGTGTTGACAGAATCTTGAACTGCCTTCCGTTTGTCATTTAAGGAAGTCATGATCAATTCATTCCCGGGGTGTTTTTCCAGCAAATCCAGAACCACGTCCAAATACCTGTTCTCCTTATGAAATTCTAGCCGTCGGAGTTTCGATCTCTTGTGGGCCCAATATCTGTACCTTTCCCATGCTATATCCAATGGAACGTCCCTACGCTCGTTGTAAGTGGCCGGATCGAAGTTAGGGTGATTATTGAATTCAACCAGCATCTGCACAAGATCCTCCGCTTTACATACGCGAATGGGCAAATGTAGTGGAGTGTCAAATCTTTGGAAACTATTTGCGAAATCAAGCTCACTATCATCTTTTCTGTTGGAGCTCGAATTTTGTGACAGCCAGGATGGAAGCTGCCACGTACCTCCCCTCAGCACTTTGGCGCAGACATCCACCTCTTTAACTGCGATCAGCACTTTGAAGGCCTCCATAGCTCCCGTTCTGATCGTGCAATGGAGAGGAGTCATACCAAAGAATGAATCGGCTGCATTCAGTCGTATATCCTTACATTGGAGAAGGTATGTCACAAGCTCAGGATTGTTCTGAGTGGCAGCCAGATGGAGTGGACTGTGCCAATCCATAGGAACTTTGAACTTTTGGTACTGGTCCCATTCATTCTTGTTCACCTTTTCATCCTTAACTGAAATGGACTTCACACTCCTATCGAACGCCCCATCCTTCGATTTCTGCAGGAGGAGTCTCGTATGGTGTATGAAGAATTTCGACATCCATTTACTGACCACTTCTACGTTTACCAGATGTTGATCATCCTTATTGTGAAAGTCCCTTGCCAAAATCCCAACCTGGTCATTGATCTGACCGGGCTGCATTTCCAGCAACATATTCATGAAATTGGAACAGCGCCGATTCAGGACTGCGTGGAAGCCCTTACGCTGCCATGCAGACAGGAGAAATGGCGTCCAGCCCCTCGCTGTGTCTTTCGAGAGAAAATCCAAGTTGACTTTGGATTCAATCAGAACCTGTACGACGTCGGCATGTCCTCCAGCAATAGCAAAATGCAGGGCGGTCCTTCCAAACAACTTATCTTTGACATTCACAGCAGTATCCATATCCGCATAGTTTTTCAAAAGCAGTCTCACGGTTTCAGGGTCAGCAGAACAAGCTGCCAAGTGCAACGAGGTGAAACCGTCCTCAGAAGTGTCGTTTTGGACATCAATTTGATGTCCCAGCCAGCTCTGCAGTTCTTCAATAACTTTACTGTACCCCCTGGATGCAGCCAGATGCAGTGGAGTGTACCCACCTTCCGTCTTTTCATTTAGGTCCGCCTTCAAGTACTTGAGTTCCCGGACAGTATCCACATCTCCTGTCCAAGCTGCAACGTGCGAAATCTTCAGCTTAAGGTCTGCGTCCACATACTGGTCCTGAAGCTCTCGGAGTCTATGTATTAATACCTTCAGGATCCCAGTAGTCGAAGCATTGCGTTCAACATTTTGTAACAACTTCTCTCGTAAGTCGGTGGTGAGCACGGAAACTGTCGATCCCTGCGTGCTTGTTCCCATTCTCCTCCAAAGTCTTCGTGAAATGTTTCAGTCCATTACAAACATACCACGCCAGTTCTACATCGAAAATCTAACGCTCAGAGCCTGTTAGCGTGAACATGATGTTTGGGGAACAAGCTCTGAGCGTTGAACTTTATGCCAATACCTTCAATTGCACTGGACACGGATGCAAAGCTCCTGCAGTTTTGGGCTGAAAATAAAGACCTGCTGATTCAAGCTGTGCTTTAGTACGCTGATCACCTTCGCCGGCTCGTTTATAAATCACAAAAAGTAGCATAATACGTTCCTATATGAAACAGGAAAAACCGTAAGTACTCAGTTGAGCGGATCCCGCAGAGATCGGGACATGATAATAACATAAGCGTGAAGAACGCTTATGTTATTACTAGCACAATGCGTCAGGCGGCTCAGGCCTAGGATATCTATAATTGCAGGTAATACCCCCGTCCTCGCACGGTCAACGTCAAAATTCAACATAAAATGTGTTCACGGTTACCTTTTCGAAAAGCTCTAGAGGCTCGACCTATAAGATTGTGTAAAGTATGTTGATGAAGAAGTTCATTATCACCTTAATCTACCGTCTAAGAGGAGTACGTTTTTATCTTTCTCCTTTTCTCGCAGGCCTGTTGCTGTACACCTAACTATCTAGATTACTTCTACTCACTTTAGTGTGTATGTGGTTGAGATTAAGGTAAGTTTTGATTTTTTGTTTGAGTCCAAAACCACACCAATGAAGCAATTAAGTTATTACTTATAATCGATCATACCATTTTCATTCTCCATTGATGGAAAATTGAGTTTTGACCTGAAGATTTGAACTGAATAATATGAGATGGTAGATTGTATGTTTTGTTTTGCTGATTGAACGTCTTATCCTGACATCTACTATAAAAATTACACGAATATACTTGATTTTTTATTATAATATGGAAATATAGCAGCATTGTACTATGATGCTACAAACAGTGTATCAAACTTAGCATCAGTTATCTAACATCAGTTTTATAGCTTACTGAACGATGAATAATGGCATCTATACATGTTTACACTGAGATCAAGATATGTTCCTTATCCACGTATAATCTTGGGTCTCGTGCCCAAAGGTCGTACTGCGTTAAAGAAAAGGAAGGTCGCATTTCTTCATATTCTACAGAATATACTTGATTATTTATTATAACAGTGAATATAGTAATCTTGTACTATGATACCAAATTCAGTGTATCAAACTTAGCATCAGTTTTATAGCGTATTGAACGATGAATAATGTCATCTATACAAGTTTACACAGATCAAGATATGTTTCTTATCCAGTAAATTTTAACTATCGTGCCCAAAGTAAGTCATGCGTTAAAGAAAAGGAAGGTCAAATTTCTTCATATTCTACAACTTTTAGTGTTGCAAAAAATTTTACCCGTTAAGCCCTAACCTCATTCTTCTAACGGAGGTTTACTTCACTACTAGCTTTAAGGACACATTTAGTGCAAATTCCATAACCAACTCTAAATTGTTATATTTCTTGTTATATGTTCACAACTAAAGGGTGCCCTATATATATAAGTTGTGATACACGTATATATTGTAACGCAATATATATTGATGTGATATCAATATATATTGATATCACATCAAACATGTTATAAACTAACACATGCTTCTAAACCTTGTTGCTTTGCACTATGGTTTTATTTACTATGTTACAATGTCCCATCTTAGTTACCCATGTTCAATCCATATGGTGTAAGTATCAAACCAGCTATCAAATTAATCTCATCAAGGAAATCTTCATCACACATTGAGTTCCGGGAACGAGAGTATGTGTCAAACATGATATATGTTAAACTTTCAAACAAGATCACATATCATAGATTTTCCATCAACTAATCCAATTAGTGTATATTTTGTTAGCATAATTGGTTGATTTGGCATCTAAGTATGCACACAATCCTTCCAAATTATACCATCAGATCCTCTAACACCAAAATTTCATAAGGTAAAATCTCAATACTTATCTAATCATGAAAGTAGTATTGATATTCAATGTGCAAATAAACATAGTTTTATATATAAATCTTCAAATTTAAGGTTCATATGCATCTCCTTGGATGGTATTATTCGCAAAATATCCATATGATGACTAATGTAAGGTTCTCAAATACCATGAAAATCACTCTATAAAGAGATTTGGCCTTATAGAACACACCTTACTCAAAATATTTTAACTATCTAAGTCAAAAAATCTCACATGACTTTTGATAAAAAACCGTAGGGAACTTTACATCTTCATTTTATAATAAAAAATATGATAAGAATTAAGTAAAGGATGTATGCTGATTAAATCAATATTTCATGATCAATCACAATAGCTAGATACTCTAATGACCTTAATAAGCTTTCATTAAGCAAAATTTCTTAGTCCACTCGTTAGCATATGGATAAATTTTTTTGTTAAATTTTTAGCATGAGGATGGTAACTTGAGTTGCTACAATAGATTTGACACTTGATTTAAAAGATTTAAAAGATGTTGTTTGTGAGGCGTTTTGATTAAGAATGTTGGATACAATGAAGTTTGCACATGTTTATGCTACACATATCCATGTTTATAATTTAAGGGCTATTAAACTTACTAATAGTCTAGTTCTTTATTCTTGTACAAAAAATCTTAAGACTCAATTATATTTTATATGAAAAAGAGCTGAGTCAAGGGATTTCATTCCTATTTGGTGTCCAAGTGACTCACAAATTTAGACATTCTCATAAAAAAAACTGTCATTTAAAAATCTCATGAAATTTTTATCAATCTAGGTATTTGAAGTAAACTTCTAGTGGTATAATCAATAAAGGGGCATGTTGAAGACTAATAGTAATTACTAGCACTATATTGTGTTTGAACACCACTCTAGAGGACTAATCATTAAGTTATCTCATTGAAGAATAATTATTACTAGCATAAGACTATCTCATAAGATAAATTATATATAAAATTTGACAATAATTGCAATATTATTATCTAAATTTAAATGATATCGCTACATTGCATATGAAATAATAATAAAAAATGATACATATAAGACATATTGAATTTAAGTAACAAAAGTTATATAAACTTCTGTTATAAATGTAAGCTATTGTGCATAATATAATAAGAGACCCTAGTGGATTTTTGAACATTCATTCTGTATGAAAAAAATTTGCACATAAGGTTTGTCATCTTGAGCAAAGAGTGTAAAATTCAATGATGTTTTGAAGTCAGGTATGTCATTTTTATAAGTTTATATTGTTAGAGAGTTTATAGATTTATATGATATTTTATAAACTCATGGTTATGATGAAAAATTAAAGTTTTATATATTATCAATTTATATTTATTAAACTAGACCTCATGAAAGCTAACAAGGTCAAACTCGATCTTGTCCACATCCATTGTAAGAGATAAAGTTTTGGATCAAAATTATGTGTAAGTTTTAGTCATGAAAACAATTGATGAATTGACATTGATATCTTGAGGAAGAATCTCCCCAAATTTAAAAATGATTCAATCTCTTCTAGTGAAATGATCATGTTTAAAAATGACGTTGGTAGACATACTTCTGAGTGATTTTTATGAAGAGGAAAGTGAAGTGCTCTAAACTTTGACTCAACCAATGACAAGACATTTAAGGTTCTACAATTTTAGATGTAATTGAATTAAATGCAAAATTAGTAAGAGACAAGCCAATGCAATGAAGAAAAAAATATTCAAACATATTCAAGATGAAGAAATCAACAAGGATTCAATAGTGGAATGATGTCACAACAACTGTTGTTACAAGAGCAATGCACATATGATTAAGAAGGAAAGAGAATTGTTTTATGACATGAGCTTTATCCATAAAAAATCTACATCTTTTTCTAAGTTTCATTCTCAAAATGGAAAGGATGTCAAGAATGATGAGATGATTTTAAAAAGGTATTTGGTGTGCCTATAGGCTTTTCACAACATCTTTGGATTTTGTAAACATGTGTTTTAAAGAATTAGTATAATAGAGGACCTAAAGTGAAGTTTTATGAGAATAGAATTTTGAAAAAGCCACGATGATCTATGATGACAACAAAGTGATTTTTATATTAGTTTCTACAATTTGCAGAAGAAGATATGTGTGATTTACCATTTGACAATTTTGGAGAGAATGGTAAAGGTTTTCACACCAAAAGGTTGCCATCCTACTATACAAAAAATAAAATATTCAACTAAATCTAGATCAGGTTCAAAACTAACGATATTCATCTTTGCTCAGAAATAATATTTCAGAGATTGTGGGCTGATTGTTTTACAAACTATTAATTTCATAGGACTAATACATTTGCAAAATTAAATGTTTGTTGTGTGATGAAGGAGCAATTGATGAGGGAGAGGAAGATCAAAAGGCATACAAAATTTGAGTATGAAAAAGAGCTTCATCTTTTTGAGTATCAAATATTATTTACAATATCATTTATCTTGGACTGAACCATTCAAATACTTATCTATCATCATGACAAGATGGATCAAAGTAAAACCTAGATTCCTAGCACTAGCAATAAACTAAAAACCCTTGCTCCACTTGCTCTTACCCTTCCTTTAACTTTAAGTCTGATGTTGATTCATGAATAAGGTTCATGAATAATGCATAACACAAGTTTTTCTTTGGAGACTGATGGTCTGTTGATCCAAACTTCACAATCACCTTTTCTCAAATGCTTGAGAGGAAGAAAGAGTGTGGGAGATTTCGTTCTCAGTGTCAATGCAATTGAGTTGACTGCAAGTACTTGACATGGCACCTGCACTAACATGGATGTATGTTGAAAACCATGGGACTCTGCTATTAAACTGCAGTTACCCTCCATCATTTTGAGTGAGGAGAGATAACTGTTAGGCAGATTATGTAAAGAAAGTATGGTCCTCCTCTTCAGAACTGGATGCCACTTTCAAATATACAGATTTTATGCAGGGATTTGCACACATTCATATATACAGCAGGTCAGAACCCTCAATCACTAGCTTCAGGATTTGTTCAAGCAAGTATCATCAAATGGCTTAAAATTTGACTTGCTTGTTAACTCAGCAGTTTGTCATTTTCAACTGAGAGCGAAATAACTGCGTCTCCAAGCTAATCTTGGAATCCGAGAGTCAGATTCCCTGACGAAACGAGTTCTTTTACAGACTCCGGCAAGCCCTGGAAGTCCTTGCAGTTACTTATCTCTAAGTTCGTCAAATCTGTGAGTCTCCCAATACAGTCAGGTAGCGTCTTAAAATTTTCACACTCGCTTACTTCCAATTGTCTCAATCGTGTGAGCTCAGCTAAGCTTTCGGGTAAGTACTTGATATCGCAGTCATTTATGAACAATCCTTCTAGACTCGTAAGTTTCCCTAAAGAGTGAGCAAGAGCCTCATGGAAAGTACAACCGGTTACAAAGAGCTCTTTCAACTTCTGTAGACGCCCAAAGGAATTGGGTAAACCCTCGTATCTGTCAAGAAATTGTAGATATAAAAACTCTAGGTTTGTGAGTTGATCATGCTCTAGAGACTGCAGAAGGCCTTGGGTCATATCACAGAAGGTGATTTCCAGAGACTTCAAGCTTGTGAGCTTGCTGACGCTTTCAGGCAGTATCTGCAATTGCTGGTTATACACAAGATTCAACAAGCTGATGCAGCCAAAAGAATCTGGAAGGCAACGAACCCTCTTACAACCATTTATGTAAAGCCTGTTGATTCCCCAGTTTCCAAAATTTTGGCACAAGTACTCCAAGCCATCGCATTTGATGATGCTTAATTCTTCTATTTGGTGGACCTCACCCAATCCTTCCGGAAGTCTCTTCAGCAATGGACACGATTGTATCTTCAATTTTTGAAGGGAAGTCAGTCCCTTCAAGGAGTTTGGCAATGACGGCAAGGCAGGAAGGTCATTCAAGAACAAAGCCTCGAGACTGTTCAAACCGCTGAAGGATTCGGGCAGAGTTTCCAGTTCAGAGCAGCCTTTTAGTGCTATTAGATGCAATTTCTGGAGCTCACCGAAGCTCTCGGGAAGTTTCTTGAGAGCAGAACAACCTGTTAAGAGCAATGTTTGGAGAGACTTCAGCTGTGAAAATGAGCTCGGTAATCTAGTCAAGGAAGGAAGGTTGTTCAGTATCAAAGTGTTGAGAGATGTCAGACTGCAGGTATTATTTTCTATCTCAGGGAGCACTTCAGAGGTAGGCCACATCTTCAGAGCTAAGCAGCCATCTATTGTCAAGGTTTTCAGAGTCGATAGCTGTAGGAATGAGTTCGGAAGCTTTTCTAGCAGTGCACTTCTCAGAGACAAATGTTCGAGGGCTGGAAGGAGACCAAGTCTTTCTGGTAGTTCTGCAAGAAGATCTACATGAATCTCGAGGATTTTCAGGTTACTAAGATTGTGGATATTATCAGGAAGACGTACGGCCGTGCAGTTTTCTAAGAGGAGAACAGAAACTCGATGGAGAGCATCCACATCCACTTTACGAAGCGGCCAGCTGCTCTTCGTGTCCAGCAGAGACCATACGCTCCTTGGACTTTCTGAGCAGTTTATCAAATGCAGCATGACAAGACTCCCAGGGAGTCGTGGTGAATCACTTTGGAAATAGACACTGGACTCAGCGATGTTCACATTTACCATTCTCAACAACCGCAGTTGCTGCATCTTCCTGATGACGCTCCAGTTTACACTCAGCATGTCATTTTGCAAGTGAGAACAAGTAGCTGTACTTTCCTTGCTGACCTCCACTGTCAACACCTCCGTGCGCGCCATCTCTCCCTGCACAAGCAGGAGCGACACTGTCGAAATATAAGCTTTCAATCCGAATCTCTTTCTCTCATGTGAGTTGACTTTGCACTACACAGAGTTTAGAATAAACGGCACTTGAAATCCCACCTTGTGATTATACTTCTTCAGCATATGTAGTGCATCATCCGGGTGCCGAATACCTTTGCAAAGTTCTGGATTCTCGTCCACCGGGCGAGAGATACTCTTTCCCATATCTCGTAGTTGTTCGTGAAGGTAAAATCTGTTGTAAGGCTTGAGCCGTCCGGCACCAAAGTATGGCCCTACGCGTATGAAAAACCTGTCCTGCAGAGTTCTCAAGCCAGCCTCCGGTGATATCTCTGAATACTTTGTCCTCCAAGCTTCTATGAGTACATCTACATCATACTGCTCCTCTTCGTTGTTATACAGGTCGAACACAGCCAGATCTACGAATATTCTTTGCTCAAGCTCACCCAGCTCGTCATAACTCACTCTAAGCCTTTGCCATAGTTTATCATCGGCACTTCCATTCAAAGATTCGGCAATCCGCAATCTCTCCAGAGCTTCAATCCATTTTATTTCATCCGTTTCAGTACGCAGATAGCTCCCTATAACCTCCAGAGTCAGTGGTAAGCCATCACACTTTTCAACAATCTCCTTTACTAGGCCCTTGGGCATGGCATTTGGAACCCTATCTACAAGATGAAGCTCAAACAGCTGTTGTGATTCTAGCTCTGAAAATAGTGGCAAATCAAGCGTGACAAACCCGGGTATCGTCGTTTGAATTCGTGAAGTGATCAGCACACGACTTCCTTGTCCCAACCAATCTGGTTCCAGAAGACAACGTATCTGGTCTTCGATATCACCACAGTCATCAAGAATCAAAAAAGCCTTCTTACCCCTTAAAAGTCTCCGAACTGTATGACTACTTTGCCAACTGACTCGCCGTCCATCCCCTCGAAACAAATTGTCGGCCACAAGAGTAATAAGATTTTTCCGCTTGATACTCCGTTTGGTATCTTGGACAAAGCATATGTATTCAAAGCGAGGAGCAATGTGCATCATGACTTGCTTGGCAAGTATTGACTTCCCAATGCCGCCCATGCCCACGACTGCCAACCCTATCACCTCTGGGTTCTGCAAATGAAGCGTCCGAATGACCCCATCCAAACGCACCTGAGCTTCCAGAAGTACGGGGGGAAACTCCAACGACAATCGCAATTCAGCATTCTTCTCCTTCTGCAGAACGGGACCACACTTACATTTGAGGCTTCCAAAGCTGCCAGGATTCACCGATACCTTGGTTTCCATGATTCAGTGCGACGCTTGCAATTTTGAGCTGTGAAATTCATAACTTGTGAGTATGGTCCAGAACATACCTCTACATCACTCACTGTCTGGAGAAAGTTGACCAGAAACAGATAACTGCTGGCCTCTTTGTCATCAGGTTTGCAAATAGTCTCATGGTCCGCCCCAGGAATCAACCTGAATTCGTCTACGTCATAGCGTGCACATGCTGAAGAATGCCTTGCTTTCTTCAGAGATCCTACCTGCAAATATGGAGAACGTCCAACACTCGAAGGTATTAAGATTCACACTATGAATGCTCTGAGAGAATTGCATATTTTGGACATTCGCCCACCAATCATGAAAAGCGTCATGTCCACTTCGAAACGAGCTTCCAAGCGTGTTGAGAAGCCTTCTGATAACACGATGGAGTTTCTATCAACGTTCACGTGCTGGGCACTTACCCCTCTCAAGATTTTACGAGAAATTATAGGATTAATCTTACGCTGTAAGTTCATTGCCACGATACATCATAGTATCTTCAAAAGTAGGGATATCAAAAACCACAAATAACAATCTAGTACCCACATGAAAGATCTAGACCATACGCGGATGAGAAGAACATCAGGTCGCCAATGGGATTTAGAAGTACTGCGTGATGATTGGCGCTCACCTGCAAATTCGTTTCAATGTCTTCACAGACACCCCAGGTTTTCCAACCCTTCTGATGGCGCAAGATTGAAAACTCTGAATTTGTTCTAGCAGCCTTCTCATTCAGCACTCCTACATACTCGACCAATGGACCTCCTTCGTCTGACTTCGCTACTTCACCGGATCCAGAATGGGCTGTTGCAAAGAAAAATGCTCCTTTCAACCTTTTCAGGAAGTTTGCGTACCGATTTTGGCCAAGGATCGTCTCTCTCTTCTCCAATTCAAAGATTTTCAAACATACTTCCTTCAGCACAAGCCCACCCACACAAAAACCAACAAGCACGATCGAGCAATCGTCACCTAGACCCCCAATCCCAACAATATTTCGAGCGAGATTTTCCGCGAGAACGTACATCCCCATTCGTCCTCTGCAATCCGACACTTTTCTGCCGGAGTCATACGAAACCGAGAGAATATGAGCACTGGGGAAGTCTTCAGCAAGCCATGTGTCTAACCAGCACTCGGATTCGTCAGCCTTCATCCATGTCCTAACATATGCATCATCGCAGTCTTCCTTCTGGAAGCCGTGGAAGAATATGACTCGTACACTGGTGAACCCTTTTTGCAGGTTTATAGAATTCGTACACTCCATCGTTAAGCTGAAATAACCACGAGTTCAAAGCAATGGCTTCTTGTTGAGTTATGAACTGAATCAGGACTCAGTATGCTTACATGCAAGGAAATCAATCTACCAAAATCTGTATGTAGCTAGCACGCAATCAAAGATGGGCAAAGGAAAGCGAGGAACCAGGAAACCATTGAATCAGATGATAAAGAAACGAAAGTTCACACACGAAGATCTCCTGGATGTCTGTACTTAGCCAGATTACAATATGTTTACCTGTCTGATGATTTTCGCTCGTGAATAAGGGACCAAAGCTTTAGAGCTATCAGCTACCATGACAGATTCAACTTCGATTAGGGTTTTTGTACCTGTCCCGTCCTCTTGCCCTAACCAAAATTTTCCACTTGCAATCTGCTCTGAAGAAAGGGCATCAACACGAGTTGTCAAATTGCCGTTTCTCAAACGAATCTGCACAACGTTGTTACGTTGAGATCATACGAATGTAGTCATTGGAGAATTAGTGAGGTTGAAAGAGAGCAAAATGGGCTATATACTGCCTCAAGAGTGAGGCGAAGGAAGATCGAATCTAAGAGTTCTACATCTCAAGGTAAACTGAGAATATGGAATTTTGATCATCCACTTTCAGATGAAAAGGTCCTGTACTTTCTTACGGAAAATTTTCATCACTGTGCAGTTAATAACAGGCAAGAAGCACTTGCTTTGCATGAAAGGCACAAGATGCAAGCGGAAGGACTTACCGTTCCTCCCACTCGAGTATTTCGCATTCACAAACACCAACTTAACATCAGCATCTTGCATCATGGTGAGATGAAGCTGCCATGGTGATCAGCTCTCTTGTCCACCCACTGTTTCTTAAGCAGTCGCTACGCGTAAAGTTCAACGTCATCCGGTAAACGAGGATACATCTACTCTTTCTTTGGAAGGAATTCATCCGCATCCTATATCCCAGTTGTCAACCAACTTGTGAGGAACTAACTGTGAGAAAACTTTACTGCAGAATTGTCAAAGTTCTCGTTCAGTAGCTTGTGTTAGGCAGGTGTCGCTCTGGGTCCTACGAAGACTCACTTCGCGACCTGAGCTCCGTGTGGCGGTAGCATACGAGTCGCAGGAAATTGTGAGCCGGCTACACACCACGTCGGAGTACAATTTCTGAACGGAATGGGTTCCAGTGAACCAAGTGCTTCTGTCGGTGACATTTGAGGCGCATGTTGGTGGCTCCTGACTCTCGGGCATGCATCCTTGAGGTCTCTAGATTACTAGAAACTGTTTGGGTTAAATTTTGTTATCGGTTTCCTTGTGACTCATCGTGGTCCTGTGAGTCTGAATTATCCCAAGTTAGTGTTCGATGTAATCAGTTCAGTGTGCATCAGTACATGTCTGTTTGACTTACTGTCAGGTTGTCGACGTGTTGTGCTCTGCTCACAAATTTCTTCAGAACGTTCAGCACAATCAGAGTTGGTAGCGTTGTTGGAAGTTACAGTGTGAACAATCGGTGCGTGGGGGAATCCCGACTGGATTTGTTAAATTGGAGGATTATAACAATCAACGATGAACACGAAAGCCAGCTCCCAACGCAGCTCAATCGAGCTGCGCTAGAAGCTTCCGAAACTATTACAATTGAAAGACGCAGCTCTCCATCCCAAGTGAGAAGGCACACTAGTGCCCGTCAGAATCTTGCCTAAAATTTATCGATATCAGCTCGCCTGTCAGCAAACATGTCTGGCTCGAACAAGGCCTGTGTTCGAAGCTCAGGCTCGGCACACCTTGGGGGAGAGCCTTTCTGCTGGTGAATGAACTCATGACCCGGTTGCTTGTGAAGTGTAAGAGTGTAAGAGAAAAAGACTCCAGACCGAAGCAAATGTGTAGTTGTATACTTTAAATGCAGGAATTATGAAGGCTCGCTCTATGGGCTTACTTACTTTCTTTTAACAGAATCTTGGTCGAATGTGATATCGTCTCATCAATCCAATCAGAATTCCTGTCTCGCTGCAGTCCCCATATTGAATATTTCTTCAACGACCTACACAATACAGTACTTCTAGAGGTTTTTTTCTTCGTCTTCTCTCCCAGATTGAGCATCGTTGGTGACCTGACACGTTTTGTGTATCCACGACACATTTTTCTCAGTAAGTCCAACCATTTGAGCTATATTATTCTTTCCGTGACCAACTGCACAAGTGTACATGCCAAACTTTATTAAACCGACAACGGCATATCAGATAATTTTTCACCGGGAGTCGAAACAAAATCAGATAAAACATCAAATTTTTTTGACAACGTGAGTTGATTACGTTCGATTTCTGTGACAATAGTCATAGCGCTAGCGAACTAGACTTGCTATTTACATCCAGCACTAAATTGGCTAAATTTTTTACTAATTGTTTCGGTCACATCGTCATATTTTGGATCTCCGTGTGATAGAATCGAACTTCTTAGTAAACTGAGATACAAGGAGCTTACTGTAAATCAGTCAGATTGAGCTCAAGATTGATCGGTAAGATGATATAACGTTGTTGTTGACGATATAACGTTCCTGAACAGCCATAGCTGAACGTGTAGACATTGAGTAGGCGTGAACACTTTACATAGATGCATCACGATCAGTCGGTGGACCTTTTTGATTCACTGTCTCTGCCTTCATGCGTTTAGTGAGATCTTGTTGAATAATCTCAGACAAAGTATAATAACAAAAGGAATGGGAGTTCTTGTTGAATTGGAGTTCGACAACTTTAGTGTGACGCAAGCTTCCACAACCTTGGACAGTCATTTGGATCTCTACGGTCTCTCTTGAAGAGACTACCTGTTTGTAATATAAATCTTTGTCATCAAATGATTGCAGAGGGCATGTTCTCTGCCCTGGCAACCAGGTCCACCGCATTAATGTACTCACAAATCAGTCTTCCAACTGAAGAGAAGCCATAAATAGGCTTATCAAGCCGAAATCGGCCACACCTTGTTGGAACACCATCTTTAGTCCGCATGATGAAAGTGAGCCCGGCTCTTTTCGGAATCAACTTGTAGAGAAGGCGGGCGAGCGAGCGAGTCGCACCACCATCGATTGGAAAAACAGCTCCGTGTGGCCAGACGATCCGTTTGGGCGAATATCTTTCCCTCCTAATGCTGTCTCAAGATGCATTGCCGCGGGCTTCAAGAATTTTGCAGTTTGGTTCTTGTATAGCTAACCTTCGAATGGAGGCTTACGCAAGAGACGAGTTAGAAATGCATTGTCTTCACTCCAATTTTAGTTTTCTTCATGCGAGTCACATTTATCGGTTAAAATTCTAAATAGCTATGACGCCGTAAAATCTCGTCTAATTGTATTGCTGAAAAAACGTCAGCGCTGCTTTCATCACTTAATTCTGGCCCCGCGAACTGATTCTGTGGAGAAGCTCAGTTGGTGTCATTTTCCGATCAAGCAAAATGGCTCGTGAACGACCGGTAGCACCGCCTGGAGTCTTCCAGATTCACTTTCAACATATGTATGATCAATTTGCGAAGGACATGTTGGTGATCCAGCTACGAAGGTGTTGGACAAGCGTCTGTTCTGCCGACGTCGGCAGAACGGTTCAGATGTGGCGTCCAAAAATATTGGCGGCACCATTTGAACCGGGCGTCGATATAAATCGATGCCCGGTTCAGAGTTTTACAGTGTTCCATGAATTCTCGCCTGGCAGACAAGAGATATCTTCCGTGACCGATGGCATACAACAGCGGAGCGAGCACGTCGAGATCTCCATGTGCGGCCTGTAAACATCTGAGAAGAAAATGCACTGCAGAGTGTGTATTCGCGCCTTATTTTCCTGCCAATCAGCCCTTGAAGTTTTCTAATGTGCATAAAATCTTCGGGGCCAGCAATGTTACGAAGATTTTGCAAGACTTGCCGGAGGCGAGCCGAGCGGATGCCGTGACCTCCTTGGCTTTCGAGGCGGAGGCAAGGATCAGGGATCCCGTTTACGGGTGCTCGGGGGCAATCTCTCAAACGCAGACGAAGATTCGGGTGCTCCAAGACGAGGTGGCAAATCTGGTATGGAAAATAAAAAAAACTTTGAGGAATTGAAGGGAGTCACATTGCCTCATAGTCGGAGTGTTCCCACCCACTCCCTCAATGTCGGACGCAGAGAACAAGGTGTGCCACTTATCACCTACCATGGCCAAGCAATACATCTGTAAATACTAGTGAGTCTAGACTACTCAAGTTTGCAACTTGAATTGTCCGGACTAATTATGTTGAAATCCAGTTGCGATCTGGTCGTGTAGCAGCTTAGAATTCTGTACCTGTAGGTGGCCTTTTTCTTTTTCTTTGGACGGTTTTTCTCCATCGGGGTTTTATACCATGCTTCTTATTCTTGAGTACTCGGTCTGATGAAGTTAGAGTTGGTGTGAGCAAACTTGTTGTAGTACAATCGTTGGTATATTCTTCTCTGAGTTTGCTTGTTGCTGTATTATGCATGAAAATACACTGATTCAAGGGTGATTGCAGCACCCTTGAATCACCCTTGAACCTTGGCGACTGCTCTGTCTCTCCGTGTCTGCGAATCACCAAGAATTTTATTTTTGTTCTTTCAGACTCACAACGAGTGCTACCAAACGAGCCTCACGGTGGACTGTAACCACCTGCACAAGTGACGAGTGATGGTATTCCACACATTTCCTCCCACACTGCTCACAACGAAGCTGCACAAGTCCACTCGCAGGTTAACTGATTGAAAGATACATTCCGGTGACGGCACCGCTGAAGGGCTAGTCTTCCATGCGAGTGGACTCCGAGGCATGTTCGCACCGGAGGCCCGAAAGTGAGACTTGTCCTTCTGGTTGTCTTGTAATCCCCCAGACGAGCTGTTTGCGTCATGAACGGTTGGTCTTGTATTCTTTGCCCTCCAATGATTAGTAATCGTATCCTTGGATGAGTTGTCCCATAGAACGTCAGATCTGCAACGCCGACTCGACTCTCTGGAGGTTGTATTGCTAGATTTACAGGATATATGAAAACTAGAGGTTCTCGTCAGAGAAGGATAGCCTTGCAGGATGGATGAGCACTAGAGCTTCGAATTAGATGCAGGGGTTTTGTGAGATCTGGCTTCCGGGCAAATGAGGAGCACCTACAAACGCCAGCAAACTCGACAACTTGGAGATGTACATTTTTCTGAAGCATGGCTGTAGCCGTAGTCTGGTGGCACGAGGAGTGACAATCCCAAGCTCCAAGATGAAGTTCTCAATGAATAATAAAGAACTGCCACTTGTGATCATATGAAAGGGGATGTCTATGTCTAAAGAATGACCTCCTTCGTCGAGCAGTTTCATGGATTTTGCTTAATTACCTTTCGTACGTGACCCAAGAGGAGCAATAATTGCAGGATTATTTCTCCTCGGTTTTGTTAAGAAGCGGTTTGGAAACAGATTGCTGTTCGCAGATGCGATGCAACGAAAATATGACCGAGAACCAATCATTTGTTCTTACTGGTACATTTCAATATTCACTTACGTGTTGTGGATACATGGTTCCTCATCCTTGGATTTACAATCCTCCTCAAATATTTAAATAATTGCTTGATGGCTTACTACCTTTTCGAGTTCTGCATTAGCAAAGACGCTCAGAATATTCGTTCACAAATTACTCTGACCAGCGAAATTTGTTGGACTAAACCCAGGTGATGCAAAACACATATTACCACACAAGCCCTACTCCGGTACTTCCACACATATTTCAGTCGTACGTTTCCCTTTCTAAAGCCACTGTCCAATCACATGCTCTAGAATCACAAGTTGAATTGCATGATGCGTATTATATTCTCCTACAAGATCTTGCTCGTTGGAATTCCACTACCACATCCATCGAATTTTATGACTTTGCTTTCCTGCAGCCAAATCATGGAGGCTTGAAGTTCTTCTCTTCCATCCTGACCATTAAAAAAAAGAAAATTACTCAGAAAATTATTTAAGTATTAAAACTTTCAAGACGGTAGCAGCTGGCATCGGTGGTCTAGGGGTAGAATAGTTCCCTGCCACGGAACAGACCCGGGTTCGATTCCCGGCCGATGCAGCTTTTGGTGCGAGGAGGACACCGCGAATATCTTCCTGGGCAGATCCGGAAAGAGGGTAGGAGTTTTTAAGAACGAAATCTGGTAGATGAGCCCCTCGAGCAATATACAATTAGGCGACGGTAGGTTCTGAGTTTTGTTTTCTTACCCTTTTGCAGGTATCGACAGTTTCCATGCTCAGCACCGCCTTACGAGAGCAGTTGTTAGAAAGTGTTAAACACAATGGTTCAACTCGTGTGAACCTGGATGTACTGAAACATAGACTCCGAGGGCTTCAGGACCGCTATGTGAACGCTGACCTTAAGCTGAAGATTTTGCAGCTTGGACAGGAGATGTGGATACCGTCCGCGAATTCTCATCCAGCAGGCTGTTTCCTGTAAACCTCAAACGACTGTTTCCTGTACACTTCAAAAGTCTCTGTCCGATTATGATTAAGAATTCCTCAACATCATCATCATCATCATCGTAGGATTATACCGTTAAAAGTGAAGACAGCCACAAAATTTCTCAGGAATTTTTTAAAAAACTTCCTCGTCCAGTTGCGAGTTTAGACACGCGTTAGATTTACAGTTGTGAGTAGTCTCATTGTTCACACAGGCACGATCAGGCTTAGACAGACACAACTGCTCTCATCCAACATGCTCTGGCAAGCACTGCCCTGGCAAACTGGATGCGCTAAGAGTTTGTATTTCGATGTACTTGGTACTTGTGGTAGATGCGCTTGGAGTTGGAGTGTTTTCATTTGTCAAACTTGGGGCACGTGTATGTAATTCTCCAAGCAAAGTGTCACTATGGTGTGATGAGAGCATTGTGAATCGATCTCCCATCGGATGCCTTTTATCTCTCTCCAACGCTTTGTCTTCTTAATGTGACCCCTCCTCCTTCCGCAAGTAAACATTCACATTATCCGTAAATGCTTTTGCTTGTTTCCTTTCAGAACTGCAAATCAAGTGGACAATCGAAGACGTTTTACTCCAGAAAAACGACATCCGCATTCTAATGGTTTCGGTATGTGTGGATGGCTAGATAAAATTCAAGGGAGCTTTGCAAGTGAAAGCAAGAGCCGGATCAGTTACTTGGCTACGATTTCAGATTTCAGAAACGGAACGAAGATATGTTCTGCCCACTGGCAGGACTGACACATGCATGCGTTTTATCAGCCAGGGCCTCTGCACATATAAGTCTACCTGTGTAATTGAACATGTCATAAGATTTGTGAGTCAGATGTACCTTGTCAAACCGTTCAGAACTTCGCGTAATCAACTTCACAAATTAGCCTTGGCCATTCTAATTCTTACAATGTACAGATAGCTTTCCTACTGAGACGAGGTCTATTATGGACTCCGGCAGGCCCTTGAATTCCTGACAACCCTCTATTACCAAAGTATTCAGCCCAGTAAGCTGCCCACTAGACTCGGGTAACCTCATGAAGTTTTCACAGTCGCTGATTACCAGTTTTTCTAATCGTGTAAGGTGCCTAAAAGATTCTGCTAAGTCAGTGAAATTGCTACAATTGTATAAGTGCAAAGATTCCAAGCTTGTAAGCTGCCCTAAAGAATCAGAAAAACCTGCAGGAAATGTACAGTTTCTTACATAAAGCTTCTTGAGCAGCGGTAGGTGCCCAAAGGATCTCGGTAGACCCTTAAAACGTTCACCGAATGTCAAATTAAGGTCCTGTAGGTTGGTGAGTTCACCCAGAGACTGTAGAAGGCCTTCCGTCCTATCGCAGGCGGTAATATCCAGGTGCTTCAAGCTTGTAAGCTGTCCCCCAATTTCAGGCAAGATCTCCAATTGCTGGTTGTACTTGAGAATTAACTCACCCACATTACCAAAAGAATCTGGCAGGCGGCGAAGACTGTCACAAGAATTGAAGCTGATCTTCTTGGCTCCAAATTCGCCAAAATTGTGGCACACCGATAGTAGGCCATGACAAAGTCCGATCTCTACTTCGTCTAACTCGTGAATATTACCCAATCCTTCGGGCAGTTTCTTCAAGGACGGGCATTTTGTCACCTTGAGGTAACCAAGGGAACTCAATCTCCCACACGTCTCTGGCAGTGCCTTCAAAGCAGGAAGGTCGTCCAGGATTAAGGACTCGAGGCAGCTCAGACGGCTGAAGGATTCACACAGGCTCTCCAGTTTGCAGCAACCTCGTATTTCTAAATTCTTCAGTTTTTGGAGCTCACTGAATCCCTCAGGAAGTTTCTTGAGATCAGAGCAAGCGATCAGATGTAGGTTTCGGAGGCCAGCGATTTCCCGGAATGATTCTGGTAATTTAGCCAAGGCAGGAAGATTATGTAGTATCAAAGTATCCAGAGATGTCAGCTTGCACCTTTCTACGGCAGAGGACGAGTCCGGAATGGGCCATACTTTCACTGCTAAGCACCCGTCTATTGTCAAGCTTTTCAGCGATGAGAGTTGGAGAAAGGAGTTCGGCAGTTTCTCTAGCCGTTGACTCTGCAGAGACATGTGTTTTAGGACTGGTAGGAGGCCAAACTTGTCTGGTAGTCTTTCCAGGAGATTCTCATGAATCTGGAGAGTTTTGAGCTTGATGAGAGTATGAAAGTTGTCGGGAAGATTTACACAGCCGCAATTCTCTAAGAGGAGAATCACAAGTCCCCGGAGTGTGGCCACATCCTTCTTGCAAAGTGGCCAGCAGCTTTTTATGTCGAAGAGAGGCCATCTGCTCCGCAATATTTCTGAGCAATTTATCATATGCAGCATCACAAGACTCGCAGGAAATTTCTGTGTATCAGTCGATGGACAAACATGGCTCCAAGAGAATCGCGGAGAACCACCGAAGTTCACATTTGCCATCCTTAAAAATCGCAAGTGCGACATCTTACCGATAGAGCTCCAGTCCGCATGTAAGAGGCCAGCTTCCGAGCAAGACGAATCACTTCCATTCCCACCATCTACCGTAAGCACCTCGATTTTGGCAGTCTCGCCCTGCACAAGCACGAGGACAAGGTTCGGTGACTGACTACTTCTTACATTCATTATCACTAGCATTCATCTCCACTGAAAGTTTCAAAGAAAGCTGGAGATCTTGAACGCCCACCTTGTACTTGGTCAGTACATGTATCACATCATCCGTGTGCCAGATCCCCCTGCACAGCTCAGGGCTCTGGTCCACCGGCCTAGATTTGCTCTTTCCCAAATCTCTTAGTTGTTCGTGAATGTGAACTATGCGGTGCGTGTTGAGGCTCCCAGAAAATTGCCGCATGCGTATCAGAGACCTTTCCTGTAGATTTTTCAGTCCAATGTCAGGTGACATCCCTTGAGATCTTGTCCTCCATGCTTGTTTGAGTAGGTCGACATCATACTGCTGCTTCTCGCCACTATACACATCGAACACCGCCAGATCTAGAAACATCGTCTTTTCGAGCTTCCCCAGTTCCTCATAACTCTCTCCAAGCTTCTGCCAGTATTTATCGTCGGCAATGCCGTCTAGAGATTCAGCATTCTGCAATCTCTCCAGAGCTTCAATAAATTTCTCCTCTTCCGTCTCACTGCGAAGATATCTACCAACGTTTCTGAGAGTCAGAGGTAAGCAATCACACTTATCCACAATTCGCTTCACCAGTTCCTCCGGCATGGTCCTCGGCATACTCTTGCATACATATTCATCGAACAGCTGTCTTGATTCTTGTTCTGATAAAAGTGGCACTTCATGCATCACAAAGCCAGGGACCTCCGTCTGAATACGTGAAGTGATCAGCAGACGACTTCCATCTCCTAACCAATTTGGTTCCAGAAGACGACGTATCTGGTCTTCAGTGTCAGTATCATCTAGTATCAACAAGCTCTTTTTGCCCTTCAGAAACCACCAAACTGTGTGGTCATCTTGCGAATCGACTCGTCGCCCGTTACCTTGAAACAAGTTCTTGGCGACCAAAGTAAGAAGACTTTCTTGCTTGATACTCTGTTTCGTATCCGGGACAAAGCAAACGTACTGAAAACGAGGTGCAATGTGCATCAGGACTTGCTTCGCCAGTGTCGTCTTGCCGATGCCGTTCATGCCAACAAGCGCCAATCTCAGTGGCTCTAGATTCCGCAATTGAAGCTTTTCGATGACTCCAACGAAACGCTTTTGGGTTGGCAACAGTATCTGAGGTAAATCCAAAGATAGTCGCAACTGAAGTTTCTGCTTTTCCTGCGAAACGAAACGACGTACACTCAAATTCCTTCAGGCTATAGAAAAAAAAAAATTTAAAAAATGAAGAAGAAGCGAAATCTAACCGTGATTGATAAATGTGACGTTGCCACATTTATCAAATAAGGTCATATAGTAAGTATTTCTCAAGTAAGAGGATTCTGAGCTGGTAAAGCTCATTGAAAAATACCTCTTCATGGCAAACCTGCCGGAGAAAGTTAACCAGAAACATGTAACTGCTTGACTGTTTGTCTTCAGGTTTACAAATAGTGTCATGGTCTGCTCCAGAAATCATGGTGAACTTGTCCATGTCATGACGCGCAGATGCCTCTCCGACCACAACTCGCTTTCCACGGGTTTCCTACAAATTTGGACAACATCCATTTAACAGCATATTTTAGTAACTAGACTGTTTGCTTGAACACAATTGGAAAATTGTTTCATGTCTCTTCGACCCACCTCCAAAACTGCTAAAAACACATGTTTCCTTTGTGAACCTCGTCCTGAATGAGGGAGTATACTATGGGTTTTATTTCATGTTTGTTTTGTTTAGTCTCCACGAGTGGTGAAGAAAAATTTTATATTGCTCTGGGATGTCGATGCTTGCGCCTGTTGAGGCAGTCAACTGAGATGCTCTAGATCGGAAAATGCGTATGAAGAGCAAACTACTGTTTCTATCATCTGTACATCATCTGCAGTACGCATAAGAGAAACTTCACGATGGACTTCTTTGTACAGAACCACAAGGGTTTACAATGAGGCCAGTGTTTTCCCAAGAGACTTCAGAGATTTAAGATTAGGTCAGGAAGGATACTCACAAGCGATGGCGCTTCATTGGCTTCACAAACACCCAACGTCGTCCAACCGTGTTGATGGCGCAAGGCTGAAAATTCTGCATTTATTCTAGCAGCCTTCTCGCTCAGCACCTCTAGATATTCGACCAATGGAGCTCCTCCATATGATTCGGCCCCTTCAAGAGATCCGCTGTGTGCTGTCGAAAAGAAAAATACTCCTCTCATCATCTTCAGAAAGTTCACGTACCGATTCAGCCCTTGCTCAACCTTCCCCAAGTCACCAATTTTCAAGCACACTTCCTTCAGCACCAGCCCACCGACACAATACCCAACCAGCACAACAGGGCAATTCTCGCCGCTGCCCTCAAGCTCAACAATAGATCGTGCAAGACTCTCCCCGACCGCGTACATCCCCAATCTTCCTCCACTCTGCGATACATTTCTGCTGGAATCATAAGAAACCGAGATAATATTAGCCTGAGGGAAGGCTTCTGCCAGCCATGTGTTTAACCAGCTCTCTGACTCGTCAGCCTTCATCCAGGTTTTCAAATAGGCATCGTTACAATCTTCCTCTTGAAACCCGTGAAAAAATATGACCCGTAAATCGATCGATCCCTTTGGAGGTCTATAAAACTCGTACACAGCATCGTTGAGCTGCAAAAGATCACAAGTTTGGAGCAATCACATCTTAATGTGAGAACACCAGCCATAATCACGAGTCAGTTTAGTCTCACACAATGTGAATGAGGTCAGAGACCGGCATATACAGAGTTTGGCACCAAATCAACAACCGAGATGCAGAGTTCATCGTTCAGGAACTCACCAATGGTCGATTAAAGGCCAGGTCACATGAACTAATGCACAGGCTAAACAGGCCGGCGAAATTACCCGTTTAATCATGTTCAACTGAGTAAAAGGAAGCGCCGCTTGAGACCTAGTTATTGAATCGTTGGGATTATTCCGGCCGCTAGGCCGGCATTTTGACTTTGCTAGTGATGGTCCATCTACACTTTCTTCAAAGGGTTGGGACAACGACGTCTCCGTTATTCGTGAGATTCTGCGCAGCTAAGTTCGACAGATAATGATAATCAGTACTGACGGCCACTCTCGACAACACAAAATTTGAACCTTTTCAACTTGAAGTACGGTGAAGCAGATGGGCTAGTCCTGGAGTATGGAAAGGCGATCAAATCGAAAGAGCTCATCATGTAACAAAAACTGTAGTTTCCGTGGCAGAAACAGGCACATCAATAACCTGGAAACGAGATAGCTACAGATCTTTCTGAAAAATATAGCAATTTTAACAAGCACCAAATTCTCAACGGCGCAACACAAAGCAAGAGATGCATGCGCAGTACGTACTCATTTTAAAGCCAGTTCCAGCAATTTGGAAACATTACCAACAGCATTTTATTCCGATCTAAAATGACCTAAAATTTGGCATCCCCCAAGAACAGACAAAACAAAATACAAGAGCTGCAACAACGCCAACTATTTCTTGCTTTCTCCCTCCCTCCAGTCGGACCGAAATTCTTACTTTCAGTAAGCTGGCAACGAAAAAGTGCCCTGTCCTTCCAACACCTGGATTCTCTCCGCAAGCTGTGCCCTAATCGAGCTGCCTTTGAGGATGGCGCACAGAAACAAGTGTTTGCGTGTTCATCCAGAAAGTGGATTCCTCCTTTCCAAGAAACAGTTCCCATGCTGTGCATTGAGCGAACAGAACTTCTGCTGTTTTCAGTTGTCTTCAGTTGTTATGTTTGTTCATCGATCTGAACTGATGCTGGAGGAACAAGGCGTGTGCCGCAAACTTCTGGATGCAAGGAACGCTCAGTAGGAGTATTAGAGTTGCCGCCTACCAAAAGCTTTCAAGTGCGGAGGTAAGTGGAGGTGCCTTCGGATAATATGGACCTTGTTAGAATATGCTGAGAGAGCAGGAGGTATTTATTTATTATGTCAGCACGTACTTTCGAGGATGACGAGGATCCCACAGTCCTCGTGTAAATGAAAAGTCGTCTGGAGCTGCATAGCGAAGGCCACAATGTTCCGGATGTAGAGAATAAAAGGTATACATGCCTCACGAGTTTCTGTTAACGAGACGACGCATAAATGTATAGTTCACCTATTGATTTGATGTGCACGCAGTTATATCAACTATCCAAGACACGCTTTTGTCCGCGGATGTGGATAAGCATTAGGACCTGCTTTTGTCCCTTCGAGCAGTGTACTAGACGTCGTTACGATATTGTGCGTCCGGATGCGATGTGAGAGTCTGATGTACTTTCAAGTGCTCTCGTTAGTGGTTTACAGACAGATAACTTTTCATCAACTGACTGCCCGCAACTGTGATGAATAAATCTGTCCACTCTCAACGCGTATGCTATCCGATTGTAAGTTTTCCATCAATACAAGGTATACTTGGCTGCTAGAATCTCCTTCAGTTCAGATCGATATTATTCCCCGACGGTTCACTAAAAAATCATCGAGATTCCATGATGGAGTATGAAGGTCATGGATTATTTGAAATATCAAATGCCATACAGACCACACCAACTTTAATAAATTTAACGAAAAACTTCCGTATAGTCTATTCTGTTTACAAACATCGTTATGTCTGAATACCCTGAAGAAAGAGTGGCCTGAAATTTGGAAAATTCTGTTCACAACACTTATCCGAAGAAATAGTTCACGCCAAATACGAATATCTCCAGTTTGTGAGTTCTAACAGAAATGCTTACGCTCTCTCCCCTTTGGAATTGGATTATTGGACTTCCAGTCAGTCACCTCTATCTATTTGCTAAATATAATAAGCAACTTTTATGGTTTGAGGAGAATAAGACAGGAAAATATAAGACAAGTTCTATGTTCACAGGAACACACAAGATTTAGTAATCAAACGTTGGATCATTTGAGTAGTAATATATAAAATTTTCGCTTCTGATATATCAATACGAGAGTGGGGTATGCGAAATGCGAGACCCAATCGAGATTGCCACTCTCTGAACCATTGAGAATGCTCCGAAAACATATGATTCCTGGACCAGTACTTAGTCTCCAGTAGATTTCGGCTCCTGGACCTTGATCTACGCTATAACAAATCTGAGCATACGTAATATTGCATCAGCATATTCTGTACAAAAGTCTGTATATCTAGGGAATGTCATGCATGCGTCACTGATTGAACAGCGCACCTGACTAAGAGTCTTTCATTAAATTTCACCAGAGTCCAGAGTGAACCATTGGACCGAAACAAAGGCAGAGCGGGGCCTGCTGATGGCCAAAAGTTTGGATTCTGATGACTTTCAACATGTCAGTAAGATTTCCATTTCGTTCAGTTGTGTAACTCATGACTTTACACCTTCAGGAAGCTTAGAGAGCTGGAGCAGATTCCTGGAAATCCAACAAGAAAATCAGCACTTGATTGCCATTAATCATGCCTGATTTCTCGCTTGATCCCTCACGACCCTGTCGCCAACCCAGCAACGACAACACATTGCTGGTTTGAGCCCCATATCACCATGCTGATAGTCAACATGCGGTTAGTGGCTGCTATCCCACACATTGCCCTTGACAGGGAGTTAACTCATCACATACGTCAGGAATTGCACTCCTCAATCGACCCGGGCTATAAAATCCTAAATCCCGCTATGCAGCAACAGCGTTGTATGCACTGAACGGTTTTGGAGAAATCCTGGGACTGGCATAAAAGAGTCTTGGTCGTGAAATGCAAAAGCTACGGCTTCTTTCACTGCAGGATTCGAAGGATTTTCTATAGCGATTGATGCTGGAGATAGATGAGAGTAAAACGGATGACCCGGACGAGCTAGTCGAGAGAAAAAGGCCATGGCACAAAAGGTGAGGTAGGTCAGAGAATTTTCAAGTATATTAGAACTTCTAGCTTGGATGTAGCAGAACCGACAGGATCCGGAACAATAGATTCTGAGAAATCGTGTTCGTTCTACTTGTCCTTGGGATATATGTCTCTCAAGGTGTCTACAGGAGGCTGGCCCTGTGACAAGCACTAGAGGCAGCAGCGTTCTGATTTCTTTCTTCCTTGCGAGTAAATCTAGCAACGTGAGCTTTTCATTCTCGCATTTCGGCTGGTTTTTAAAAGCCTCGTGCTGCTTGCAAACCTGCACAAGAGGCTACCAGAGGCCATGATGAAGTTGAGAGCATTAATTGGTGCCGTTACATTTACTCCTGAGTTCGTGGAGTCCCCTGCCCGCTGTACCTAGAAACCTATCTCCTGCACAAATTTTCGATCCAATGGATGCCAGTGAGATGGACGAGATGCGGTCAGCTGCTAACAGCTCATCGAGCATCTAGGAGAACGTCGCCATCTCTTTGTCGAATGAAGGAGATCGAATGCAGTCCCTGTTCAGCTCTCGGTTATGAATTCGAAGAAGGCAGTTGAACAAGAGAGCCAGTTGTAAGCCGTGGCTCTTCTGAGCTTTTGTGCCCTCACAGGAAATTCTCATTTGCTTCAAACCAGAAATTCCACACATTCTAACTGCTAATTTGAAATTGTTTATCAAACCCTTCTCAGGTATGATGGTGCTTGGGTACAAACAGCAGCAGCAAAGATAATCACTGAACAAACAAAGCTGTCAGAAACAAACTCGGCAAATGAACATTCAAAGTACTTAGCACGAAGTCTACTGTCATCTCACAAAGTTTCAGGTCAAGCTGACATCTACAACTTGAGTTATGTCACCTCAAACAGAAAGCATATCACACTGCATCACACAGAACTGTCACCAAGAACTGAACGTTCACATCTCTAGACTCAAGTCTCATAAGTTTGTATCCAAAAGATCCAATTACCATCAGTATCATGAGAGCCCTATAGTGTCACATTATGATCAATATCAGTCAGTGACTAAAAGCAGTTCAATTTGAGACCTTACTAAGAAGTTTCAGCCCGAAATACAGTAAAATGTCTGTTGCTTTTAACTGTCTACACTTGAGATATCAAATTTGAAGCTTGAACCTAATTCAATTCAACACGTTCGGTCTAGTTGTATATTCTGCACTTCGAAACCTCCAGGATCCGGGATTTACAGCTTACTTTATGAAAAGAGGAGGATTTTGGGAGGTACTGTTCGCCATGCTTCACAAAATTGAAACAATGGCCATGCAGGCAGAGAGAGTATTTTGGAGGTCCGGGCTAAATGTTGAACTCCAATAGAAGCAGAACAACTCGTTTGAATTCTACAATCAAGTGAACTTTTCTCGACATCCGATCAATAGATCGGAAGTAGAGAAAAATGATTCATCGACTTTTGGTGTTCCAAAGTTACCATGGTTAAATTATTTCTTGTTGGAGTATGTGTGGCCCAGTTCTTGTGCTCCGACCCGTGCCTTACAATTCCCTTGTATATGTGTATATCTTGTTGGTTCACGACATACCTCTTACACTCAAGGCGAGTGTATGGAAATCCTTGTCAGCTATATAACTAAAGAACGAGATCTTCAATTTTTGAGAATACTGTAATCTTGGCGATTCAAGAGCTGGAGATAAGAGATGATGCAAGCACACCATCAGCACTTCCGAATACAATCACGAGATATACTCTTGGAACTTTATGAAGAGCCAATTGAAGGAAAATACATTAGCATGTCCAACAAATCGAAGGATGAACCAATAAACATAATTTACTTAATCAGTTTCAAAGATGAGTAACTGATTCTAGGAGACTACATGTCCTCTAGACGAATGCGTATAGAACGTTCCGAAAATGTTATTGCCAATTATATATTGCCAGTCCGGACTTTTATTACCAGAGTTAATACCTTCGAGGAAAACTAAAAGTTACGCCAGTCGCGCTATTTGGTTGTTTTGTGCCACTCTTTGGCCTTTTTGAGAATCCCCTGATTGACAATTTTATAAGTTGTTGAGTTATGATTTAATTTGGATTGAGAATCCTTCGTTTGAAAATTGTAAAAATGGAGGAGTTATGGGTTGATTTAGCTTGTCTCATTTTGGAGTAGACAGTCCGAATTTAAATACTCATCGAGTAGCAATAATGTGTAGCCGGGTACAAAACAGATGAACATGTGCATATGTCATGGACTTTTCAATTTTGAAGAAGATTTCCAGCTTCTCAGACATTCAGGTCCCGGGTCAACCAAGCAAGTCTTGCAGAGCCTGCCAATACTTTCCGTACCCTAGAGTATTATCGTACAGAATTTCAAATTTTCAGATTCTGAATTTCAAAGTTTGACGTAACTTTCAGGACATTTTTTCTGCTTCACAGGTTATTCGTGTAAGCTTCTTGTGCATGCATAGAAACCGCCACTGTCTGATGAAATCAATGTTGAGAACAAGAGCTTGTACAGAATCTGAGAGAACCAAGATTTGCAACTTATAATGACATGAGGTTCCGGAATATACAACTTCCAGCTTTAATTGGACATCAAGTTTTGGCAAAGACCGTGGTGACTCAGGATACTTTAAGTTTACTCCACTTCTTGTTCTCGTATAGAGATCACCGGTGCAGATTTTTTAGCACAGAAATCTACGAAATATTCAAGTATTACCTGCTTTCAATGGAAGGAAATGCTTGAAATATCATGAACTGGACAGGAAACTCCACATGAAATTTGATCGACGAAATTATGGCTCATATACTTTGTGTGGAATAAGATCAGAAACATGTGCTGACAACTTAACAAATTGTAGAGATAGCTAGCTAGATGAAATTACGGCTCTGTAGAAGAATATTACTGTGCTATAATTAATTGCTACGCTAGGCTGATTCCGAACCGAATATAGCCACAAAATACTAAATGGGAATTGCAACGAGCATCAGCGCTCAGAAAGAAATTGACTACAAGGACATAAAAATAACCGAGATGCCATCATACTCTGAAGATTTACTCAACTCCAGATCCTAATACAGCCCATATTAATCTTCATAAAACATTCATGTCTGGTTTCTATATGTACGTTGTGGAGGAAAAATAGACTACTCTTTAATTACCAAAAAATACAAAGCAACAAAATTGAACGAGCATACTCTTGCTGGGATGCAAGAGCTTATGGCAGTTTCAATTCGCACAAACCTAAAGCATATGACTATGCGTAAAGCTTAATGTGCTGAATGTTGACCTTAAATCATTGCACTAAACTTCAACAGAAAGTTCTAAAAAATGTCAATATCCAGAAGAAAGATCTCAAAGGACGTCGACCTTAGTTCCAATAAAAAGGCCTTGAGAAAATCCACTCTCAATAACTCTGGATCTGCTAGAGATTGCATTTCGCATTGATCTTAAAGTTTTATCCTGTGCAAGGTGAAGCCTAATTGCAGTTCCCTGTACTGCAATCGACCCTTTATCTTCGCATGGTAGTGAAGATTCTGCTGCTCCTGCTCCTCCTCTTCGTCCTCCTCCTTCCATCCCGCCAAGCCCTCGAAACTGTCCAAGTCGAAAACTCCGAACATCAAACCAGTGCGGAGGTAACATCACTTCACATCCTGCGGAGTGCACAATGCTTCTGATTCGAACTGGACGTTTATTCCTCATATAAATCAGGAGCAGCAGTGAACCCACGACAGCAAAAACGATCAGACATATCGAATAGAGCAGAAAGCCCGTGTGGTACTTTAATACGGAAAGTTTCTTTTCGATGGATGGAGCAATGGAGGCCACAGGACGCCTAGAAGATGACACTACGACGTCGTCGGATGACATCGAAGATTCAAAGGTCGGCTTGTCTTCCCCTACCCTCGGAAGAAGCCCTCGTTCTCTACGATTCTCCAGTACACGTAGAAAGTGATTTAACAGCACTTGTACGTACAAGGAAGAATAGAAGCTGCTCACACTGATCATGATTCTTGCATGTGCGAGCCTCCGGTTACAGCCGTGGGGTTGGAAGGAGAAAGTGGTGTAGATCCACACGAACACGTTCCTGCATCTTAATCTGAGAGCTGCTTGTCTGGGCTTCAAGCTGACAGACGTGGAGAGAAGGAAGAAGGAAGAAGCTCATAGAGGTACTTTTCTGATTTGACCGAAGTTTATGAAATCAAAGTTTTCATCTCGGCCCTGTAAGCTTCGTATATGTATAAGCAGAGCCTCCTACTCCCACGGGGAAGAACAAAAGATGAGAATGAGCTGCCTACAATGTCTTAGCATACAGCAACCGACATTCCTTTTTGATTGATTATTTATTTATTTATTTATTTATTCACATGATATTAGGAAATTAAAGTAATATCGATAAGCAATCGTGATTTATTCCATGCTTCTCCGATGGATTTATGATTTTTATTCTCATGATTTATATCCGAGTTGATAAGATTATCAGCAAACAATTTTAAATCAGGCGGGAGTGTTTGAGGTTGCGTTCAAGGCATGAAAACAAAGGTCAGCATCAACTGCTGAAATACATTGACATGTACACTCGATTCCATACTCTGAACATCAGTTCAAGGTGCAAACAGTTTTTACAATTTGGTCACAGATTTTAAATCTTGAAGCAAACATATGAAGTTTAATGCATTCCCGAATTATCTGGGTATCCTTTTAATCTCTTACCAGGGGAGAATTATTTTCAGTTTCATGGATTCATAGAATGTAATGAAAAGTCCAACACAATGAAGTGCTGACTGTTCAGCAGCTTCCGCCGTGCAGGTACAAGACAAATAATTTATTGGTTAATAATCCTTGAATATGGTTGGATTGCAACCATATTCAATTATCTTCTTAGTCATCTATTGATTTTGAAATTCCTAAATTTATGAGTTCCTACTATTTAAATAATATCCTTTATTTTCATACCAAGGAAGTTGAATCTAACATAAAAAATTTAAATTTAAAGAAAATTAAAAGTATTGTACATACTATCAGCAGTCGCAAGAGCTTGCTAAGCATGTGATACTGACATCTTCTTATTTACGTACAGAACTAATCTTGTGAGCAGTCAACGAAAAGAGAGAACTGACTATTTTATAAGAGTTCAACTATCCTGCATGATTATCTTCATAAACCTGCTCGTCTTCATTATACAGTATTCATAGAGCAGACTAAGTAACACTGAAGTTAGACTAAGAAAACAGTTACCTGTCATAAGAGATGGTCAATGACAGTCTCCTCACTTGTAGACTTGTCTTTCCATCGAATCCACCTTGTGGTTGCTTGGAATATTAAACCTTCATTTAAGGCTGACAACGTCAACAGAACTTTGAAATCTTCCATGAGAAGGGAAGAGTAGGCCTGTAGGGTCAAAATTTCACTGTTTGAAAGTGGACTTCAACTTCAGCTTCACCTCGCGAGTCTTCTCTTGAAAAAGGCTAAGAGGAAACGAGCTCAAAAGCAAAGTTTGAGCTTAATATTACTTTTATTTTTCATATCATAGTTGTTATGATCTCAAAAAAATGTAAAAATCATTATTGATTACAGTGCTGATTCATACTTTATATTCACACTTCAATACCTGAGGAAATTGGTGAAACCAAAGAAGTAAATTTATAAAAATTATGTTGTTCATATTTAAATCAAATTGAAAGAGGTTTCAAATCATATTTTCTATGATTCTTGACCCAGGAACATTTTGCACCTATTCTATTTTGGAATTTTAGTTTACCAAAATTTATCAAATAAAAAGTAAAAAATTATGTCAATTAAACTAATTATAATTTCGTAAACCATTATTTATTTATTTATTTAAGGAAATAACTCATTCACCAGAAAAAATTGTAAAGTACTGAGAAAATAAAATTTGAATTTTTAACTCAATATTTTGTTTCAAAATAAATGGTCTATTTCTATAACAGATGGGATAGTTTATAGAGAGGGCCAAGCTCGGGGGTTAACCTCGATTATTTATAGGTTATAACCTCGATTATGATCTTCAATCTAAATATATATGCTAAAAATAACATGGTGGGATTGATTACCTCTCACGAAAAATTTTATGGCAGTATTGTACTATTAGTTAATGGGTAACGGGGAAAATTCTTGATTCTACAACGAGAGTATTCACATCTGCAGTTGGACGAAGTTTATACTCTTCGAATCAAAAGCACTTTTTTGAATTCACATCTCATAGTTCTCTATAAAATAATAATAATAATAAAATTGAACTAGCCATATAACATTTATAAAACTAAAGAATTATTTCATTCGAATTTTGAATTTTCACCATTTTTTTTGAAAAGCTCCTAATCAACAGGGGTCTCATAAATACATCCATAAAAATATTAATGGCATGTAATACTAATTCCTTAAAAAATGAAATCGCGTACTCGAGAAAGTTTTACGAAATGGTTCTATAAATTATATTTTGGATAGTCCACAAAAAAAATTCTTGAGAATATCCAAAACTTGAAGTAGATAAAGTTTTGTGAAATAGGAGGAGTGAGAAAAAATTCCGGGAAAATGCGCGTAAATTGTTGAAATGATCTTATCAGTTACTAGTAAAGCCCTGATACTGGACTGCCATAGAGGGTTACGGTGTGTTCTGAAACGCCCTCCTTGAACTCATATGACACCAAATCGAAGGAGTATATCATCGCTAGAGTTGGATATTGCCAGGTTGGCACCCAAATAAGCTTATGCCAATGTCCTGACGGTGGCACCACCATCACCGCCCTCAACTTCAACATGGGGCCTAGCCCCATGTTACCGGTTTGGTTCCATCCTTGTACGATTTGATGGGGTCTTCCCATCCCTTTTGTTTTTATACTTTCTCGGTTTTGCCCAAAACTTCAAGCGGAAGTAAAATGAGTGCCAATGGTTAAAAAGTGCTTGCCTTTTATCATTGACGTCTAATCTCCGTTCTGGCGTATCCACGACACGCTATAAAGTATGTCTTCACAAATACCTGCAACATCGCGATCAGCTTTGTACGTGTTTCCACGTAATGAGAATACATTGGATACTCCTCAGTTACATCAACAAAATCTGAACTGCTAGCTTAGTACTGACCATAATTCGGTCACTGCTTGCCCACCCCGTAACGCCAAAAACCCCTCGGCAACCAGATCTCATTGTGAACGCACAGGTATAATACGATGGATTGTCCAATTCTTCGCCTTTCGAAATCTAGTCCACTCTCATAACTCGGATAATCATTCTCTACAGTAGATCGTATGTATGTACAGCAGCTTTCTCCATCTTTTCTCCGAAGCACCAAAATGTCGTGAGGCCGACCACGACAAGAACGTTAGACTCATGAACACTTGAACGCTGGCCGGTGACAGACGGCCAGACAGACAAACTCTGCATTCCACTGGCAACGCGACCAGCAACATATTTCGACCTACGATAGATAGATAGATACGTAAGTCAAAGTCAAAAGAAATCTCTCGGTGGCCACCGGGCTCTTGGCTCGGCATGGGCACGGAACGGACGTCGGACTTGAAGCAATTTCACATCTGAATACGAACCAGGTTTGTATCATAACATCACGTGACTATCGCACCATCGCCGAATCTGGGTGCTGGATGTTGTAGAGGTAGATGTACACCAGCACGGGTCGATTTGAGTCCTTACTCTTGCCTGTTCGTTGCACGCCAGCCAGACGCCCAGACCGTGTACCAATTAGCAACACTTTCTTCGTCAGATGTAAGTAACCGGTACATGGTTCAAGACGAGGCCGAGTTCTTCCGAAGATTCGTTCCCAGTTGTTGGTAACGTATCGTACTGTGACTGGGTGAGCTCGGATATGGCAGTGGCATGGCCAGTCACAACAAGAGTGAAGATCGAATACGGTGCTAAGGTAATTCAACCAGATGCGCAGCAGTACGGTGGCTGCAGAGCCTGAGCCCAGGCCGACAAGAAGTGTCAGTAGAAGGTCGTCATGGATCCCAGGAGAAATTTTTACTGTACCTCGGTATGGTCAATAGAAGATGTCGATATCGATGTCGCCAAACTGCAGACAAGCAGAGACAATGAGCTCGGGACAGATGGGGCCCTTTGAACACTGTCGTCACCAACCCGCAGCCCCACCTCGCGGACGTCTTCCGACTTGTAAGAGTATACGGTGGTCTGAGACTTGTGAATTGAACAGAGTTTTGCAGGTTGTTGTAGATTCGATCATAGAGCGGGCGACCATTATATATTTCATGGCCCTGATGCTGGGTTCAAGCTGCGTCGATAAGTTTTCAGGTGTGGAGAGGTCGGTTTTGCAGCTCGAGGTCTCGGAATTTTCGGAATTTGACTACATGGGAGAAGCAACCGTGGTGAAAGGGGAATATGCTGTCATGGATCAGGCCTGTGCTGGCATGGGGGAGTTGGTGATAGAGGACCCTCCTCTGATAGATTTGAGCGGGCTCGACGGCCCAGAGCGAGCAAGAATTGGCAATGAGATTGATGAAGCTTGCAAGAAGTGGGGCTTTTTCCAGATTATCAATCATGGATTCGACTCGTCGCTAATGAGGAAGGCGAAGATGCTGGCTAAGGAGTTCTTTAAGCAGCCCGAAGAACAGAAGATGAAGTTCAGAGTGACGGAAGAGGTTTTCGAGGGCTACTGCTGCTCCAAACTCCGAGACTCCGTGGGAAAGTCAAGCTCGCAGAATCCACTGAGTTTGTTTTGATATTTTTGGACATCCAAGATATAAAGAAACAGCAGAAATACTGGCCTGACTGTCCTCCAGGTTTCAGGTATATTTGTTCGATATTATATATGCTCTCTTCGTCATCAAGCACTGAGTAAGCGCTAAGTTGAGTACAGCTGCAGGTGCTCTGGTTCCAGCATATGATATGCTTGAATGCTGATTTTGACCTCAGTTTTTTGGTCATTTTTTTGAAGGCCTTAACGGAATTTCTCCTCCCTAGCTTAGAAACATTCACATTTAATTCTGTGCCAAAGCTTGTAGTTTTTGTTTATCGCCAAGTTGTTCCTCAAACCACAGATTGTCAAGACTGGCGTCAGCTTCAAATTTTTTTACCAGTGGTAAAAGCATCTGAAAAGCGTGGTTTCTCCGTAGATTCTTTTCGACATAACATCCCTTAGGGGGATAGATTCATCAGAGTTTCGTTCCTTGATAGTTGACCATATTGTGAAATATTATGGTGATCCGTAAAGTCCGTTCACAATTCAAGGGCATGTAATATGAATAACAGTCTCGAATTTTCGTCTAGCACTGCCAAGCCATCAGATATAAAGACGAACTCTGTGTTATTATTATTTGTTTCTAGTTTTTTGGTCGCATATTTCGACCTGGAGATTTTATGCTCTTCCAGGCACTGGGAACCCTGCATTGACCTGCGGTGGAGGCAACCGGGTCTGTGTTCTTCATTAGCAATGACTCAAACTAGGCCTAAACATTATTACATGCTACAATCAAAGCTGAGACGCCAATTTAGGTCCTATACTACCACACGTTGTTTTATAGACCTCACATTCCACAAATTATTCCTGATTTTCATAGATGTTCAGATTTATGTGTAAGATTATCATTTATTTCAAATTCAGAGTCATAGTTTCTGTGGGCAAGGATTTCATCCACGTAATTTCTGAATCTGAAGTTTTGCAACTGACCATGCCTCTACTTGAACTCTCAGGGAAACTATGGAACAATACCTCATCAATGCTAGAGAACTCCATGAGAAACTTTTGGCTTTGATTTCAGAGACAATTGGTCTTGAGCCAGATGCACTGAGAAAAGCCAGTGAAGGATCCTTCGGACCTGTCCGATCAGCAGCACGCATGAACTACTACCAACCTTGGGGCAGCGAGGACGAGCCAACAAAGGAAAGGTCTCTGGCCTCTCACACCGATGCAGGGACCGTTCTTACCATGCTTTATTCAGACGAGGTGGCAGGGCTTCAGATCAAGAAGGATGGTCGGTGGGTAAAGATTGAGCCCATCACCGACGCGTTCATCGTAAATCTGGGTGACCAGATGGAGGTATGAGATCTGGACAAAGCTGTACATGTCAAACTTTCAATATCTGACGTGTAAATGGTTGAATACGAGTCGAAGAAGCAGAAAAGAAACAACAAAACATTTGTGCTGAAGACCGTTCAACTCTGCTCAACAAGGAAATGGTGAGAGCAGATTCCTCTTGTATGCTGCTGAAGGAGATATATCGAACACCGATACTCGATTAAGCCCCTTATTTTGCCCAAGTGCAATCAGTACTTTCTTCTCACCTTTTTGACTGTAGTTCCCACTCTTCAGTTTCTAAATTTCTGTCTGTTTTTTCAATCTCTGCTGAGTCATGCTTTCACTTTGTATCCGTCATCATGACGATGAAATGGCCGGATTCTTCATCCGTCTGACTACGTCGTTTTTGCAATCCTACTGAATATCATCCAGCCTGATTCTCTAGAACAATTACTTCTAGGCAGAGCTTGAATTTCTCCTCTAACATCTTTCTCAACAATTTGCGCTGCCCAAAGAAGGTAGATATGAACAATAATGCCTCACAACTTTATTACAAATAGAGAACCAGATATAAGTCTTAGAAGAAATATCCGAATGATTTACTCTGATCACTTTTAAACCTCGAGCTCGTCCTCTGTTGTTGCAATGTATTCGTGTCCACTTCTCGTCCAACTTCTTTCGAATTTCAGTTTGCAGAAATCTTTTCTAAACTTCTCATTATGAGTTTGTCAAAATTCTGTCACTTTCTGTGCCGTGAAGTACATGATACTGAAATTCTTTGTCCCCTTGTAGATAATGACCAACGGAAGATACAAGAGCGTGGAGCACAGAGGGCTACCTGACAAGACTCGTGAACGCCTGTCCCTGGCTGCCGCGTACTACCCCCATAAGGAATCAGTGATCGGCCCCATACCCGAGCTTATAAACGATTCCAACCCGCAACTCTACAAAGTCTGCAACTTCAGCGACTATGTAACAACCTTCTACAAAGAAGGCCTCAACGAAAGGCATCAGACGACTTACGCAAAAATAGAACCTCGATGATCTGGATTCAAGAGTTGCAATACCTTTGCACTGACCTTTCCATTTTCTGATCACGATTAAGGTTAATTAGATAGCAGAGGCTGACGAGGCCCGACTTGTTCGTTTGCTTTACTTCCCACGAAAGTGATGAAATATTTATGCAGATCAGGTACTTATAAAGTAGGCGCACATGAAGGATACTTAAACAAGTGTAATGATGATTTCCATAACAAATTTGCTTCAGATTGTCTATTACGGCCATACATATCATGACGCCTTTCACCCGATATTTGCATCGTCAACTCTGTCGAGCACTATTCGAGAAGTGGAGTTCTCCACGTCTATCCTTATCGTTTCGCACAGCAAAAGTGTTAGTATAGCGTCAACAAAAGAAAAGAAGATTAATGTGATGCCATCTGGGAATGATATATTTCTTGTAGATCATACTACTTGCATGCAAAAGACATAGTAATGTGGTGCATGCTCTAATGAGCATGCACCACATTATAAATATTTTACAAATTATTTATCAATATTTATATTTAATATATTGATCAATTAAAATATAAAATAATCGATGATTTTTTTAGTGTATATAAAATAATTACATGATAAATCACTGATTTTTTATTTAGCATGTTATATTCTTTATTTTTATTTATAGGTCCGAAACAGGATTACACATGCAATCAAGAATTGACACATTAAATATGTGGTTCACTTCAGTGAGGCTACCTCCACGAAACACACATAGTCATGTTACTGAATAACCCTAATTGTGTCATAGAGAGCTTCTGCCAGCACTCTTATATACTAGTACCAGCCCTAGCCCTAGTCTAATTAAATACTTTCAAACTAACAAGAGTTACTCAAGACCAGAGTTAACTCCTAACAATCTCCCCCTTGACTCATGTCTTGGGGTCTCTAACTCTTATTATCCATATACATACTCCGCGGGAAGTCCTAGAATGAAACCTAAAGCATAGGCCCTCCTGTAAACAAGGATTAACTAGAACTAAACCGTAGGCTAAATAGGAAGGAGTAAAACATATACAAAAATCAAACAATTACTAAAGTTATTCGTCACTTATCACGGTTTATACTCCGTAACAAAATGCTCAGAAATAGCATTTTGTTGCGGAGTATAAACCGTGGTAAGTGACGAGTGATCCCCTCCTCTTTGCAGTAACTTCTAATATCCTCAAAAGTATACTCCCCGCCATTATCCGAACGTAGATATCTCACCTTGTGACCAGTCCGAGTCTCAACTTAGGCTCTCCAACTTTTGTAAGTTGCGAGGATTTCAGACTTTTGTGTGAGAGAATAGACCCACACAAATCTTGAATAATCATCAATGAAAGATACATAGTATAACTTCCCAGAATGTGGGGCTTTAGGAGAGGATCCCCACACGTCACTATGTACATACTCAAGTAACTCTTTGGAACTATGAGTTCCAACACCAAAGGCTTTTCTATGTTGCTTGCCCATAACGCAATGCTCACAAAATTCCATGTCAACTTTATCTAAATCAGGTAACAAGCCCCTGTCTCGAAGGAAGGTCAAGTATCTGTAACTCATGTGTCCCATTCTAGAATGCCAAATATGAGCACTCTCATACCGAGATCTGGTAAGATTGACTTCACCACAAATGGTATTGCCCTCTAGCACATACAGATTTCTATGCTTGTGTACTCTTAAGATAATCTTATCACCTACTCTCACCTCAAGTACTCCTTGTTTAGAACTCTACTCAAGACCTTTTGATTCTAACATTCCAAGAGAGATAAGATTCTTTCTCATTTCAGGTATAAACCTGATGTGAATCAACGTACATTTAACTCCATCAAACATGTGAATCAGGACAGATCCAACACCTTCAATTCTACAGGGTTCATAATTTCCCATAAGAATTAAATCGTTTGATATTAAAAAAGTATGAAAAAATCTCTCTAATGTAACAAATGTGATAAGAACAAGCACTATTTAGAATCCGTACATCACCAACGCCCTTTGGTGAGTTGCATATGGCACACCTCTGGCTCATAGTCCATCTTCAAGCAAGTCATCCTCCTCAACAAAATCTTGAGCCATATTGGCCAAAGGAGGATCTGTAGCCTTGGTCTTCACACAACATTACTTTTTAAAGTGACTTTTCCACATTTCCAACAGACCACCGTCTTCTTGTTTTGGGATTTATCCCTAGATATGGATCTACCTCTAGATCCAAACTTCTTCCCATCCTTGTCATTCCGTGATTATGATCGTCCATGAGTCACATTCAGTGCCGTACCAAATGAAAAGGATGGAGTAGAGGGCATCATCATCTTCTGCTGTAGGTCATTAGTTAATAGAGCACTTACAACATCATTGTAAGTGATCGTTTGTCTATCACGATGGAGCAACACTCGTGACGATGACTGATATCAAGCAGGTAATGAACTAAACGTATGAAGGACCTTCCTCTCATCAGTTATCTCCTCTACCAGATTCTAAAGATCAATAACGAGATCACCAAAGGCATCAATGGGATCTTGTATCTTTGTACCTGAATCTTTCATCTTGAAGCTCATCAGCTTCAAGGAGGTGTACAACCTGTTTGATAACTCTTTGCAATGAAACCGTCACTTAAGAGCCTCAAACAATAAAGTACAATTGTCATATTCATCAACTTGCTTTAGAACTAAAGGTTGTAGATGGAGTATAACAATACTCACTGCTTGCTCTTCAAGGTCCTTCCAGTTTTCATCATTGAATGTAGAGGGTTTAGGCCTCAATGGCTTGCCTCTCCCACAGAAGATAGTCACCACGCCCATCATATTTGAGAATGTCAAATCCGGCTCCTCCTGTCTTCATGACTGCCATCTCGCTCCGTCTAGCCCATGAACTCGTCCCTTGTGTAGTTTGGTCATCAAATATAACCTCCAAATTTGACTTTTTCCCACTCATATGAGAAAAAAAGAAATTTACCCTGGGTAAAAATCTCTAAGCCACAAGAGATACCGTTACTCGATGTTGCTAACTGATTGCTTCTAGGTACTTCTATGGGGTAACAGTGAACGTTGTGAATTTGGTGGCAATTGAGAAGTAACAAAAGGTTGGCTCTTTGATGTGGCAACTGACCCACCAGCAGCTCCCATCGAGGTAAAACAAGCAAGACCCTTTTTCTGACTGGCACTCAGTTCCAATTAGTGGGTCAACAGCAGTACTTTCACACTTTGGCGCTTTATGGTCACTCAATCTTCAACGATTTCAGAATCAAATCTTCAGATGCTGAAACAAAAGCCACAGCACCGACCCGGCGGACGGATAGACTATGAAACCTATCTCGATCTTTGTGATTAATTATTTTCGTTGTTGCCTTTTCCAGTGCACAAGCCACTATGAGAACATTAAAATTTTGTCCAAGCTCCACCTCGCTATTGTAGTAATTGTAATGAGGGAATTGTGACTTCTTAGATCTGGAATAGTAGCTTATCGTGCACCCGAAACCCTCGAGCCTTTTACCTAAGGCAGCTCCAATTTGTCCAAGACCAACTACACCGACTCCCTTCCCACTCACCCCACTTGTCAACGGGTAGTCACCCTCCTTGAGACATCTCTCCTCACAAACATACTGATGAGTGGCGGGAATCTAACGCATGCATGCCAACAATAACGCTAGGGCAGTATGGGAAGTACAATCTATGAACACATCAGGAATATTTGTCACTCACACCCCACGTTCCTTACAAAGAAAGACGTCCACCTTATCCAGCCCCACGGTGTTGCTCGACATAATCTCCACGTTCAACCACGCAAACAGTATTTTTGGAATCAGCTCTAGGAACTGATGGCAATGAACCTGCTTGAAATGTGGCTAATTGCTCTACTTGCTTGGCCTTATGATCTTGCTTTGGTCTAGCCTTCTTCGGTTGTTCCAACGTTTCACCGTTCTCAAACAATCTACCGTAGGAGAAATCCTGCGTCCACTCTTGAACGATTTGGTCCTCGTAATGCAGGTGCTCTTTCTTAGGCTGGTTGGAGAGTATGAGCGACTTTGGCTCGCAGATTCCCAACCACATCCATAACCGTAGTAAACTGAAATGCTGCTGATGTTGCATGTTCCTCAGTCCTCTTATGTTTTCATCCTCCTCTTTCCCGCTGAACCCAATCCCCACTCCGCTTGCTTTCACCATGAAAGAAAACTAAGAATCGATTGATGTGCCTGGCCCTCCGAATGAACATTGGTCGGTTAGTCAATCAAGATCAAAAATTGACATGCGACCACTAAAATCATCTACCGCAGCGCCAACACCGGGACTTCAAGTCTTGATCATTCTAGACAATGCACATGCTACAGTTCCTTCTCGCTCTCGTTCTCATTATCTCATGAGCTGTGAATGTTGTGCTCCCTCGGTAGCATTGTCTGTCACTTGCCTTTCCAAGACTCTTTACGCCACAAAAGTCCCCGTATGATGCTTCGACGGACAACATGCACGCAACACAACGCATCTCCTTGCGAGGATGACTACGAACAATCCTACTTGATGCTACGCTGGGCGTAGTAGCAGCATATGTATCCCACACTAGTTGTGCTTATTACGCCGTGTTTGCTCCCTTGCTTACTCGATGTCTATCATAGGCTCAACGAGATGTGGAGAGAAGATACAAGAATCTGGACCCAATGTAGATCATATATCAATTGTAGCTCCGAATCATGAATACACATGCAATCAAGAATCGACACATAAAATATGTGGTTTACTTTAGTGAGGCTATGTTGTCGCATGGACATTTCTTTGCTTTGAGAACTTGAGAAGCTTTGGCTATAGAAGAACCCTCTTGAACCTTGTGTGAGTTGACAATCTCTTCTTCTTCTCCTCATCACTCTACATTCGAGTTCATTACAACCGGTAAACTTCAGCGGAAAAATATTATGATATCTAGTGATCGGACCAATAACTCTCATTTAAACTTCACGAAAAATTGCTCTACAATCTTTTCAATCTTTTAGAAAAGTTTCATATGTTTCTCTCTTCTAGCTTTCTCAAAATAATTATTGATTTACGCACTATATCACAAGGCGATATGCACACCCATGTGTCTTAAAACCATCATACATCTGAATCCTTAACTTAAATTGCTCTCAAATTTCATCAAAAGGTCACTTATCATCCGAACTTCAATTATGGAAAATTTTATTGAAAAAAACTTTTTGATATCAAAAGATATGATTGATGTACTAACCGTGATAGTCGATTGCAATTTTGTAACCACTATATACACAAACTTCAACCTATCACTTTGTACACAAAACTCGTTCAATTGAGTCAAAATTTCAATTCCAACACAAACCCAAGTTGTAAACTATATTTCAGTTGACCTAGATCTCTCAAAAGCCTTGTAAGATTCTCAGAAAAATCCCAAATACACTCAAAGTTGTAAATTTCTCTCTCTATCTTTGAATCACCATTTCATAGTAACAAACCCTTCAAATCCATCCATTCTTACGTCCACATCATAGCTCGTCCTGTCAGCTCTCCAACCCTATCTTCAAATCTTCGAATGTTCCCCTAGAAGATCTCCAAACCCTTCAAAATCTTGAAAAAGTTGCCCTAGTGCCCTCATTGGCCAAAACTCCTAGACCAATGAAAATGGATAGTGTTATTTTGACCTCTAGTGTAGCCAAATTAGCTCCATTTTAACTTAGAGCTTTACAACTATACTAAACACACTAGTTAGACATCCTATACACAATATGAGTTGTCACTAATAAAAGTTAAAATGACAACTCGAAACCGGTTAAATATACCCGAAAGTGATCACGATGAAGATACCGGATGTTGATCACAAATGGACTAGACATCGGTACCTCTGAAAGATCATGTTGTCCTCTATCCATGTCCTACATCGACTCCACTTTGATTAGATAAGCTCCTTAGTCAACAAGGTGATGTGTCTAGATCTCTCCCATATCCTTTCCAGCCCGACTGTGCTTTATATCTGATAAGATCCAAGATAATATCTCTTGTAGCCTTTTCAACATCCAAGCCATACAAAGTTGATCCAATGGTGGGCTCGTAACAACCTTACAATGCCGTCGGTTATCCTAACCTAAAGTATCACTGTCATGACAACAGCTCTTATAGTAGCCGCGTCACAACACGACAACGTCCACGGAACACATAGAATCACTTTACTGATTCTATGTGTCATAGAAAGCTTTTGCCAGCCCTCTTATCTAGTAGTACCGGCCTTAACCCTAATCTAACTAAATATAATCAAACTAACTAAAGTTACTCAAGACCTGAGTTAACTACTAATATTATTTAGTGCAAGATCGAATAAAAAATATTATTCATTTAATCTATAATGAATGTCATATCATTAACAATACAATTTAATTATCAATATATAATTTTTAATGAAATTCAAAAGTGTTCAATTTTATATATTTTTCACAAATTGTTTATTGTAATTATTGAACAATTATTTTTTTATAATGAATTGAATTAAAATAAAAAAATATTTTAATTAAAATAATATAAATCAAGTTTAATTTTTTTTATTTCAGATTAAAAAGACTACTATTGTCACCAATATCATTAAAAAAATATAATTTAATTACAATCATAGAAAAAATTATTATTTCTCTTATTTATAATCCAAATATCTGATTATTAAAATGACATACAAAAATATATTTTTGTTATACAATGAAATTAATATGAAATAGTGAAATATAATAATCGCATACTAAGTTTTCAAAAGTTTTAAAATGCAAAATTTTTATGATATAAGAGTGTGTTGCTGGTTGCAGATAATGCTTCTTTGGCTTAACAGGGTATGAAGGCCCGGAAATGGCTTTACGACGCACACGAATACCCGATACGCATATCGTGTGCGTTTCCATTTCCGACCTCTCGGCACTTCTTTCGGCCTTCTCTCTCGTTTACGACCTATGCGCTGCCGAAAGTATTGAGATTGGTCGCAATCTGTCGGTATCCGTAGGGCGTCTAACGGCTGCCCGAAAAGGAACTGCAGTGATCTTAAATAAAAAACCTACAGCGATAAATAAAATTCCCATAAAGATACCACTAGAAGCATATCATAAGTGCAAAGTTTATATTTAAAATCTACATACATTTTATAATACCTTATAAAATTAATGATTTAACTCACTTGGCCAAGTTTAACCTTCTTCCACATTGAGAAATGTAATCTTTGAAATGTTCTGATTTCATTCATACTTATTTACTTGCAAAAATCACTCTGAATCAATATGTAGTTTGAGTAAGAATTTCTTTAGACAGCAAGATTTTAAAGTGAACTAACTTGCTGAAGTAGAACATAAGCTATAGTCTTCACAATCTATAGGCAATTGTGTTATGTAATAAACTAATGATTATCTGAATTGAATATTGTAAGAGTAATAACAACGAGCTTTGGCTAGGCTAGCAAGGGGGGAGTAACAAAATCATCTAAACAAAAAATTCGGACAAAACATCTTGGGAGTATCTCTTTGATAAAAGTACCCCGTACTTGAACGATGATGACTTCAAATCAAATTTCCTTTGGTTTATTTCTGAAATGGAGGAGCTAGGGTAGCACATTAAAGATTAATTCTCTGTCTGGAATTAATCTCCTATTCTTGTCTCCCGCTGGGCACATTGCAGGGAATACTCTCGGAGCTAATGTGCTGTGCAGTATGGTCACTATACAATAGGTCAATCCACTTGATCCTGTGGAAAATATGACTCCAGAAAAATAAGTTAATCTATAGATAAATTTATATTTTGATTGATTGTATCCTTATGTATAGTATGAGTTATCTAAGTAAAACAATGTAAAAAGAACACATTTGCTCCAGCTGAAATGCCAATAAGGTCTTAAGCCACGTGGAGTAGGTCCTTGCACTCAGCTGGACCTTTACCCTCAGCCTTACAACTTGCTAGTAGTCCTGGTGTTTTGATTCTACGACTGGTCGTAAAAAAAAATCAAAAGTGACCGTGCATTTGAGTGTAAACTCGTAATCTCTTCAAGGTCACCAGATTCTTGGACCCTGCACAATAGGTGACTCTGTTGGGATGATGAATTGAGGGGAAGTGAGGTAAACAATTCTTGTATTAAAGGAAGCTGTTTGAGTACTTTGTTCGATCACTGAGGTTTTCCAGTCCTTACTTCCAACCAGCTTGTTGTCCGGAAAGATTCACATTCAGGAACACTACTGCGATGGCTCCACGTTTAAACTCGGATTCTACCGTCTTGAGCATCAGATCTGATTTCACAGAAGGACGATTTCAAAGGCAGCTGAAGAGCGAACTGTACAGAAACGGCAGCCGCAGCAGTTTTGAAAACGTTTACAGAATCCCAGATTTCCAGCACCCTTACCCCAAGGCCCAACTAAACCCCTTGACTGCCGAGTACATGGACATTACTAACGACTGGTTGGTTTCTTTGGGCGTAGATAAGGAGCTGGGTCCAAGTTTCTGGACATCGTTTCTGGCGTCCAAAACTCCTGAGCTTATGGGCTATGTGTTCTACAACGATATAGAGCCCAGAGATTTCCTCTGGCTCTGCAAACTCATTGCATTGATTTTTGCTATTGATACCAAGCTGGATGAGACTGACTGGACAGACGCTCTAGAATTGTCCTGTGATACAATTTTAGATATGAATTTGGTTCTCTTGTGGAATGACCCTGAGAACGAGCGATTACTGGAACGCTTGAAATCCATTTTGGATCGGTTGATGGCAACCGAGGCTTCCAGAACTCGCCTACAGCTTCACACATTTCATGCAGATATGGTGCATGCCAGGAACAAATCCAAATCACGTAAGCTAATCTTTGGATAAAAAATTTCTACCAATTATCATCTGTCTTCACCTATTGATTTGTCCACTGAAGTTGTATTGTCATGCTGGAACTGATTCAGTATAGGGAAAATAGCCACGGGCAATGCGGTATAAGCCTGCTGAGAGTGAGTGGCATGTTACAAGGAAAGACACTGGCAAACTAGCCATGAGGGCCTGAGCTTCGAGATAAGCCAACTTCGAGAATTAGGATTCATAAGTCCACGCTGCGCGGCAGCTCGATGTAAATTTTCAATCCACCTTCATTTATTGACTGTATTGTGAAGCTGACTAACTATTGTTCCAACGCTCGCAGTTCTCGATGTCAAGATGGGAGCGTTGGCGTCGGGATTGCGAGATCTGTGGCTGGAATATATCGAAGCTGTGCCTGCTGAGTTTGCGTCTAGACAGGCTGAGGCATTACAAGATTACTTGTCGGCGTGTCTCTGGGAACAGAACAATCGAAAGACAGGAAAGGAAATCACTATTCCTGATTACATCACCCTTCGCCGATCTACTGGGTGTGTGCTGCCGTTTCTTGTGAGTTTCAACCAATATCACGGACCTTTTCTCTTCTTTCTTCCTTTGTTAGGATAAAAACCACCATTTCAGAAGTGTTGACTTGTTTTCGTCTACTGCACGTGGACAGGTGTGCACAGATCTGATCATTGAGCATAGAAGACAGAAATCTCCAATTTTCATCTTCCTGATAGCTTGTTCTACGGAGAAGATATGCAGAATCTACTTGCCGCCTCTGCTGACTGCATAGGGTGGCATAATGACGCCTTAAGCTTCCAGAAGGTAGGTTCAGTGCAGCACACTCCGTATCATTTGTATCTGTCACATTCACACGTCCGGGAGGGCGAGACTTTAAAGTACTACATTCTTTGACGTAAACATTGCCTGATAAACTTACGGAATAGTCTCTTGACTTCGAGCTTACTTATCTCTGATTGTCGTTTGTTATACAGGAAATATTACGCGATGGCGATGTGCACAATTTAGTGCTTATCGTGTCCCAACAATACAACTGTCATTCTTACACACAAGCAGGAGAACTTGTACTCGAACTACTGCATGACAGAATTTCTGAAATGGAGCTTGCGTATGAAGAGCTAAAATCTGTGGCCTCTCCTGAGTTCCACCCCGCAATTGACCGGTACATGAAAACATGTCGCGATTGGATTCCTGGAACTCACGAGTGGCACATGACTACCTTGCGGTAAGATTTTTCTAAGACCTCTATGTAAGATAGAGGAAAAATCTGAGAAGGGAGAACACAGCATCAGACTCGGAGTTACAAGTGGCAGTTTTTTATATGAAGAGGATTGGGTGAAAGTGGGCACGTATATCTTTGTCTACAATTGCTGGAGCGTGGAAGTGATAACTTTCTTAGCCAGTCTAGGGAGACAGAGGATTCATACAATCTTCCATATGAGTGCATCGTCACTACCTTGTGTTGACTTCGACACAATAGGAAATAAGGTATTTTATACTTACATCCTATGTCTTCCATTATGTCCAGTATAATCAAAGGTTTTTTTACTAAACTTAGATTGAAGTATTCAGGTTTACGGCCATTTCCGCCGCCCACTTCATGTACCTGTATCCACCATCTGCGTACTCCTGCTCCACGATTCCATACTCATTGTCAACCTGTGCCACCGAAGGACATGACGATACAAATATTCCAGTGTACTGGTTAAATTTTTAACCATTTTTAACACATGAGATAACTACAATTGTACCACAACAATTTGCTGATCGAAGTGCAGGACAAATGATGAAAGAACGAGTGTCTGAATCTGGCCATCCTAAACTGAAGATGCTGCGACGCTGCGTTAATGTTCGCATTTTTCTGCACTGAGTCGCCAAATTGTGCATGCCTCTCAGCCAATTACCATGTAATGATGTGATGCCTAAGCAAGAACCTATAGATTTTATGTGTGTATATTGAATGAGTCACACGAACTCATATCTGTCAGGCAGCAGATATGCACTGGAGGAAGTGAAATGAAAAGTGTAACGCCTTTGTTGTGTTTTTGTCTTCGATGTGCGTCTTCAGGGGCATGGCCGTGACAGGAACTTTTTATGTTTCCCTAGATTCTTCATAATCGCAATTGCCTCGAGACTTTTGTTAGGTGGATCCCTTTTCACTTATTTGATCGCTCGAATGGAAACGCATTGCTCTCCCTATGGATCCTATGGAGCGTAAGCTCTTTCAGAACCATAGGGAGACCTCTTTGGCTTTGCGAAAGAAGCGCCGAAGGACGGAAATGTCTTGACGATTTCTGCGCACGAACACCAAGGAGAGGGTCTCGTGCCCTAGGGTTCACACCTCCAATGATTGGAGGAAGGTTGGGTTCCAGCCGATGCAAATCGAACCCGTGACCTACTCTAAAGGGTAGCACGGGTGCTGCTTTAACCCGCTCCTCGGCGCATCATATTTGTACAATTGTCTAGCTTTCATAATTAATGATGTCTTCGTCGCTAGAGAACAACAGGAATACCACGAATGACAGGTCAACTGAAAATGTCTCTAATAGTCATGGGGCCTAGCCCCATGTTACCAGTTTGGTTCATTCATTGTACGATTTGATGGGGTCTTCCCATCAAATCCCATCCCGTGCCTCACAGACCGGATGATTACTTATTGTTACATTATTTTCCAGAATTACTAAAGTTTCATGTCATAATCTTCCCATCAAATCCCATCCCGTGCCTCACAGACCGGATGATTACTTATTGTTACATTATTTTCCAGAATTACTAAAGTTTCATGTCATAATCACTACCTTCATCAAAGATGTCAAACCAATCCAACCTAGAGTGTGATAGTAAAAACACTAAAACTCAATTTTGTAGGCTTTTACTCTGCTGATGTTGGTAATCTAACTATATAGGATGTAGCCTTAATTCTCCATTTAAAAAAAAAAATTTATTTCTTCTCAAACTAACAAAGTTTATAACTTCTGTGGGATTTCAAAAATATTTGGCTCTTATTTCAAACCTCTAAATGTCAAAATTTTGATATTCTGACATTGCATGCCCTATTCATGACATCTCTATCCCCAAGTGAAATACTTTACATCTTTTATGATCTCACCAAAGTTCAAATCAAAAGGACATTATATGATAATTTTATAGTTTATTTTATATATGGAAACTACTAAATACCAAATCTTCTACTTCAAGCACTTCTGTCCAAATTTTTTTTTTTTTTACCAATCTTGAATCTAAGCAACAATGTAACTATAATTATTGATACACTTGTTCAATTTTTACCAACACTTCTTTCCTTCAAATTCTTGATTCAGATTTTAAGCACTAAAATAAAAATCGAGCATACCAACTTTGGATCAACTCTACTTTAAGATCGCTACCATGGTCTTCAATCCATCAATACTCTACACACTCTAAAGCAAAAAGATCAAAACTATCATGGATCAAAACTCATTAAAATACCTTCAACGCTTCAAGAACAAACAATTTTTACCATAATTTGAGTTTTCAAAGTAATCTTTTCTACTTTCAAAACGTCCACAAGAACTCTCCACTCATAACCATGGCATCAAAGAAAGATTAAAATGGAGCCAAATCCATTTTGAGCTTCAAAAACTCCATGTTCCCATATTAGCTATTATCCCCAATAGCCACACTCTTAAAAGCTTAACTTCAAAAATTGCACACCAAAGAGCTCTAATTCAAACTCTATCCCTGCTAACATAGTTGTCGACCTTAAGGGCAGGTTCATTGAGAATGGCGCTAACAGCACTGTCGGCTCTCATTGTTGTATATGTTGTGCATGCACCCATCTACTTAACTATGGTTGCTGCTACATAAGTCATGATAACATAAGAAAAGTAGAATTGAAAAGTGTGGCCCGAACAGACTCCTCCTGCAATGTAGCTCAATCCCTTGCTCGAAATCTCCTAAATCTAGCTACCACCTCCCTATGTCCAGCATGTGCTCCTCTAGTGTAACATAGACACCATCACGGAAGTAATAGAAACAAAAATCATGCTAACTCGTCCATGGGATCACGTGCCAACCGATCGAAAGGTAAGCGAATAGCATGTCTAGTCTCGTCATGGAGAGCACAAGGGAGTCTATGAAATAAACGTGGATAAAGAAACCTAGTCTCAAAAAGATCTAGAATAGAAACTTCATGGAAAGCTAACCATTCCCATGACCCGATCGGTGTAGCCTTCATGTTCCCCGAAGTGACAAAAACCAATATCGATGTGATTTTCCTCCTCACGTTCGCATCCCAAGTAGTCCAATCATAATCTTTGTGCATCTTTCCGGGTGGGTCTTTACCCCTTGCGAGGTAAAGAGATGATGACACATCAAACATGGTGTATCACTCACCGCTTTTGGCTGCCCCATGAGTGAAAGTGATTCTATAGCTAACACAAAGAGAACGATAAAGACATCGAGTACTCAATCATATATCTACTCACACCTGCAAAACCACAACCCCTAACACACCACCTCACATGGAAAAAAATGTTAACTATGAAAACCCTAAAATCTAAAAGTACTCATAATTTTTTATTCCAATCTCCATAATTTTCCAACTAGGTCCCAATAGAACCAATACAGGAAAATGAAGAGATTGAAACAAAAAAAACCTTACTCATATGTTTAATTTTTAAAAAAATCACTCAAAATTCACTCAAAACCCTAAAAAAACCAAAAACATGCATATTTCACTATATCATTCTCCATAGTCTTCAATTTATGAAATGTTAGAAATTTATTTTTTTTTAATATAATGATTTAGTTGCAACAATCTTACCAAAAATAATTTTGGTGTGGATGCTGGCTGTAAAGGTAAAGTGGAATAACGTTTTAACAATGTGAGTATTGACACTTATGAATTGTGGATCAAGAGCAACATAAGGCTCAACAGATAGTTGCAAGGTTGTGATTTGTTTGAACTCTTTGAATCTTTTATTGAAGTGCTCATTGGTTGAGTATATACTTGAAAAACATATTTTTTGGTGAAATATGTGAACAAATGTAGGTCGTGTATGTGAATTCAAAAATAATATATTTTTATAAATTGTTAAGAATATTCACGGCCACAAAGCTTTCTTTATAAGGTTAAAAATGATGAATTAAAGGTTTCATGGATTGTTTCATTTAAGATCGTAATGCAGAACTTAGTTTAGCATCATAGGCTTTGATCATGCCACTAGACATTTGCTTTTAAGACTTTTTTTCAAACACTTGAAGAATCATAAAATAAATAAAATATTAAAACATATTATTTATAAAAATTTAGACACATACTTGAAAAATATATTGATTGACTTGCAACAATCATAGAAGCATAAATATTTTGGTGCAAGTGCGGGGTTGTAAAGGTCAAGTGGAATTACGTTGTCATCACCTGAAGTTTATTCAAAAGTAGTAGATAATACATGTGACATTATAGGATTTTTTTTAAAAAATAAAATGAAAATATTTTGATTTCGATGGAGAATTTGAAATTATTAATCTCACCTATAAACACACGAGAAATACCTTACATGCAAAAAAAAAATTTACACTTTGAAAAGCACTCTCATTCTTTTTACTCCTATAATAATATAGTTAAGAAATTTTCCTTTAAAATATGTATTTAATTCTTCATCTGATCCATATATTTCTGATATAATTTAAATTAAAAATATGTCTAAAAGTAAAAAATAATTCAAAAATTTTACGAGTTTAAATAAAATCTTGACTATAAAAAATTATAATTCAACATAATATGTCCTTAAAAAATAACTAAAAAGGTTAAAAAATGATTCAAAAAATATCAGACTACATGTTCTTGATTTATGTAAACCCAAAATATTATTTTTTTCACAAGTGAATCTGTTGCACCAATCAGATGATTGTACATAATTTAAGTATAATGGCTTACAAATTGAACTTTTCTTTAAAAAATTAATTCGTTCAAGATTCAGAATATTGATATTTTTTCAAAAAATAATAGAAAAATACACAAGACATTGTATAAAATTTTGAAATCCCATGAATACATTTCATATCGGCAAACTTATCATTCAGTTTGCAAATGAAATCTGAATTACTGTCCAGAGCCAACTACAATCTGGTAGGACAAGTCAAGCAGCTCCAGTCGGACTCAAATATCCTATTGAATAAGGATTGAAAGCCTGGCGTCTTGCGGTCACCATCGTGCTGGTCACTCTGTTCTCTTTATGTGTGACAGCCCACCAACGCCAGCTCACCTGCCCACTGACGCCAAGGTGCAACGTGTGTCGTTAATATAAGCGGTGTGAAAGCCATAATTAGGAGGTGGATTTTCCCCTCCCACGGATATAAAAGGGCAGCCGGCACACAGCATCACCATTCATTATCACTATCACTAGTCAAGGTTGTCAAACTCAGAGAGGTTGTCCTCGAAGGCAGAGAGCAGTTTGCACTTACAGAGAGAGATTATTTACACATAGAGAGAGAGGAGATCAGAGAGGGAGGCTGGGCGACGGGTGGCAAGTGTTACCTTCCCAACGGAAGAATCATGTCTATTTTTGCAATTGCGGGTATTCTGAGCCGTCACAAGTACTCTAAGCTGAGTTTTGTTGTGGGAAGGTGGTTTCTTGGGAGTGAGATTTGGCAGGCGAGAGGCGGTGCGTTTGTTTGTGGTGTGACAGGTATTTGGAGCGGAGTCAGCGGTTTTAACATTATGGAACGAAATGAGATATTTGGACCTGAGCCTGAGTTTGACTTATTCTATGAGACCTCAATTTTGTTCTAAATTTTGCTTCCATGTAATTCTATTCGGCTTAAGAATCTTTTACCTGAATGGGTACAAATGACCCTACCTGCAAGAAAAGAGGATGGATCCAGGAGACTTCGGCTCACTCATTGTTATTCTATTTTAAGAATCTTATCGGATCTTGATCGTAAGGTATTTTCACCTCTACGTCCATATTTCAATGATTTCACTGACCAGTTTACAAACCATAGAACTTATATTGGTTCTCGTACCATGAGAATAAGTCCAACACAAGCAAGTTGAACACTGTGACGTATAGGAGACAGTGTAATAACAAAAGGGATGGGAAGACCCCATCAAATCGTACAAGGATGGAACCAAACCGGTAACCGTATGGATTCCATTTTCTTTCTACAGATAATGAAAACCATGACGGTTGTATGTGGGTCTTCAGAACAGAATACATTTAACAAATTCGATCTTAATGCTTCAAACTTCGTCAAACTTTAAGGTACTCAGACCACTGTGGCCATACACTGCATGTTCATGGGACTTGCAGTATTGTGACTAATAAAAGAGAGTAAGATATTCTCTGGAGACGAAAGAAACAAAATTTCAAATGAAGTAGACATTTCTAGTCGCCAGCGCCTTCAGAAATGGACTGCAAGCACGATGTTTGGTAGGTTTCGCTGGTGATATCAGCGCGTAATAAGCAGAATTATATCTCCGAAGGGAAGCTCTTCGTCGGCAATTCTCGACATGTTCCATACGCTGGCGTTTTGCCCACCAACTGAACGACAAACCTGCAACACACATATCACAAGCGGTAAAGGTAAAGTCAATGTGCAATGTCATCCAGACGCAATATACAGTATCTGCAGAAAATCTCCACACCAATTTACGTAAGCTTTCGGGGGGTCTCCTTCTAGAAGACAGTAATGAAGACATTTTCAGCAAAACTAATTTTGTGTTTAAAACTAAGAATTCGTCCTATTACCGGACTATAGCAAACTAAAATATCTTTCACATTTTTCTTGGATTTTATATTTTGTTGATATTAGATGTTAGAAACAAAATGAGCAAAGACGGATGGATGATTTGGCAGGTTCCTTCTGTTAGCTCAGGATCTCTCTACAGTACCTGCAGATGTTTCGAATGATGGATGTAGATTGCTACGTGGAGCAATATACAGTTGGAGCGATTCCATTTATAACAATAATGGAACTCGTTAGATATATACTTAATTTCGCTGCTGTCTTTTTTTGCAGTACAGGTCTTATTCTACGGGCTTGTCATTTTGTCTCGATTCCCTCCTTTCCGGAAATACAATACTTTTGAAAATGTTGTGCTGATGTCTTCTCTTACATATAACATGATGTGATACTAATCTTTACCTTGTGAAAGTACCAAGGAATAATTGATAGGAAGACCCCGTCAATTCGTACAAGGATGAAACCAAAGGGGGTAGGTATTTGCCTGTATTTTGATGCTTTGGCGTAGTCTTCCCTCGAATTCACAATGATCTTGGTCCGAGGATGTTGACATTGTTAACCGTATATGAGACTCCTTCAAAATAGGAGATATATTGAGATGTCATCGATAATAAAAATGCTTCAGTTTTACAAATAAATACTCAAAATTTTGAAACTTTCCAATCCGATAAATTTATATTAATTGCTAATATAATTTTCTAATACTTGCTATAATATGAAGAGTTTTTTTGTTAATTTGAAGTTTATGATTTAAAAACTAATACTGCATATTTTAAGTGTGTTAGATTTAGATTTTCACCAAAAAACTTAAGTGTAAATTTCATTTAGATTTCTCTAAACCTTTTCACAGCCCACTAAACGAGTAAATGTAATTGAGAAGTGTACAAACACTACTTTCCATGAGTCAACCTATTGAAAGTCATCAGACCAATGTATAGAAACCAATGACCATTGCTCATGGGGCTGCCTAGGCGGTGTGTGATATAGATGTCGGTGTGTCATCGTCTCTTTATCTTACAATGGGTAAAGAACCACATGGGAAAGATGCACAAAGATTATGATTGAACCACTTGGGATACGCATCCGAAGAATACGATCACATCAATATTTATCAATTCAAAAAAAAATCGGGTTGTGGGTATGAGTGGTTAGCATCCCATGAATGTTCTATTCTAGAGCTTTTCAAGATAAGATTCCTATGTCCACGTTTATTCCATAGGCTAGACCGAGCCTAGACATGCTTTTTTTGCTTCTTGCTCGATCGGTTGGCACATGATCTCATGGAGGAATTAGTGTGATTTTTTATTTCACTTACCATCCGATGATGTCTATGTTATACAAGGGAGGAGGGGGAGGTCGTCTTTGGACATAGGAAGGTGACACCTAGATTTTTGAAGATTTTGAGAAGTGGATTGGGCTATATTGTAGGAGGAGTCTGCACGTGCCATACTTGATGGACCGACAATTTGAACAGGCTCTACATTCACTCTTAGTGAATTCGGCCATTCCTCGTGCTACTAAAGCTCATCTACGCTCTTGCTTCTTGCTCCGGCAAGGATGGAAGCTCGTGGATCTTGGCTTGACCATGCATCAGGGCTTTTCAACTTGCACAAGCTATGAGATCCATCCATCTACATATTCATTTTTCACATGTGAGTGTGGGGTATCTCTTAGATGCAGTAGGAGTTCAAATGACTCGTTGTCCATTTGGAGGACAGAGAATTGCTACCCATGATGTCAGTAGGGATATGGTGTTTTCTATGGCGAGGGAGGGTGGATATCTCACATGGAGGGAGCATTGGTATGCCTTGCAGTTGACTAGGGTTAGGGCATACCTTTACTTGATTTGGGAGGACCAGGTTACTATGGTAGACGTGGTGATTATTGATCGTACACATGACACACAGTTTCAAAGGGGGTGATCATCCATCCTTCAGGATGAGTAGCAAGTGGAGCAACAGCAGTCAAGGTCTCCAAGTGTAGAGGTCAACTCTTTGTTCCTCTAGTATTGGAGTTATATGGACTATGCACACCTACTTCAACATGTGAGTGAGTGAGTGCGCGAGGGGACTATTTTAGATAACATTATCGCATAGGATAATTTTTTGCTCTGAGAACGCCCGAGCGCCTCGCTATGGAAGAACCCTCTAGAACCTTGTGTGAGTTGACAATCTCTTCTTCTTCTCCTCAGCACTCCACATTATAACCGGTAAAACTTCAGCGGAAGAAGATTATGATATCTGATGATTCGACCAATAACTCTCGCTTAAACTTTACAGAAAATTGCTCCACAACTCTTTCAATCTCTCAGAAAAGTTTTAGATGTTTTTCTCCTCTATATCTCTCATAACAACTGTTGATTTACACACTGTATGACAAGGTGATATGCAGACCCCAGTGTACAAAACCCATCACACATCCCAATACTTGACTCCAATTGCTCCCAGATTTCATGAGAAGGTCACTCATCATCAGAACTTAAAGCGTGCAAAGTTTTATTGACATATCTTTTAAATATCAAAAGATATGATCTCTGAACTAACTTCGTGACAGTTAGTGCAATCCTGCAACTCTGACTGTATACACAAACTTCAAGCTATCACTCCGTACTCAAAAATCGTCCAATTGAGTCGAAATTTCAATCAAACACAAGCCCAAGTCGTAAACTATATTACAGATACTCAGATCTCCCAAAATGCTCGTAAGATTCTCAAAAACACCCCAAATACACTCAAAGGTCTAAATTTCTCACTCTATCTTTGAATCATCATTTCAGAGTGACAATCTTTCAAATCCATCCATTCTTGAGCCCACGTAAGTAACTTTCGTTCCGTCAGCTCTCTAACCTTTCTTCCAATCTTCAAATGTCCCCCTAGAAGGTCTCCAAAACTCCTCAAAACCTCAAAGAAGTTATCCAATTGCCCTCATTGGCCCAAACTCCAAGACCAATGAGAATGAAGAGTGTTAATTTGACCTCTAGTGTGGCCAAATTAGCTTCATATTAACTTGGAGCTTTACAACTATCCTAAACACACTACTTAGCCATCATATACATAATATGAGTTACCACTAATAAAAGTCAAAATGACAACTCAAAACCGGTTAAGTATGAGCGGAACTACAAAAGCGGAACCGGGAGTTTATAACTTGAGAATAATACTCTCGCCAAAAAGTTCCTAACAATCAACTCCCCTATGGCTTATTTTCAGTAAGCAATAGTGATGGATTGGAACCCATGTGTTGAAAGCCACCACTTTGGTAAGTTCGGATCCATAGAGCCCAAACTAAATCAAAAGCATTATCTTTGTTACATCCCAAATTGCCTTTGTAGGAAACAACTAGAAGAATAATCGGATCTCGAGAGTTTATCAACTTGTTGCGAAAGTTATCTCCAAAATGATACACTAACCATGCCGAAATAAGATCACAATGAAGATACGGATGTTGATCACAAATGGATTGGGCATCATGTTGTCCTCTATCCATGTCCCATTCGGAACCACTTGATCGGATAAGCTCCTTAGTGAGCAAAGTGATGTGTCTAGCTCTCTCCCATACCCTTTTTATCCTCACTACGCTTTATATCTAATAAGGTCCAAGATAATATCTCTTGGAGACCCTAAAAAGTTGATCCAACGGTGGGCTCTTAACAGCCTTACAATGCGCCGTCAGTCATCCTAAACTAAAGTATCGCCGTCATGACAACAACTCTGAAGATGACACATGTCATCATCTTCTCATCTCAGCGTCACAACCGACATCTATCCCCTCTAAACTGTGCATCCTCGGTATGCACCAAGAGATTAACAAAAGGTGTGCGGCGTCAGATTAGATCAACTTTGATCTTACGCTCTAGCTAGATCCTCCCCATATGACTCATCTTCATCAAAAAGGTCAAACTCCTCCTCGAGTTGGCCTAGATTGATCTTCTTATCCCGACTTTTGAAGATCTTTATTCGCTTTACCCAATATGTACCTTCAACTTTGTACCATCCAACTCTCTTAGCGAATAAGTAGCATTGTCATGGACATTGATCACCACATATGGCCCAAACCATCTCTTTGAAAACTTACTCAAGTTGCTATGTTGGTTATCCAGACTGTTGTCATACACCAACACCCAATCAGCTTCTTTAACCTCCTTTGATCTCAGCCTATGACGTTTGTCAAATCTGTCATTGTTTCTAAGGCATGACTCTCTAAGTCTCTCCATTGCCAATTGTACATCCTCCGTTCTCCTCTCCAGTTGTCGAATGCGCATCACCAAATGATCTTTCTCTCGGATTATCCTCCCCAAGGCAACACACTCCATGTGGGAATGTTTTCCTCTATTGGCATAATCGACTTTTGGCCTTGCATTAACTCTGATGTCATATAGCGGGTCACAGAGCTATGGGTTAAAACGATCAGCCCATAATGCAAAAAGGTAACAAAGGTAACAAAAGCGAGGCCATTGTCTAGCCTTCCCCCTACGTGACTTCACAATTGATTTTCACCCGCTCACTCTTTGCATTCCTTCTAGATTATAAGCGGTGGTGAGAGACAACTTGACTCCACATTTCTCAAAAAGTCACGTGTCTCTTGAACAATCAACTCTCCTCGATCAGCGGTTATCTTCCCAAACATCCATAATGACACACAACATCCTCCAAAAAGAAATCTGCAAACCCCATACATTTGCTTTTGATCATGTGCTCTTCCCTCCACTTGATTGGATAGATACTCCCTCGCTAACACGGATACCCCATCTGCCCTAATCCCATCGGCATGACCACCAAATCCACAACCCACTTGTAATGGATAGCAAGTGGATATGTAGGATGCAAACCATCCGCGATTGTCGGATTACGAATACATCTAACATGTCTCACAAGTCTCCACAAATCCTACCACATCTTTGTAGATGTTTTTCCACCAATATCTCTCTTTCAATTTCATGAAAGTGGCATATATTCCCTTGTGGCCTGCCCATAAGCTTTCATGAAACTCCGCATCAACTCTTGTTGAGCCTCCTTTCCACAAATCACCGTTGTGGCATGTCACCCCAAAGCGGTCTCTTCAAAGGTATCCATCTTGTAACATGTAGTTGTAGGCCTTCCTTCTTACATGTTTGAACTCATGATCCTCCAACCGCTTTGTCATGCTAGTGTCTTTGAGATATTTTCCAATATCTAACCACTCACCCTCATACAAATCCTCAAGAAACATCTCCAAACTTTGTGTTACTCCTTGGCGATGAGTCATAGAATAAAATGTCGTTCAACATCATCGGTATCATCAATCATTTCTTCTTCTCTCTCATATCTAGCTCTTGACAACATATCGCCACCTTGTTATCCTTTCTTGCCACATGCTTGAACTCGGATTAAGCATCTTCATGTATGCTATCCACCTCAACATTGCAATATCGGTGTATTGCAATTTGTGATCATCGACAATGGTAAACAATCCATCTTCACAATCACATGTGCTCCAATCAGGTAGTTCGTTTCCGACACCATGGCGTAACAACACCCACAATTCCTTCTTCATATGAGGATAACCGGTGTCTTTCACTCAAGATCATGGCTCCAAATCTCATAGCATACCTACTCCCTTCATCTTCGTCATCTTGCCCCCCTTGCCCATCCTATGGCAATAGGATTGGTATCCACCGTCAATATCAGCGGCTTGTCACCATGATATTCTATCCTTTGCAATACCGGAGGTGATGACATACACCTCTTCAACTTCCTCATGGCCTCTACATGTCTATTCTCCCAAACAAACTTCTGATTTTTCCTTAACAACCCATATAACGGATCTGTTATATGATCATAGTGAGGAATCCATATATGATAGAACACAACAGCACCTAAAAACCGCATCACTTCTGTCAAGGAGTTACAAATTTTGCGCATCCTTTGAATAGCATCCACCTTGTTGGGATCTGGTTTTTGACCGTACCATCCACACAAATGACCAACAATGACAACCTCCACTCCAAATATAGATTTTGTTCCGACAATGTAAGATGAACCTCCTCTAATCGAGATAATATCTTCTCATAATCTTCAATGTGATCCAATTTGGGTTTCACAAATGGAACCCAAATTGAAAGATGAATAGAATTGATTATTCACTCTCCATGTTTGACAAAATATGACACCAGCATATGCAAGAAAATATAGTACACTATTCTACTCTTTCTCCGTGATGACTTGTGTCTTTATTAGCATGACTTGAAGTCTTTATTGAAGTACTTGCAAGGGTTTGTCACCCCAAGTGGGAACTCAACGTTAAATTAAGACAATTCTAAAGATTGGCGCTGTTTCTTATGCATGGTGTTTTGGAGCAGCCTGCGTTGGGCACGCTCCTAGAACATTGCACTATACTCGGAGAGATAGGACATTACTTTAGATTATATTAGATACAATACCAGAAATTGAGCAAAAATCCTGCAGAGACAATGTAGAATTTGAGAAGACCAGTGGAGAGACAGGATATCAAGAAAGATTCAGGATTACAGTTTGTCCACAAAGTTTGCTTTTCTTATCAATAGGCATGCTTGCTTGTAGAATGTTATTCTCTAATTTTCGTCGTTTTCCTCGCGTAAATTTTTTTCAAAATAGTCAAAGTCTGACTTTCTTCACTGCTAAACAGGACACGTGATTTATTCAAATGCAGCCAGATAACTAAAGGAATACTTTGAACAAGTTCTGATAATAAGAGAGATTTGAAAATGGGAAGTACAACACAAGACCTTGGAGAGTTTTACAGACTCACGTATGGAGTTCACATTTTGTGACGATTGCAGAAACTTTCACACTAGATCGGATTACCGAAGAGGATTTCAAACACAGTAAACAGATGTATCCCAGTGAAAATCACAAGACATTTCAATCAACGAGCTAACTGTATATGGAACTTTCGAGTCACACGTACAGAACAATATATGTGAAGCTTTATGAGGTCTACATACTCCTCTGAGATCAGATACTTAGTTACAGGTTCTGCTCATAAAAAGTCCAGATTACGATCCTCCGTATCGAGTTGAAGGAAAACAATGACAACCATAGGTACAAAGATAAAGTTTCAGATGCCGACCAAGAGAGTGAAAATTATTACATTTCGTTCTTTCACTAAATAATGAGATCAGAGAAAATAGCTCTGCTACTTACATGATGACGGGTGGGCCTACAAAACTGTCTGATCCTCTTAATGTTTGAGCTAAAACTTCTTCAGAAGGGACTTATTCCTAAAAGAGTGAATACGCAAGCAGAAGAAGATAAAGAATGGTAAAATACATGTGTTGTTCAGTAATCCTTGAAATCTAACATGGTAAATCTATTCCCCACATAGGTAAGGTTCCTGAGAGTAATTTGTTATTCTATAGGCGGGCACGTGCAATCAACAAATTGACAACTAAATGCTCTTTTGTGAGCATTTAAGAAAGATTTACGGAATTATCATAACCTTCAGGGTGTAATTTTCTCCACTTCCAGGCAATTGCCAGGTTTTCTGTAAGGTTCACATGAGTTGCTGTCCAGTTGAGCTCCGTCTTGATTTTTGCTGGATCACTGTAAACCTCAGCATAATCTCCAGGTCTTCTCCCCAAATACTGTACATCAATCTTGACTCCTGTTGCTTTCTTGCAAGCCTCCACGAACTCTTGAACAGAAATTCCTGGCAATCGCAAGGTCATACTGTACTCATCAGTATTTTCCTGTCATGGCCTGAAGACCGAAGACCTTAGCACTGGCTAGGCGGTGATAGTGTCATCAGATAAAGAAGGCGAAGGAAAAGTAAGAGGAGAAGGGGAAGAAGAAATGAGAGAACTACTGGAGGGTGAAGAGAATTCTCTTACTGTACTCAATACTCAAAACTCGTATTGAACTCAATACTCAACAGAGCAGCAGTTTTGGGCTTTGAATCCAACCTGAGGAGTATAAAAACATTATGGGCTCTTGATATTGCAAGGCAGAAAAAAGAAGACAATAATTTTCTCAACTCTGATGGGTAGCTGTTGGTAACAATTTTACACACCATATACGGTTTTTCGTTCTTTTATATCAACCGGCACAATTGTAAAGAAGAATCGAGTTACCTTTTCCAGTGCCGACATTATACACAGAAACAGTATTCATCTTGGCGTGATTTAAGGCTTTGACGTGTGCATCAACTAAATCAGTAACATGTATGTAGTCTCGTACACAAGTTCCATCTTTTGTCTCATAATCGTTTCCTTTCACCTGCGTTCATAACAATATATACCGCAGTTAAAAGAAGTATATAATGAGAAAAATTGGTATCTCCACTAAAAAACATATTACAACAGATAATCGTGCATCCAACCTTCAACTCAAAGTGATTAGAATTCCTTTCTTTATCTCGTAATTATAAGAGACTAAAGTGATTCTTACTTCTACACTACAAAATGAAATGATTTCCTATTTTGTCTCTTACTCACACTTTTTACTATGACTAAAGTTCTTCAAGTACCTGCAATCCTGGAATGATGCCCATGGCAGCATCAAAGCAAGCTCCCGAGATACGACCATGTGCTCTCAACTCTGGTCTGGGAGCTTCTCCTAATCTTCCCCTGGGATCAGATCCAATAACATTGAAGTACCTACAACCCACCCAGCTTATTTTGAGCATGGACTTCACTCGAAAAAGACCAAAATTTTCATACTCACTATTCCGATCATCATTACAAAAGCAGATGGATGACACGAGGCATCTCGTTTTGCCTTCGTTATCAAAGAAGTATTGAACCACGCACATGTGTCAACAGGTTGTCAAACACTAATTACATTTGGGGCGTTTGTTGGATAACTATAACTTTCGCGTTATCATTATCACAAAACATCAAACGGATATACATCTGAAATACAGGTTAGGAGATAATTGAAGAAAAAACTCACCGCAATATTACAACTGCCAAGTCTGCATTCTTTACATGAACATAGTCCATAATGATTTCCTCTGCCATCTTCTTCGCCTTTCCATATGGGTTGATCGGCACCTACAGAAAACAATACCAAATAACTTGAGATATGTCTGTATGTGCTGACCAACTATTGGATGGTTGACGGATCTGCTTTGTGCGAGCAAGAGATCTTATGATAAATACACCAACACACCAAGTGAAAGTTGCAGGATGATCACCTGTGGAGTTGCTTCTGTGATGGGCATTTTTTTGGGTTCTCCATATGTGGCGCATGTGCTTGAGTATATCAATTTTGTCACTTTATGTTTAGCCATAGCTTCTACAATCCCAAGTGTATTGGACGTTATGTTATGATAATACCTGCAATGTACACACTTCTATTAAAATGCTGAACAACTTCGGAGGTCGTAGAATTCAACATGAAATTGTAGTCATTAGTAATTGCAAGTCACGGCCTGAAAACCATAGAACGCGGTAGATGCTAGTATTAGCAAACAGGTATACAAACCATCACAGCTTAAAACCTTCTATCATCAAGCTCCTTTGCATGCAATATGATGAATGTGATGATAAAATCCATAGTAAGAAGTCTCCATGATAAGATGTCCACATGATATCAATCAAACTATTTCCATAAAAGGTATCACTCCAGTAGAAGCCCAAAACAGCATTCAGTTAATGGTGAGGCAAGGAGGTAACAGCTATTCAGGAACTAATGTATAACACATTCTAGTTGACATTCTAAATGCAACTTGACGTCACTTAATAACTTGTTTGTATATTTTCATACAATTCCGTGCTGCATTTTCACATATGGTAACTCGAATCCTGAGTCATGAGAAACATTCTAAAAATTGAACATGAACATTAATTTTGAAGCACAGCAACTGATTTGAAGAAAACTACCTTAAAGGTTCTGCCATGCTCTCACCAACATATGCAACGGCTGCAAAATGCATTACAGCGTCGATTGCATTCTTTGAGAAGATTTCATCTACCTGGAAGATTACGTTAGGAAATTTCTCTTGTATCACATAACTGAATCAGTAAAATTTAACACCACTGACTGTAAATATGGACGACTCAACTAGGACGACGTATCAAGCCTCCGTCAGACTAACCATGTCTAATCTCCTGGTGAACTTGCAACAGTGTTGACAAAGAAAGTATTTGAGAACAACACTCGACAACACATCTTGGTATTGTTAGATTTTCAGTCTAGTTATTAAGAAGACTGCTCATAAGTAGATACAGCTTTCGGATCTCCCAAGTCGGCATTGATGAACTGCAAGCGACCCACTCGGGGAAACAATGTCTTCAATGCATGCACTGCACCCAGATTACCTCTGGAGAGATTATCCTGTATACCAAACAATAGCAGAAGTCAGTGCATGCAAGCAGATTGATGGCAGGAACTTATAGGCTTTGTCATCATCTGGAATCAACTACTCCTAAAAAGAACGTCAAAGTTTTAACAGCCAGTACTGATACATGGAGTAGTACTTCTGTACTACAGAGAAAAGCAAATCCTAGCTGAGACAGATAATTTCTCCAACATCGAAAGTTTCGAGTAGATTGAGTAGCAAATAAAAACAGGGGAAATCTAATGGAATCACTCTGTTCTGAGCTCAAAATTGAAGAAACATAAACCATGACGTAAGGAAAAGGTGACCAACCACAATGGTAACTCTATGCCCGTCCTCTAGAAGCCGCATTGTAGCATGAGATCCTATATACCCTGCTCCGCCTGTCACCAGCACGTGCGTTACTCCAACTTCCCGTTTGGTGAACTGCGATTTCAGTAAAAGATGGTTGTTTTGTCAGGCACACATCAATCAATATCGTAGTTATTTTCGATTCGTCTAAGTCTAAACATATGAATCCGTCTGACGGTGAGAAAGAAGCAAGTACTAACCATCTCAGAGCCCGCGGATGGAGATGGCTGTCTTAGAATGAACATGCATAGTGCCGTGAGGGAAGCGGCCACAAAGACCTTGACGACTAGTTGCGATCTAGGGCGCGGAACGCCGTAATCCATTCCTGATCAACCAAAACCGAACAAGAATAATTATCCATGGAAATTATGTACGTACGAGTAAGACAATCCACTGAATTTCCTCTGGCACGAGTTTCGGACATAGATTACCCGCATCAGATTCCGACATCTCTCCCTTGAAATCACTTGAGGAAAGGCCTCGCAAGACAACACAGAATGTCCTGATCTGAAATCACAAGAAAATTCCTGTGCCAGACTGTCCCGGAAAGGAATGTTTTGCACAGTTTCAGGTCATAATCCTAGACTGTATGAGATGTTGCGCTAGGTTCTGGCTGCAGACTACAGGAGTGCGTTGCACAAACCCTCGACATACTTTGGTCCACTCACAAACACTCCTGGAAGGAAACAAATTTTTCGCCTGTCTAACCGGCCTCCAAATTTAGATTCTTGTAGTGCCAAGTAATAAAACTGTTGACATATAGTACAGTCAGAGGAGTCAGGAGATAAACTGCTTGTGGACGATTTAGCTCGTGAGCACGGGTCTCCCTTATGATGCGATAAAAGTGCATTCAGCTCGGCAGGTACTCACCACTCATCACTCAATTTCTTGTACAGTCCTGCTTGCAAAGTCACAAAAGACCTTCTTCAAAGTGTCCCACAACTTCGGCTGCTATTCATAGGTTTCGCAATCCACACACACACTTCGAGGTCAACGAAAACCCACAAATATGAGCGAATTACAACGCAGAGAATGCCAAGCCAAGACATAGAAAGGTGGGACCTGATGTGATGACAAAGCTTTTCGTGCAAACGACAAAAGTGCTCCTTCTCTGGGAGAAAATTACACAAATATCGTCGGCTCCCCCTGTCTGGGAGAGGTGTTCTTCGGCGATGGTGCGGAACCCAGGCGCGAAGCCCACAGAGGGGGCAAATCAGGCTGAGAAGCCTTCGACAGACGTACAACTATTAAACCTCGTTGACAGAAGATCCCACAAACACCGGAGCGGCCTGATCGTGCAGACAACTCAGAGGCAGGATTCAACGGAGACCTCTCAGAGCAATGCCCACCTGTGTCTCGCTCTCCGACAGCGCTGAAGTTGGAGACTGACACACTTTCCCAGGATAAGAGCTTCACAATGCAGCAGCAGAGGCGATGCTCCGCCGGTGCGTATCTCCGCAATCCGTCAGTCTTTACATTAGCACCGCGAAGATCGACAATTTGGGCTTGATAATGAGCACGACCTCCACAGTCAGGACTGAGCATTTACCGAGCTATCCCTCCCACTTAGACGGAAAAAGGAGGGCAGTCGAACCTTCCCACATCACACAATCAGCACAGTATGACTTCACACAAGTCCATTTGACAACTTTATGACGCTAAAGAACGCCGTTAAAGCTTCCCATCACACAAACACGACAAACTCACTCCGAAAGAGACGTCATTGACTATTCCAGCCTAAAATTTACCCCTCTTTAAAATGCCATCCCCTTAGTACAACAACCCTTTACGTAGCCTCTGCAGAATCTTTTTCTTCTACGCTGCAAGCCTTCCGGGAATAAATTCCAGATCTCACACCAAAAAATTCACGATCTCCGCCCCGCCACGAATACACGCACTCGAATACTCTCTCAAAATTCACGGAATTGTTCAGCTGCACTGCAGATTTCGCTACCAGCCGAGATTCAGATTATGCTCCTGTCATGGGGAAGATCGTTCGACGATTAAAATTTCTCCTCTTCGTCAGCTCATCATGATCAGTGCCCAACAGTACCGATCACCTGCTGCTGCTAAGGCTCCAACTTCCCTCCGTACTGCAACACCTACAACTCGTCTCTCGGCCGCAGATGCTTCATTCGTGAGCACGAAACCCCGAGATTCTGATTTCTCGATCAGAAGAGGTCTGTTTTCTTGGTGCTCGAAATGTCGTTCATTCTATAGATTCTGTCTTTACCACGTGGTCTCCTCCTCAAGGAAAGTCTCCTCCTTCCTTCCTTCCTTCCTGTCCAGCAGGAGAAGGAATCTAGAGCTATGGCGCTACACGACGCCATCATCACGTCCGTCGGTCTAACCATGTTCGCCCCGCTTGACGTTTTGACACCAACGTCTACTGTGGTCCGAATGCTGTTGTCTACGACGCGATCTGTCGTTTCTGCATTCCGTACCGTACAGTAGAGGCACAGCGATTCTTCGCCTACAGTATCTGCGGGGACCTTGTTCGGGACTCTTCCCACCAGCCCATCGCTAATTTTTTGGAACGCCTGCACTTGAGACCGAGGGCTGTTCAAGATTTGCAAGTTTTGTTTACATCACGTTTGCAGTCCATGATCAGCATTCGATTGCAAATTGAGCGTGGTATTCAAATTCTGCTTCGATTTTTCTTCTGATAAGATTTGACTTCCCTACTTGTGTTCCACGAAATGTATCTTCTTCCCGTTTTTTGTCTCATTTGTGGTACTCGAATTTGCGCCTCTATTTTCGAAGGCCGTTGTAGATCACTTCTCAAAAACCGGATCGATTTGTCGGTATTATTTTGCATCTTGCCCTCATTAGAGACAAACCTTGCACATTGAAACTAAGCAGTTATTCCGTTATTACTATCCGACCCAGGAGAGCACAAAATCCAAAGTCTCCTAAGTTTTGAGTAGTATTTGCTGACCGGTAAGCTGTTCATCTTTCAAGAGGCAAATCAACATGTATAATCATATAATTAATCATACGATCGTCGACTCATGTCCAGCTTTCGGAAATTTAGCCCAAGGACCTTAAGTGGAAGAGAGATGATATGGAAAAGGGAGTAGTGTGGATAAATCCTGAGACAATAGACAACCCAAGTGAGCGATAAGATAACGAATAATGTAACTGGCACTTCAGAAAAACCGCGTCTAGAATGTACTGTACCGAATTCGATATGCTTTATATCTTTACAATTCAATTTATATTCGTCCTCTCTTAGGACTGTACGTCGTTCGTGGCCATGAGGTCCACGACCTGTATACTGTACTGTCCCTGCGAAGTCTAATGAGGCTGTCCCCTTCAGAACCTACGATTTCAAGAAGTACAAGTCTTCTTGTGATACAAGTCTCTCTTCATGTAACAGTACCGGGAGTCATGTAAAACAGGCTTTGAATGGGTCGTGTTAACGAATTAAAGATTTTCTTCATCAACTTATACTAGAACATAATGTGCATAGTTTTATACTCTATCATTAATAAACTGAGACATAGACTAAGAAAATATTGAAATTAAAAAATCTAGTATTGAAAATTTATATAAGTAGATAATAATTCAAATTATATCAGTTCACAATAACTATGAAAGTTATTCAAAAGGTCTGTTTGAATGTATATTTTATTAAATATTTTCAAAAATTACTTGCCTGATCATTGTAAAAATTGAATGGCAATTTTGTTTCTGCGGTTGCTTTACAACAAAATTTTATTTTTTATTATAATTAAATTAATTATTTTAAATCAGATATAATTTCTTTAATTTTCATGATTTTAATTTTAAATTTAAATAAACCTGAATTTTTTTTAATTAGAATATCAATAAACTTTGAATTTTAATTCTAACTAAAAATCATTGATTGACTAAAAAATTTGACAAATAATCCAACTTTTCTTTGAAATCAAATTTAAATAAAAAAATTAGCAAGGAATTATGAATATGTCTTAAAAGTACATATTTTGTGATTGTTTTTGAAATCTGATTATTAAAAGAAAAAAAATTAAAACAGGAATCAAAGAGATGGATGAAAAATAAAGCAACTAAAAGTAGCGGAAGTTGTGATTTCAATTAATAGTAACATTTACAAATATATGATTCATTTTGAAAATCATAAACAAACTTGAATTTCTCTTGAAATTTGAATTTTTTCGTAAATTAATTTTTTCTTTTTCGTTTTGTTTTTTATTTATTTTTTAAATTATTTTTCATATAAATTTTAATTTAAAGAAATTTACATCGTTTAGCATTTTTGTTTCTTAAAAGATTCATAAAATGTATAATTTTAAAATTCTTCTTAAGTAAAAATATAATTATTCAAAATTTGAATTATTTACTTAAGAAAAATAACCTACAAACACATTTATTTCTTCTATCAAAATTTTTTAATATATAATATGATATGATTAATCTAAAACCAAAAGCAGGCAGATTTCAACAATAAATATTTTTTTAAAAATAAGTTTTTATAGATTTAAGATCGAAAATTAAGCATATAGTTATACATATTCTTTATTTCAATTGATAATTTTTATTCTAAATTCAAAATTTAAAAAGAAATTAATGATATTTTTTCAAGTAAATACATTCACATAATTTCAAATCTAATTCTCATTTTTTTTAGATTTTAAGGAGTTTCAAATTTATAAAAGAAATAGCTTCATTTCTTTCAATTTTTAATAGAAAAATTATATGATTAAAATTAAGCTAAATCCCTAAAATCAGATGTCTTTTATATTTAATCAATTCTGAAGGGTAAAAAAATAGTTATAAGGATTACAATAAAACAGATAAACATTTTAAAAATTATTTCAGTCATAATCTTGAAGCTGAAATCATTAATTATTTACCCTCTACAGAGATTATCATACATCATAAAAATCCATTTTTCTATTCCAGTTATCAACTTAGCAAAATGCAATATGTAACAAAATTTCATTATGCATATTTTATAACATTTTTCTTCCAAAATCATAAATGTTAATAGTTTTTTATGTAAAATATTCTTCATGAATCCTTAGTATTTTAAATATTAAAGTAATTTTTATTTAGGATGTAATCACTTTTAAAGACAAAATATATTATATTATTTTATAATATAAATTTAAAATTTAAATACATTGTTTAATTTTTACTTAATTTTCTTTTATATATTTAATTAATACATTTTTTGAATATTTTATATTTCTAATATATTAAATTTTTATATTTATTTTGAAAATAAGTAAATAAAAATAATATATGTTTTTCAACATATATATATATATATATAAAGCAATTCACAGTCTATCATGTTTTTTCACACATAAAAAGTCATTACTAAATGTCTAAAATAAAAAATTCTTTTATTAAATCATATTTGTTAAAAAAGTTATTATAAATAAAATATATATATAACATAAAATTTGCTAAAATGCTTAAATTTGTTCTTAATTACTTACATAAGCAAGATCTTGTTGTTCACAAAAAGGTACACTATATAAGTCTTTAGTTTACTGCATTGCATTCTCCTAAAGCACAAATTAAGCGTGCACATACATATCGCATCACAACATGCATCGATGTTCACATCAAACATCACAACACATAGATAGTCATACATCAACACAAGTGTACCACAATAATCTTTCTACTCTCAAAACGTCCACAAGGACACTCCGCTCATAACCATAGCATAAAAAAAAGAGATTACGATCAAGCCAAACCCACTTTGTGCTTCAAAGACTCCGAGGTTCCCGCACTAGCTACTATCCACCATAGCCACCACTCTCAAAAAGGCTCAATAAAAACAGTCTCCAAGGAGCCCTAATTCGAACTCTACCCCTTAAGCCCTAGGACCTACTGGCGTTTCGGCCCTTGGCGGTCAGTCTTGACGCTAAGCGCACAACCGACTCTGTCGTGTATCTACTCTTGTATACGGCACCTACATAACTAGAATGCCACTATTTTAAATCGGTGGCGGTATAGTGCACATACATATCGCATCACAACATACATCTTTGTCACATCAAACATCACAACACATAGATCGTCATACACCAACACAAATTGTACCACAATCGATCCCCCCTAATGGCGGTTAGGTCCCTCTAACACACCGGTAACCATCTAGTCCATAACATGATATGCCTTTTGTGGGGCTAAGATCAGGAGGCGGTGCTACAATGCCCCATCGTTATTCTTTTATGCGCAATCCATATCATGTAACGGTTAGACACTGCTTGCTAAGCGCGACATCTCCATCTCCCCAGCGGGCACGCGCGTGAGAGGTGTCAAACATGACATATGCCATCCCCTCTTGAACAATAATCACAAATCAACATACAGGTTGCTCCACCAGCTAATCCACATAACATACATCTCAAGCCTGCGTGCAAGCGCGGGGCTTGGATCCATAGAACCATCAATGTTTGGAAGGTGACATGGCGCACAGTGCGCACATGATCCTTCAAATCACACCATCCACGACCCTCAATGCCAAAACTCAGGAAGATAAAACCTCCGTGCTTTCGTGAGAATCATGCGACCGGCCGTAACATCCAATGTGGTCGGTGCACTCTGGCGCAAATAAATGTAATCACCAACATGAAATCTGAACTGAAGGTCGATATGCCTCCTCGGATGGTAGCATAGCATAAAATATCTCTATCTTTGAGCAATAGTCAGGGTTCTCAAATGCCATGGGCATGACTCTACGGAAGAGTTTTGCCCTTTGAGAACACCCTAACCAAACATCGAGGGGTTATCAAAGTCCAAGACTTCACGACTCTCTACGGATAGCTGCGTAGGAAAGTACGGATCTCTACCATATAATAAAAAAATGCGGTGAGAATGACGCGTTAGAGATCTTAAACCACCTTAAACCCAACCATGGTATTTGTAATTGAATGTCACGGTCTCCCAGATGGCCTTCTCCAAGCCAAACTTTCCAGTCCTCTCTTCACCGTCACGAACTTCGCTCACGCTGGACCATCGGCCTCGAGGATGATCTCTTGAGAGTAATGCGATGATCGATCAACGTTTCAATCACTAAAAAACTGGCTTCATTACTTCGGTACCCTGATGGGTCAACACTTACGTTGGTACACCGTCGACTAAGCTGCTACAACTAACGCATAAAGTTGTTATTCACTTGACTTGTCGGGCAAGGCCACCAACTCAATCCAGTTGGAGAAATGTTCCACCATGAAGTCGCACATATCGATGATGTCGTATATAGTCAATGGCAAAGGTCATGCAAATCCAAGCTCAACGATAACCAAGTCCCATAATCGGTAGAGGATGTAGTTGTGGTGTAGGGCATTGAATGATAACTTTCGAACACGATCACATACCATACATCTCGCCA